>VZTM01027881.1:60068-73557 GCA_013400555.1 Jacana jacana | reverse complement strand
CGCTGTTCAGGGGCGGGGAAGCCGCACGGCGGAGTTGGCGAGGCTCCGGGGAGGGACTCGGTGCCGCCTGCGACCATGGCAGCGCGGAGGCGAGACGCCTCCGCCTGGAAGTACTGTTGGGGAGTCGCGATGGTTTTATGCAGAACTGCACTGGCGAGGTCCATCGTTTTAGACCCCATATATTGGAATTCCTCCAACCCCAAGTAAGTTTCCATCCCGCTCCCGCCCGCTGCCTCCCCCGGGGGCCGGTGCTGCCCTCCGCGGCACTGCGCGAGTGGGGGTGNCATGCCCGCGGCGGGAGGGTCCCGGGATGGAAAGGGGGGATGGGGGCGGGGGGAATCGCGGCGGGACGGGACGAGGCGGTGGAGCGGGATGAACGGGAGCGGGGCGGCGGCGGCAGCAGGCTGAAACCTGCGGGCGGGATCCGGGCTCCCCTCCCGTCAAGCCGCCGCCTCCTCGGGGTCGGAGCAGCGGCGGAGGTCGGTGGAGCAGGGCCGCGCTGGGCTGCCAGGGAAGGGTGATCCTCTTCAACTTCTCCGTCTGCAGATGCAAACTCATCCCATTGACTCCAGCGAAGTTACATCTGCTTATAACAGGGCTAAATTTGGTTGTGGAGTTGATGGTATCAAGGCACATGTCAGTGAGTAATGAACTAAGCATTACCCATCACACAACCATTTAGTGTCATTCTTCATTAACAAACCCAGGCAAAAAAGTACATGCGTTCCCAGGACTTCACTCTCAAAGCACACTCTTAAAATAGAAGCATATCCTTTAATAAAAAAAAAAAAAGGCAAAACCAAACACAAAACAAAAAACCCCCAAAGTTCTTCAGTTAAATATACAAAATTCTTTCTATTGGAAAGAAGAACTTTTTGGGAAGTGAGCCATCTTTCTCAAGAGAAATCAGTCAGTGACGAAAAAGTAATATTACTTCTGTCTCCTTTAATTTTTGATATGCAAAATAAAAGTTGGCTTTGTTCAGTTGTGAAATCCTTTGAACTTTTATTCACTCACTATTTTAGAGAACAAGAATCATGATAGGAAGAATTGGTCTGTAATGAGTTTAGGAAGTTTTATGCCAGAAATGGGTTAAAATGTCTTTTAACTCATGCTACATATTCAATTATATATATATTTAAAAGCAAACCATATGCATTGTGCTAATTGAATTTAGAATTTCCTGTTAAATCAAGTAGGTACACGTCTTGTTTTCCCGGGGGACTTTTTAGAGGAAATGTTAGGTGGTGATGAGATGAGAAGAATGGAGTATTTCCTGGATCAGGGATTAATTCTGTGTAGGTGGCAGGATCTCCAAGAGTTTGGTGAAGATTTCCAAGTTTGAATTGGGAGTAGCATTTCAAGTTTATCAAGTAGTCTTGTGTTACAGTCGTCATTACCTACCACTGTTCCCGGTGTAGGTTTCTGCTCTATGTATCTCTGTAGGATTTCTTTAATGTAAAGATAGAAGTTTTCCCATCTTTCTTTAAAAGAAAAAAAAAAGAAAAAGAAAAAAAAGAAAGAAAACGACAGGAATGCTGTGGACTGCTGTTTAGTGTGTTTATTTCTAGCATTTGTGTGATAAATCCCTTTCCGTATGCACCAGGTGGGAAGCTAGTTAAAATAAAACAAAGTTTAGCTCCACTCTCTGGCTCTGCACTTTTATGACGCTACACGGCTAAGGCTTTTCTTGGGCTTAAGAAGAGGGTAGGACATGACATCTGAGAAGAAAGCGACCTGGTCGTTTATAGAGCAGGCTTTATAATGCTATTTGAATTCTCGAAAGTCAAAGGCTAGGAGCTGGGGTTGCATTGCATTAGTAGGCCTGCTGCGCTGGTGGAAAACAGGCTCGACTCAGCCTTGGAGGAAGGGGAAAGCTTTTGCGTCCAGAGCAGCCCTTGATGGGTTTATGCCTACAGAGGTCACTCTTCCAATGCAGAAGAGCGCACTGCTCTGGCCTCTCTGCTGCCAGCTCCAACCTGCTTTCACTTTTTTTTTTTTAACTTACCTTGATAGCTTTTATTAGCCATCAGTGAAATGAAAGTATCCGAGCAGCTGAATTCAACCCATCTTACAGTGCCTGGGGATACGCTTCCTTTATCAAATACAAGTTGAATTTCCATTTGGCTAATTCTAAACTATTTGATTACAAAAAAGGTTTGAATGTTGTTAATGGTAGATCTAATGATAATATCTAATTACTTTTTCAACTTAAATGCACACTTAAAAATAGGTTGTGCTGTTGATGTAATTGAGTTTTCTTGAGTGATTCATTGAGGCTTAATCACCACAGTGAAGAAGTACACTATTAAAATTAGTCTTTTCAATTGCTGGGGCTAGTGATTTATAGGCCACTTGGAGGCCCGTCGTTGGAGGAAGCTTACAAATGCATTACTGGTATTGCTGCCGGTGAGACAGCTCCAGTTCTCTGAGCAGGATTTCTTACTAATTCTTGTCACAATCATTTGCCTGAAGGATAGCGAATAATTTCTCCTTAGATGAGGTTGTCCTCAGTTTGGATTCAAGCTGAACGTTAGCTCGAGAAGTAAGCTGCTGAAATGGGTCTTAGAGTAGTATAATAATAAAGCTCCTTTCTAGGTTTGAAATAATAACTATCTTTGACGCTGGTTAATTTATTCAGGCAAGCTGTGCATTTAACTCTATTGAAAGCCTCGACACATAAATCTGCTGAACAGGTAGGGAATTAAATGCTGGGAGAAGTTGTTAGTCAGGTTAATATAGAGTTTGAAATAATAAATTTTAGGTTAAGGTGAATGTATAAACTGAATTGGTTTTGCACTGAAGTTTAGAGGTTATAATTTCTAGCAGGTGGCTGGGATGGAGAGCAGGCAGTAGGTGTTTAAACACCGAGTTCCCTCCTCTCTTCCCTCCTCTCTCCCCTTTAAGAGATCTGCTTTCATTGCCTCGATCAGATCACGAGAGGTGTGTTCTAAGTGACATGCATAAAATAATTATACCTGCAACTTTATTGCTTGGGAGGTTAAACGTCATTGTTGCAGATGGTTTTGGTAGACTTTACAGACTTCTCATTTGGAGAACCTTAGATCTCATGATCTTGAAAACACAGAGAAAAATGACTCTGTAGACTTAACTCCTGTTGACACTTTTTAATGGGGGACTTTCTGCCTGTGTTGTTTCTGCCAAGATAAACAATGTATACAGATAGCACGGATTACCTCAGTTTCACCTCACAAGCGCTCAGCCACCGCCTTTGGCACACAGGACGGCACGTAGCGTTAATGGAGCGCCTTTTTAGTCAACCGGTGGAGAAAACTCATTCAAAAAACCATTGCTTACGTCTCAGTGTCGCTACTCCCTGCCTGCTGTGGGCCGATGAGCAAAGCGGTTCTCCCTGGTGACATGCAGAAGGTTATCCTCACAAGTGGCGCGTTTGACACTGATTAAGTTACATTATATAGATGTTTTTCTCTCCTTCTGATAACCAGTTATATATGGGATATTTCACAGCCCGCCTCTGAATGAATGCTAACATGTCAGAAACTGATAAAATAAACTACAATTGATGACCCTGGTAAATGGTCTATTCAGTAGCACATAGACTAGCCTGCTTCTCATTGTATCTGAAATTCTTATTTTTGTAGGTAAACAAATGCACATTCACTACCGTCTGAATAGCCCCTTGAACTATGCTCTGCAGTTTGCATTTGGGTTAATCTTGTCGGTTTTAATATAGAGAGGGGGAAAAAAGGAGAAAGCACCAGGGGTGGAATTGTTCCTGCTTTCACATCCACATTCCTCACATTTTGTCAGGATGATAAACTGTAGGTAATGGACAGCCGTTGTTTCACAGGACAGGCGAGCCAGCCAGAGCACAAAGAGCTTGCTAAAACGATATCTCACAACATGTTTGGGAGCCTCTCAGCTAGACAGGAATTTATTTGGGAGTCCTGTGTCGTGGGACTGCACTTTCTAACCTCAGCAATTACAGCTTCAAGCTGAAGAAACAGGAGTGGAAGGTTAAAATGATTTAAACACATGCTCCTAAATTGTACCCAAAACATAGCTGTTGACACTTGGCATGCTAATACGAGGAGTGAGCAGTGGCTTCCAGTCCATTTGATATCTCTGGCATTCATAGCCAGGTCTCTGAAGCACAAGTGAATTAGCAAAATGAATTCAGAGTGAACTGAAGGCCGAATTCTTGAATTTTCCCCAGCCTTTTATACGTGGAGTATAATTGTGATATTATTTATAGTAATTATCTTAAAGCATGTTATCTGTAAGCTGTGCTACGTTATTTCACATTGTTTAATGAAGTAATTGCCTTTAGAAAAGCAGTGACTAAAAGTCAAACGAAAATCACTTTAAGTTCTCCCTCTTCCCACACACAAGAATGCCTCCCTTCCTTTTTTTTTCCTCTTCCGTGTTTAATTGTAAGGAGATCACGTTGCTTCAGTATGACACTCAGGAATGTCTCAAATTTGGCCGAGGCTCCTGTGATGGGAAGTCAGTAGAGGACCTGAGGTGACTGCCATGACACGCTGGCAGAGACAGGCCTTTCAAGTCCTGAGCAGCAGCCAGAGCCAGGGCAGGGTTGCTTATGGGGCTTTTTTTTTTTCTTTTTTTTTTTTTTTTTTTTTGAGGATCTGGTCTTGATGTGTCGTGCAACCTGCACTACTTGAAATTGCTTGTTGCAAATGAGAAGAAAGTGTTCTTCTGAGAAAAAAAATAGTGATTAAAATGTTATTCATGTGTGCCTAATGCCTGCCTGCCTTGGCTGCTGACATAAAGAAACCTGTTTTTCTGGTCATTTATCATACATCTACATGGATTTGCTTATGAGCTCATTCTTTGTGAGGCGTTGTGGAAACTTAAATAGGAATGTTAAACTGCTTGAAATATTTTGATTAAAATATGCAGTGCTACGGAATATAGACTTCTAACCCGGGCACTATTGTCTCGAGTGAGGGGAGGTTTTTTAGGGGGGTGGGGAGGCAGCAGCAAGGGAGGACAGTTTTGAGGGGGGAGTTGCATGAAAAGCAGAGGAAGGGAGGATGGCAAATGGACAGTGTTAGAAGAGCTTGGAAAAACTCCTGTGGCTTCATTGTCTCTTTAAAGCCCGAGAACACAAAGAAAAACGCAGTTCAGCCTTTCTCCCATGATGGAAAATGTAAACCGTTGACACAGCTCCCATGTTTAACTTGTTTAATTCTCATTTTAAATTCAGTACTATACCAGCCGTGTGAACTCTGAAGATTTCTTTAGTAATCCATTTTGTAGTTCCGAATCAAAAACAAAGTGAAAAGGTCTGACACAATTTGCTTTTATTTTTAGGCAAATCAACCCTGGTCATAGTTAATAAGGGGATTACAACCCAGACTAGGTCTTTACAGATGTAATGTAAATCAAGGGCAGAGTATAAAGAAACTGATCCCTTTTGATTGAAGTATGGTAAAAAGGCATAGAGAAACTAGCAGCAGTAATCTGATTGTATGGCAATAAAACCACCATTTTCTGTCTTTCAGATAAAAATAATGTGGTAAATCCATGCAGTTCATAAGATGTAAAGGCAGATAAAGGGTGATGCCATGGCAACATATAGATTAGCTTGATGTTAGAAATGACACGTCTCTGAAAGGGGTGTTAGAAACTAAGGGCCTTGCTCCGGGCTGTAAGGTATTATGTGAGAACCGCACAAAACTTGGGGGCCAGGATTAGAAAGTATGAAAGGCCTACTTGTGGCTTGGGATGGTTAAAGCAGTAAAGAAAAGCTGCTCAGTTCTTGCTCATTGGTGGCGTATAATATGGTAAAGATAGATTTCATTTACTGCTTTCTGCTGAGACCGGGACTGATTAAAACTTGAGATGGCTGCAATTGTTAGGTGTGGAAGATTTTCCTTTTTAACTCCTGCCCCAGCAGCAGCCTTTCTGAAGAATTAGCTGCACTTGGGGCTTGTTGCCTTAATCTATTTGGGCTTCAGGCAGGAGCATGCTGGCAAGGAACAGAGAGCAGAGGGGATAGGTAGGACTGGGGTTATCTGGAAAGAAAACAGAGACCTTTTGATTTCAGCTGTGTTTCGGGCTGTGGTTTCCATCTCACACTCCATGGGAGCAGCAAAGATAAACACACTGCATTGTCTGTGCCTTGGCCAGGTGATGCTTCAGCATCTCTTGTGTTTCCCATCCTGCAAAAATATAAAAGAAAAAAAAACAAAAAACCAACATGAACAAAACAGCATCCATTCCTATTTACCCATAAAGCTGCAGATAACCAGATTGATCTGGCTTAGTCTCTAGGTGGTATTTATTTCTGAAAGGCAGGCTGAAATCTAGAAATGAACGAGATAAGCATCTGCTTACCCCCATTTCTTCCGCTCCAACTTAAAATTATTGGGATGAGTTTGCTGTCAGCCCCTTGAGTTCAGCCGGCAGACAATTTAGCCATTGTTTTGTCATTTATTTAAAGCGATCTGCAGCTGTAAAGGTAGTAAAATACCTCCCCTAGTGCAGCTACTTGGATTTTTTCTTCTTGCCTTTTCTCTTAAAGAACCTTCTCAATAGTTAAGATTTGCTTTTCTCCTCAGCTGACAACCGTAAACACCCACAACTTTGGGTTGCATTACATTGCAAATCAGGGGTACGATTCAAACGAAATATTTACTTTATTGCCTGCTCATTTGTCTGCTAAGGGAGGGGGAAAAAAGCACTCCGCATTTGTTAGGCAGAGTCTAGACATAAGGGGAAAAAACATTGAAGCCTACAATAACAGTTGTGTCTTTCTTTAGTGGGAATGAGCCTGGGATGAGCTCGGCAAAATGGAATTCATGCTGTTTGTTTGGCAGTGGCTTGGACACTTTTTAAGCCTTTTTGGTGTTTGGTTGGTTGGTTTTTTGATTTGGTTTTNTTTTCTTTTTTTTTTTTTTTTATAAAGATGTTAATTACATGCTTGAATTTATCATTCTTATCCTACCCCATAGTAAGCTGGAAAGCTTCACATTTCTGACTGAAAAGGGAACTCCAGAACCAAAACTGTCAAGCTGCTGATGTGATTTAACAAATGAAAAATAAACAAGCGCATATAGGGAGCTGAACAGATTGGCAGAATATACGGGGCCCGAAGTGCTCAGATCCGTATCCTCTCTTGCAGCTTAACCTTGGCAAATCTATATCAAAAGATCCAATTCATTTGCTGAAATTCTCCAAAGCGCAGGGGCACCCTCATCTAATTTACAGGCCGGTCACATCCAAGCACCTTGCATTCTGCATTTGACAATGATTGCTAATGGGCCATTCAACTAAAGTATTTGCTTGTTAACAGGGAACAGAGCATGATAAATGTCCAGCAAGCTTGCGGCCTCCTTCAGCTTTTCAAATGCAGACTGGTGCATATTTATGGCAGGCAAATGACAAAGAGAGAAGCTGAATTACTCTGGCCTTATGCTTTCTGTTCGAACAAGGGTTAAAGTAATTAAAGAAATAATGCAAAAACCGATGTCCTTTGTTTGCCCACCATTATCCAACATTTAGCTTTCGAACCTGCCTGTCATGTCACATTTCAGAAATGTACCAGATAAGGCAGGGTAGGTTTGGCAGGGCACGGAAAGGAGTGGGTAATTCCTTACGGAGCGCATCCTGGGCTCCTTGTTCCCATAGGGAATCCTCTGCAGGTTCCCCTCTCCTGAAACAGCTTTCACTGACAGACATGAACTGGAAGATTTACTTCGAACACAAGAGGGTTTGCAATTTGCACTTCTGCTCCCTAATTGGTGGTGGTGGTGGGAAAAAAAACCCCAAACCAAAAAAAAGCCAAACCCAGAACACTGGAGAGGCTTTGAGAAAACAAGCACCTTGGACTTAATCTGTTTCTTAAAGCCAAGTATGAGAACAAAATGGCAGAACAAACCCCAATTTTGCCATTGCTCCTCCGTCCCCAAGGCCAGCTAGATCTTCCAAACTCAAACTGTAGAGCACTCAGAAATGGCCTGAACTTGAAGTGTCTTCCATGTAATTTTGAATTACTTGGTATTTTGTGTTACTTTGTGCTTGCGAGTTCATGTTTAATCTTCGCCTCATTGTCAGAAGCCGCCCAGCAGAATTAAATGCAGAATTGCAAGAGAAAATTTTCAATTCCATATCTGAAAATGTCATTTCGAGTTTTATATTTCTATTATATTGCATGTAGATAAACATGTTCAAGTCTTCTGTTTAGCTCCTGTTCAACTCCATGAAAATCTGTGATTTTCACTGAGTATTAAATTAGCCCGCAAGGTCTTTACATGATAATTGTTTCTTCATGATAGGCAACATTTTAATTTTCTCATAACTATCAAGACCTATCATTTTATTTGAGGAAAGAGAACATACAGATTTGGTTTGTTTGTTTGTTTTTTTGGTTTGGTTTTGTTTTTTTGAGGGAGGTGTTGGTTTGTTGTTTTGGGTTTTTTTNTGTTTCTTCATGATAGGCAACATTTTAATTTTCTCATAACTATCAAGACCTATCATTTTATTTGAGGAAAGAGAACATACAGATTTGGTTTGTTTGTTTGTTTTTTTGGTTTGGTTTTGTTTTTTTGAGGGAGGTGTTGGTTTGTTGTTTTGGTTTTTTTTTTTGTTAACTGTGATACAGAGAACTTTGCTTTGATGTGATTATATACATTGTCAAAGACAGCAAATAAGGGCAGGACCTCTATCTTTTTTGGCAATCCTGGCCAGCCAACACCCAGTGTTTATTGCGGTATCAGCACAGTAATTATAATGCAGCTGATTTAAACTTTGATGTAATAGTCTATGCTTTCTTCTGGTTTTAAATGTAGGTTCCAAGCCAAAAAAAGATAAAGACTGGTAGAGGATTATGTTGCTAGGTGAATCATTCCTAATATATGGCCTACACATAACTATAAGACAGGGTTTTCTGCCTATAGTGTTCTTTTTAAGTGTCTTGTGGTTAATGGCTAAAATAGGATTTACAAAACTTTCTTTAGTGTGATTCAGGGCTGTGTACACTTTAAAGCATAACCAAGTTTTACACGTGTCACCAGAAAATGAGAAATGATATGGCTTGTCTGACACTGGAGGATAGGTTAGACTGTGGAATAAAACGTTAGGCTAAAAAATCTGTGGTGCTGCAAATGACTTCTCGCTGTTTTGTTAGCTTTCCTTTGAATAGTGCATTGACTTAGGTACCCAAACCAAAGAACAGTGGCCGGAAAAGTGAACAGTGCACTGCAAAGGGAAGTGCATGTTAGAGCTAATAAGGAGGATTTAAAATTTATTATTATTAGTTAAAGCCCAGTTGCAATTGAATGCTATTTTATTTTGGATTGGGAGTTCTGCCAGACTCCAGCCTGTCAGAACTGAGAAGACTCAAATCAAGTCCAGGCCTATTTCTGCAGCAAAAAGGGAATCCTGGCTCCTTGCCTGCAGATTCATTCAGGAAGACCCATCTGGCTTTTGATGTTCTGCAAGTTTGAAGCAGTTTGTTTAAGGAACCTATGCAGCAAGTGCTGGTGAAAGCACACATCACTGTGCTTCTGACTCTTCAAGTGGTGCATCCTTTCGCATTTTCTTTTTTTACTGGTGCTTGCCATCTGCTTACCTACTGCCCGAGCCGCAGTTGGTTTCTATACCTGACTGGATAAAAGTGTAAATTTGGAGTTGGGAACATCTTGAATCCTTTTGAGGATTTTACAGTCTCATAGCATTCACTGTCCACACTTCAGTTGCTTTCTTCATGTTTAATAATTTCAGTTTAGTTCAGAAGCAGTCTGGCTTAATCACTGCACAACACTTGACCTTCAGGTTTTTTGAGGGCTGCTTTTTCCAAGGTATTTCCACACTATATAGATTATCTGAACAGGGAAGGTCACGTAGGCAGGCTAGTCTCCTTGATTAATATTTTACAAGAGGCAATGTTAATTGTAATCGTTGTTCCTTTTACTTTTTATCAGACAGTTTTCAGGCACTTTTTGAAGAAAAACAAAAGCCGAATCTTCATAAATTTATCGCCTATTGTAGTCTTTTCCATTCTGTGGATGGGTGTGTGACAGCCCAGGCGAGCAAGACAGAACTGTGCTCCTAAGGCCTGACTCAGGAAACCGGCCTTATTCAGAAAAGCTCATATTAAGCATGTGCTGAATGCTGAATGTTTTTGCTGAAGCGGGACGAATTTAAGCATGAACTGTCTTGAACCAAGGCCAGAATGAAAAGGTTTTTCGAGGCTGGACAAATACAAATCTCTCTAGAGCTTCATTAATTTATTATATTATTTTTTTTCTTATATCAGAAAATGATGTCAGAATCGATGGTTCTTTTTGCACTTGGAAGGAGTCTTAATTTTGGGTAGCTTGCCAATAGACAGCAGGTTAAAATAGAGTGGCTGGAGCTCCTGCTGTCACTGGCCGTCTGCTGAACCCCTCTGAAGGACTCTTCCACCCGGGGCAGGGATGTCCGATCTAGTGATGAATGCATTACAGGATTTTTTATAGGAATTTTCAAACTACTCCAGTGTCAGTTTAGCTTCATTTGAGAGGCTGAGGACCTGCAGCAGGCCAAAAGCTGGTTCTTGGTAGGTCAGATATTATTGCTGCTTTTGAGGTGGCAGTGACTGCCCGTTTTTTTTTTTATGCTTCTGAAAGTCAGTTAGACTTTAGAAAAAGTTTCTATTTAGTGTAAGGACATAGGATCTCCATGCTTGTGAGTGGCTGAATCTTGGGTTCAATGTGAGATACAAGTGTAGACTCATTGTAGATCTCCCATTTTGATTTTTGCTCAGGGGCATTTTTTCCCATCTGAAAACTGGCAGTTTTTATATAAAGGGAAAAAGGATGCTGTATAGAAGTGATAGAGAGTTGTAACTGGATCCTGAAAATCTTCGCATAACATTGGTTTGCCAGAATATGTTTGGTTTGTCATACAATGCTGTTACTGATTTGGCATAACTTTTCCTGAAAGTTTTGAGTTAACAACTTGTTCTAATTCCAGTGTTTACTTATGCAGGCAAATGGTATGCAATAATGTATTTTCTATCAACTGCAAAGCAGATGAATTTTTTTCTTTGAATTTGAGATGCAATCACTGATTATTAATGTCTCATCAAGTAGCAAGACAGCCCCCGCCCTCTTTTATAGACTTTGCTTGGAGCATGTCTTGGAACAAGACCGTACAGGTGCGAACAAATTATATTTAAGAGAAAGAAGACTACAAACTTTGGTTGGTATTCTTGTGTTGTGGCTGACATAAGATTTGTTTCTGTAATAGGAACAGTGGGGAAAAGCACAGAAAAAGCACCGCAATGGAACAATCTGGTTTTATTGTTTCTTGCTTGTGATTTACAGTGCCCTTTTTGAAAAGTAGTTCTTTGGCAAATGCCAGCTGCTCTCTGTTAGCTTTCTAAAAGCAAAGACTTCAGTGACTTGTGTTAAGAAGCACACATGGTTTGGTTTGACTTTCCCTTCCATGCTAACTACTGCTCTGCCTCTTTTCAACAAAGCGCCATCTTTCTTGGGTTTGGCACACCCTGCCTCTGTGAGCACAAGTCAAGTAGAGCACTGGTTTTGTGTTACGCTGAATCCATGGCACAGATTTTTTTGTTTTTCTTTCTTCCTTTCCCCCCCCAAAATCCAAACCATATAAATACCTGATTATCTTTGCTGTGAGAGCAAAGAACTACTTTAATATTCCCAGTAGCATATTTTGAACAACAATTCTTTAATTAAAACAACATTGGTCTCTTCCTGTATTTCATGGCTAGCAAATGAGAGAAAACACCAGTGTTAATATCAAAGGGAGTCAGTTTTCATTACAGTAATGGTTCAATTGTGCAATGCTGTAGGCAGTGAAATTTAATATTATTGTGACTTGTATTGTAATTGTAGGATGACAGAGGAAAATGGATTAAGTTTAAATATAAGTGTACACAGCAGCACATGGACTTCGTCAAATGGAAGCTGAGGGTTGGGGCAGGACGGGTCCCCCTCTGGCTCTGTCATAATGAATTAGTGTTTTGTAAATAACTGGCCACTAGACTATAGATTTATTACCTTTTGTAGATGTATGTGGACACACAGAGACATACATGAATCCTGTACTGACTGTAATTGCAGTGTGGAGTTGCAAAACGAGTTTATGCCTGTAGGCTTCCAGGGTATTTGAATGTCTAGGCTTCTTGTCTTCACCTTTCATGAAAATATTCTTGCCTGCCAGTTTGTGAAGTTTTCTTCTGAAGGATACACCCAGCCTTTCAGTTAAGGGATTGCTAACACATGAATGGCCTCAGACTGGAAAGCCCTTTGTCATTCTTTTCTTCCCAATGAATAAAACCAAATGCAAGTTGCAGATGATCCTTGCTTTAGAAAATTGTGCTACAGACAATTACTGTTAACGAGCAATATCCCCTTCTTTCCCAGTGTCCTATATACATGCAGATCAAAATGGAAAACGGCTATTTAAACCATCCATTACTGATCTCTCCCATGGAAGATTTGGGACAATGAAAGCTAGATGTTTCATTTGTGTACAGTGTAGGCAAGTGGAAGTTGTCCCCAAAGCAATGCTTGATAGTCTACTAGTGTGTAAACATGATGCCCTGCCGTTTTATTCCATATCTTCATGGTGTTTCTCAGATGTATGTTCATGTTGAAACCTGTTCTAATGTTAAAGTGCAAAAGGGGGCAGTAAAGTGCTATCCAAAAAATGTTTATTTTTAAGGGTATTTTTTTGTGGCAAAAGTTGCATTTCTCAATCGGCTTATAATCTCTCATATTTAAAGTAATGATCACATGAATATCATCTGTTTGAAAGGCTTATAAATGTCACCAAAGTGTATCGTTAAGCATTGTGGGAATGATGTTTGCTGTGTGTATTTCCCTGTTCTGTCCTTTAACCCAATCCTGAAACATGCTACGTATTTGGAAGGAATTGAAGGCAGGAAGCTTTGCTCAGATATATTTAGGACATAGCTATATGAAGCGCTTCTGAAAGAATTCCAACTTTGCTAATCATGTCTGGTTCTCATGTTGTGCATTTCCAGCACCGTGTTTCTGGAAAAACAAAATGAAAAGAATGCTGAGGCTAGGGGTTTCTTCTTGAAGTACTAAAGCGTGTAGTGGTGGCATGGGTCAAGAGTTGGGCTCTCATCCAGATCCACATGCATCATTTGTCAAGAGGTAACTAGAAAGAGCAACTAATTACAATGCACCTAGTGAGTGTTTTCTCTTTCAGAAATTCCTCAGAATAAGCCATTTATACAGATTGGCCACTACTCCCCACTGCAGCCACTTGCAGTTTTTAAACTCTGTGTGGAAGGCATGTTTCTGCTGAAATGCAATAAAAAGGAGATTGTGCCTGTGTGTGTTTCCATGCTTGCGCACGAGAGACAGTGAGAAAGTAATGATTTGAGGAATTGGCTGAAGCTGAGTAAGTCCAGCACAGTCATCAGAGTTCATATTTCTGTAAATGCTGATGAAATGTTAATATAATATATTTTAAAATAGAACATTGGTCATATCCA
>VZTM01027881.1:49179-60026 GCA_013400555.1 Jacana jacana | reverse complement strand
TTTCTTTTCTTTTTTTTTTTTTTTTCTCTCCTTAGTTAGGAGACTGTCCTGGAGAACATTAGCAGTTCTTTTGTGGTAACCAGAATTGATTTTGTAAATGGATCAGAATTCTCTAGTGCTTTAAGTACTTTTAGCAGCGCAGTAATTGCTTTCTGCACAATAATGCACAAAGTTAATTGCTATTAATAGTGCTTTATTTGGAGGTCATGTATGAAAACTGAATATAAAATCTATATATTTTATTTTTTTTTAAAAATTCCTTTGTCAACCTTGGTAAAAAATCGAATCATACATCTTTTCAGCATTTCAAGCCTTACTCGTGAAGTAAATATTATAAGCCAGGCTGCATGTTCTTGCACAAAAAGCCCAGATCTAGTTTCCCATTGTAGAGAAAAAAAACCAAGCAGATAGGTGTTTGCTCTCAAAGGCATTCTTTAGGGCACAGGAAAAAGTGATTCCCTTTTACGGGATGAAAGGCACGCATCTATTTTTGCACCCCAGATTTACAGTGGGGACAGAAGGGTAAAGTGCAAGTTGGCCAGGCTTTAGTTTTGTGAGTTTTTTGCATTTCTGTGCAGTGAGTGAGAGGCAAGCAGCAGGGGAAAGGGCAGCTTTCCAGCAAAACTGCACCGTTTCTTGCAGGCGGAGATGGCATCCAGTTGAAACAGATACGCTGTTTTAGGGTAAAACCCTTCTGGCAGCTGTGCACCCAGCGGGGTGGAAGGCAGGGTGCTCACTCTGCTTGGAGAGGTGGGCTGGGGAGAGGGGACTCCCAGTGCCCCTGAGACCATGGTCACCTTGAAATGCCACCATCCCCTGGACAGGAATCACTGAGTCTTCTAACTCTGCCCAAGCCCAGGATTGTGTAGCCCCGAAGGAGAGTTTGTGGCACATCCTCTTGCTTATTTACTTTTTCCACAGAATGAGATCACATCCGTAACCTCGTACATCACAGCTTTTAAATGAGAGTGTCTCCAATAAAATGTGTTTGGTGCCAGGTGGCCAGGTGACTTTCTGTACATGTGAAGGGTGAAAGGGGTACAGTCCTTGGCAAATATCGTATCTTAGCTGCAGATTTTGTGTTCTCAAGTGCAAGGCACCTTTGGACTTGTGACCACCAGAAGCCTAATGGAGCGAAGAAGTGAGCGCCTGTATCTCTGAAACAGCAGTAGTCACACAAGTTATTTGACACATCTTTCTAGGAGACTGGCCAGGGCATTTTCTGACATGTTTGAAGAGGGGTGGTGCCTGTGGGTGTCTCTACACAGTGAAAGCTCTGTGCCTTTAGGACTATGATGTGATGGCACAATTTGACTGTCAAATCCTGCAGGTCCATGCAAAAAAAATGTTTTCTCAGCCCATCCTTATTTTACGCCTTTTGGATCCTTTGTTGTATTTTAAATGCTTTCCTCTGGTATTTTGCAAAAGGTAACATGATGAATTGCTAAATGAAATAGCTGAAATTTCATAAATGCTCCTCGTTCGTGATAGACTTAAAATTTTGAGAAAACTTTGTAATGCTGCTGAATCATTCTTATGTAGATGATTAAGATTTCAGCTGTAAACATATTGCATTCTTTTGCCTTCCTGAAATCACTGGAAATTTTGCAACCAGTTTCAATGAGATTAGGTCCAGGAAGCGGCACCAAGAGCGGCATCCATTTGCATGGCTTCTTGTGACACACAAAATGGTGGCCCCACTACCATTTTGTATCCAGGGTGGTGATTAAAACCAAATAAACCCTTTTCCCTTTTTCAGAGCACTGCTAGCATTTGCCCTGGACAGTCTGAAAGAAGATGGGCTCCTTTGGGAGGAAGGGCAGCAAGGGGGTACCACAAACCCCGGGATGGAGATTAGCTACAGTATCAGGGGACTGTTTCAAAATATGCATGGGCTTGCTGCAGGTTTTATGGCAGGGGAGCCTGAGTCTCCAGAAGAGGTTCCTCCTTTCCAATGGAAGTGAAAAATAAAAGAGCTGCAGCTTCAGAAATTTGTGTTATGGTTTTTTATAATCTGGCTTTGTATAATGTGGTACTTACCATTAAAGATCTTAAGGGATGAGTGTGAGTATATTTGTTTATTTATTTGCTTGACTTCCATTTAGTTTCTAGCCTGAAAGTCCTATTAATGCAAGAAACCATTGCTTACATGGGTAGTTTTATTTACTGTGTGGAAAAATGTTACATATAAATAAAGGTCAGATTAAACTCCTTAAAATTTTATTTAAATTCAAAAACATGCCTATTTAGCATGTTTTGTAAAACTTTGTTACAGTATTAAAATAATTTAATATTACTGCACAGGCAAAGAACATCAGCTCCCAAAACTCACTTTAAAGAATATTAATAATATGAAATGCTTTACCTTTTTTTTTTTTCAAAGTTTCATTTGCTAGTCTGTGCATAAAGCCAGTCTGTCATCTTGCTGTGTCAGACTATGGTAATTTTTCTTGCAGAGACTTCACGTAAGAGTAGTGCTTTTCTTTTTAACTAAATAACATACCCATTTTGAGACAGAGGGTCTACATTAATCTTTTCTGATGAAGCTTGTTTTTCTCTCTGTTCCACAGTATTTACTGATCCTCTTCTCATTGAATTCACGTTCACTTAATCCATTTAAAACTGAGTGAGATCAGTCCTATAAAATCACTGCTTCTGCAAAAAAAAACATTTCATGTTTACAGCTGTGTGTATACCTTATATCCACCTGGCATATCTTTGTATATGATACTGAATGTGACAGACTAGTGTGAAAGTTCTGTATGGAGCAAAAGACTCTTACAGAGAGCTCTGGTCTATGTTTTTGAATTTTATTCAGTTCAATGTCTTTGGGAATCAGTAAACTGGTTTTCATCTCATTCAGCTGGCTGTGATTTGTGCACTGTTACTTCATTGAAATCACTAGGACCTTTTTCTGGAACTTTTATTTGCTTTGTGTCAATGTGGTTGGACTTTCGGCTGGCTTAAATATTTTTCCTGTGGACAAAATGATATTCAAAATATGAATGTTGTTATTTTCTCAAAAGCCAGATGATTAATATATACACTATTTAATAACCATTCTTTTTAAACAGTAAGGACTTGTGTGTCAAATGCTGTTCTGTGTTCTGTTTCAGTTTGCACTTGTTCAAGTAACGGACTAACGTACTGTGTTATTAGTATTCACGACATTTCCTTAATAAAACTTTTCAATGAATAACTTTATAGTCAGGCTGGTAGTTAAACTTCATAAAGTTAAGTGAGTGGGATTCCCCAACAGAAGGTTTCAGGCTGCATTTTAAGAAGCATCTTGATTGTTTGCATTTTTAGGGTTATTTTCGTTACATTAATTTAAAACTAACTGCCTACACCAATTAGTTCAGGTAAGGTATTAAAGCACAGAAATTTGGCACTGTTTCCCCGGTTAAATATAGAAGACTCTCAACAAGTACTAGCACACTTTCTAAAATTGCATTTATTTTATGTAATTACTAGGGTATAGTTAAAGCTAAGTGTGCATATATAGATATATTTATAGTATGTGTGTACATACATAGATTTACACGTTGGAAAAAGCACGAGGACACAATTTTTACATCGTCAGTACTGATCAAGAAAATCTTTAAGAATTTTTTTCTTTAAGAATTTTATCTGTTGATGATTTCAGTTTCAGAAATGTCTGAGTAGTTAGTAGTAGTAAAATGTTCTCAGTGAAAAGGAGTGCTGACAGACAAGAAGTTCTAATTTTTTTGAGAATTTACCATTATGAAATGAGGTAGGTTTGAGTGGTTATCAATGAGGAAAACTCCATTATCATTTAAAATGGTTGAATGTATCAAGTTTCTCTAAACAAGAAGCAGATTCTTAAGAAATTAGTTGGAAACTGTGTATAATATAAATTTTATTTTATATTTTACTTTGATTAGTAAGGGTACGTTAGTGCCAGGAACTGCTCAACCTTAAAAGAAGTGTGGTACAGAAAATAAATGGAGTGAGGAAGAGGCTACTGCGTTGTTACTTTCTGTTCTTGTGTCATGTGAATTTTTGGTCATGATATAATACTTATTTTTAAAAAGGTTTGGGAACTCCGCATATTGCTGTTATTTGATAAGCTGTATGACTGGTTGGACGTGTGGGAGGGATTCACATCCATGGGCTTTGCACAGATGTCAAATGTCGCCCACAATACGCCAATTTTGGGCTGACAGTAAAAATGCCCTCTGTATCTAAAAGTAGCAGACAGAAAGTGCATTAATTTCAACTTGCGGCTTTTATTGTACTTACACTTTTTCGTGCTTTCTCACAGTAAGCACTAGGACTATTAATTGTAAGCAAGATCCTTTGAATGCTCTAGCCTCATTGTATCTGGCTGCTGATAGGAATGAGTCGTGAAATTTGCTGGTTTTCTCCCAAAGTTTCTGCTGAGGTATGGGGACCTATATTGGTGTGTAGGTTTTGCAGTGAAGAATGTTGAGAGCTGAAAAGTGAAAGTTAGAAAGTTAGCTTTTTATAGAAAGCAATGGTTCCCAGGCTGTCACTATCCTGACTGCTCAAAGAGCGTGTCAGTGTCCCAAGCAACCATTGGAGTAACGCAGCCTCCTCCGGATCAGCCACAGGGTTCTGAAAACCTCTTGCTCCGACTTTATTATATTTCTCTTTTGAGGGGGAGTTTTTTAATTTGTTGAAGGCACATTCTGATCAGATCTTTCAAGCCTGTTCATTAGCTTTATTTTTACAGATGCCGTCCTGCAAACATTTCATAAATGTTGATGCTACCCAGATAGCTTAAGGCTACATCAACACTTGCAGAAAATAAGGTTCAGGATTAATCCTGAAGTTTGTGTTAACCTCTACCAAGGCTGAGTGAATATACATTGTACTTTTTTTTTCAGACATAAGATTTTCAAAAATAGGACCATAAAACGGTGGTCTTAATCCTCCTGGCATTTAATCAATAGCTTCAGAAAATACTTAGTACCCAGCAAATGATTTATTTAAAGTCTTTATGAAAAAATAGTAGCAAAAATATTACACAAAGGCAGGGATAATAATCATGCCTACTATTAAACGGCCACTGTAAATTTTGTGGTCAGACTGAAATGCATGAGGTTAAACTTTTATTCTCTTCATCCCTTATTTGTGCTTTATGGTTGTAAGAAAATAAGGAAAGTAAATTGGAAAAATATCTTTCTCACAAAGGTCATGATCACAACTACAAACTGCAGAAAAGATTTCAATACAATAAAGTTCTGAGATTAATCCCTTCATTTTCAGCCTTTTTTCTTTCCTAATCCCATCAGCATTAGATCCCACAAGTTCAGAAACTCAAGTGGAAGATTTACAGAGTTTAGTTCTCAAACTGTACAGACTTCAGAGCCAAAGCAAGAATATTCCCCTGCCATAAAGTCTAACGAGTGCGTCGAGTGCGTTGGTTTAAGCTCTCTTGTAAAATCTGTTTTAGCTGTCTGTTGGGGGTGGTTCTGTCCTCTACCTTTTATGAGGCAATTCCTGGCTACTTAACCAAGGCACACAAGCGTGCTTTCTCTCTGGTAGCTGTTTCTGGGAATTGCCTGATACACTGTCTCTGAACCCATCCTGTTTATGCTCAGAGTTTGCATGGAGAATGGGTAGTGCTGCTGCTTCAATACACACATACATGTACACAAAATCTAAAATGCAGGTGGTTTTTTTTTATTATTATTTTTTTTATTCAGGGCAGTTTTTAAGTCATGTTATTGATAGTGACAGACAGGTACACATTACTAATCTTATGAATTTCATATTTATGAAATCTAAATTGATTGATTTAAAAGCAAAGATCCGGTCCTCTGAAATCTCACGTGTTTCATGTTACACATTTCCATTACATGAAGAAGAAGAAGAAACACTATCAGGAAGAAATATTTGCAGCAGTGGGATCATACAGTGACCAGCCTTTGTCCTGCATCAATGCAGATGGGGGAGTACAAGTAATTTTCATCTTTCTGGTACACTCCTGCTGCACAGGAGCAAAGTAAAATGGGGCTGTGGTCAGACAAGGTGGTAAAGTCAGTCACAGGCGATGGAGGTTAGCTGAGAAACCTTTTTGTCCTTGCTTTTGCCTGGTTGGAGTCGATCCCCAAGGAGAGCCTGAATCAGGACCCATGCTGCTTCCTTGGGAACATTTGCTGACTGGGGTCTTCCTCCCACTATTTCCTCATCGCCCTTGCAGAGCTCGCCTCTCCCTCCGTCCTCCCTCACCAGGCTGGTGACTCGGAGGAGGATGCTTTTCCACCTTTCCATTTGTTTCACCCTTTCAGCTTTCGGCAGGTGGTAATCACTGCATTCCTTTGGCGTGTCTGAAAACTGGAGGAGAGGAGGAGACACAGTTTCGCCCTGTCTCCAGCGCATCTCAGTTTGAACAGCCGTGGCCAAGCCTAGTTTCTGTATTCTGGAAATTACACTGCACGACACAAAAGAGTGCAGTGATTTATACATCAGCAGTCGCTTTTCTTGCCATAACATTTCATTGTTCCTTTTCCCTAAATCTGTAATTACATGTCTTTGTCCTGCTATGTGCTGCTTCACAACAAATATAATTCTTACACAGGCTTTGTGAGTGAAAATAATCCCACTCAATTAGCCCAGATCATAAACTTGTATTGTTTTGGAGCAAGCAGTTGTAAATGACGGATTCAAAATTTGGGGCGTTGTGTCATCCTATTCTATAATTTAGTAAGTTCTTCCCCAATATTACTACGTACTGGTGGGCTCCTTCAGCCAAGCCAGAGGCTGGACATCACCAACGCCTACAACTTTGTTCTGCTTGGGCCTTAATATTCTAATTTAAAGTTTCCAGGAAGGCTGCCTGTGAATAAGCTGGATATACTATGTGTGCTGTTTAAATGCTAGCATTTGAGAAGGGTGTTCATTAGGCGGCAATTGTTTCAGTTGTTTTTTCAGGCCAATTCTCCATTAAAGAAGACCTTTGGAAAAGGCTGGCAGGCAGGAGAAAGAGTAAAGAAAGTCAGGCTTTTAGGTCTGTGCATTCGAGGATGTTGTGTCGCTGGCTGATGTTCTAAACCACGCACTTCTTGGCCTTAATTGGAACAAATATATCTTACGGAGGAAAAAAAAAGAAGCAGACCTACTGCAGCTTTTGTTCTTGTGAGAAAAAGGCTCCTCATTTTGTGGATGAATCAATACCATAAGTCATTATTTATATTTTTCTTCCAGGAAGAAATGGTGAAGTTTATGTATTAATTAATACAAGTAAGGAAGATATCATATCAAGTCTAACCACAAATGCTGGCTCATTGCCAGTTTGTGTAAGAAGTCTTCATCTATGCTATGGCAAAAATACCTCTGTGTTTCACTTGTAGCAGAGGAAAGAAAAACAGAGCTAAAATAATGCCAGTCATGGTGGTACATGAAGAGAAGAAATCATTGTAGTGTAGCAGTCACACTGTCTTGGAAAAGCATTTTATCAGAAGGATATGTGGTTCTTGGATCAGGTAGATCTCTGTCCACTCCAGGTCTGTAGGCATGACCCTGGTGAGTGACTAATGTTCCTTTGTGTTACATTGATAATATCAATCTGCATCTTAGTATGTTGTTAACTCTTAAATCCTAAGGGGTTTCCTTTCCCACATGGCTGCTCAGGGGGGGTGAGAGATTATTCTTGTTGTTCTCCCCTGTCAAAAATTAGCAAAATATGTGCAAGAATAGTAGAAATGTAACTAGAGCAGAAAAAAAACAGGATTGTAGCCCATCAGACATTGTACTAGCTTTTGTAAGTGGCCAAATGTGGAAAAAACAACAGTGACTGCCAGGGACGTAAAACCTACTGGGGTTCACAAAACTGGGGAAGACTCAATCCATCTGTAATTTCCAGGATCTAAATAAACATCTTGTTGAAACTAAATTGAGTCAGGCCCAAACTATTAAGATTTGGTTTGCTCAGCCTGTCATTTTGGTTTTGGAAACTGTATGTTTGTTCCGTTCTGTCCACTGCAATTACTACTTTTCTGGATAAGTTTTTGTCAAGTGTCTCACATTTTCCTTTTTTTTTTTTCTCTCTCTCTTTTTTTTTTTTTACTCTGTTTTAGATTCCTTCCTGGACAAGGATTGGTACTATATCCACAGATAGGAGACAAACTGGATATTATATGCCCAAAGGTGGACTCTAAAACTGTTGGCCAGTATGAATATTATAAGGTCTACATGGTTGATAAAGACCAAGCAGATAGCTGTGCTATTAAAAAGGACAATACACCTCTACTCAACTGTGCCAAGCCAGATCAAGATGTTAAGTTTACCATCAAGTTTCAAGAGTTCAGCCCTAATCTCTGGGGCCTGGAATTTCAGAAGAACAAAGATTATTACGTCATATGTAAGTTCAAAATATCAGTTGTTCATTCTCTTAAGTATAATTGTTCATTCTTTTGTATGTTTTCTCGTACATTATAAGAAAACGATGAAAAATGTGTATGGGTTTGTATTTTTTTCTCTGAAAATATTTTCTTGCCAGCATATTTCTAACATCACTCCTGACTTCTCTGGGGCCTCTGTCTTGTTTTCTTGGTTTGTGTAAAACAAATTAGATTGTACTGCTAGGCCTGTAAAGGGCCTTTTGTACACAATATAAATGTCCTGTATTCACATTGAAGGCTCTGTGCAGCTAAATTGTGATGTGTTTCCTGCTGATGTGCCATGCTATTGACCTTGCTCACAGGTGCCCTTAGGCCCAGAGTAAGAGTAAGGTGGCTCAACCATTCTTACCTGAGGCATCATACATGAGATGGCTGGTCATTGCTCCAAGTGGTGCAGTGATTTTTGCAGTGACTTTTTGGCCACTTTGGTGCTAACTTTAACAGTGTAATTTCCCCACAAGGGTACTGGTGGGTTCTAGCTGAGCATGCACAGCTTCAATACATTTCTGCTGTGTCCACACAGTAGCTAGGAGGGTTCTTGGGCAAAACCCAGACCAGCATGATCTTGAGCTTCCTCCTTTTTTATGGTCCTGGACTTGTAGAAAGAATATGTGTGACACAGGCCTGTGTCAATAATATAAACTTTGTGTGAGTTTTAGTCTGATAAGTGATTTATGGCTGAAAGCAAGTCTGGAGGTAACTGCTGCGTTTAGTGATTCAAATTACTTATGATGTGCAAAGTTAATGATGTGAATCAGGAGTTAGCATAAGCTGAGGCCTCAGCAGTTAAACAACAATTTACATTAGCTTAGGTTTTGTCATTGGAGTACTATGTCCTGTGGATCTCATTTAGCCCCATGGGGACTTTTGACACCTTGAGAAAGGATCACCAGTTAGTTGAAGATGAACAAATTCTGTCCATTAGCTTTTCTGCAGTTATGATGAAGTTAGATACCGGTGTGTCTTATTTCTGCTGCCTGCTTGAAAATTGGAGGGTTGATAACTATTGCATACAATGTCTGCCACTTCAAATATTTCTTAATTTTTTAGTGAAAAATATTGGTAATTCTACAAGTGCTCTGAGCATGCACTTTTAAAGTGGAAACATATTTAATAGGAATTAATGCTCACTTCCCAGTTATATCCGTAATGGTACACACTGTGTTAAACCAGGTTCTATGTCACAGAAACTAAGGAAGAATTCACTTTATTAACTACTAAATGTAAAAATTACTAAAGAGCAGTTGTAAGAGACATAAACTACCATTTTTTGATTTTTAAGGTTTGACAAAAAGATCACATAATAGAGGTACTTTCTCTGTTTAGTCAGGAGGTATATAAAAACCTAATCCCACTTATTTATCCCATTTAACTTTGACACACTGCCCGCTGAAATCCAGTGAGATTTACTAGGGTAAAAGCTGCAAGATTAGATGTTGAGAGATGATTGTCTGTAACTCCTGTGAAAATGTGTAACATAAAAATGACCATGCTCAAAAAACTGGCTTTAATGATGAAATATGTTCAGTATTTAGTACTGCTTTTAAAAACATCCACATCAGAATAGCTGTGGTGGAACAAATGGCAGTACTACAATTATTACCTGAAAATTATGGGCACAAATGGAGTTTTCTGATACCCTGTCAGTTCTGTCATATCTGTGTCATGGATTTACCCAGAGAATTATTAAATATGTCTCATTTTCATTAGTTTTGTATAATTATTTCATTATAGCAATAAGACATAATAGATGTTGCATTTCCTGGAAGATTACAGTATAGTTTGGTTGAAAGAATTTGCTCAGCCTTCAGCCTAATGCCTCAAATCACACTGGCCTTGCCATAATATTGGAGTGCCTTAGGATATTAGTTCTCCTGCTCATTCTGGCATAAACAAATGGCTAATTTATCACTATATTGCTAGCATACTAACTGAGCTGCAGCAGGAGGGTACCCATACATTTTAATAGGTCAGACAAAAAAACCAAACAACCCTGAAAACCCAGTCATCCTGAAGCTAAAACTCTCGCTTTTCTATCATTCAGGGAGAAAACAATGAACTCAGTGATGTCGGTCTCAGAAACACTAAGAGGGGTAGAAAACTAGGCCAGGGCTCAGCTAGGACACCATTTTACAGAGATACTGAAGCTAGATAGGATTTTAACAGTTTGTGCCCAAAAGCTCATGACCTGGCACAGCCTTGTCACATTCAAGTTCTGGAAAACATTTACTGTCGTTTGTATAAGTCATATAATACATCTCAGTCATGTACGCAAATCAGGCTGTAAATAGTTCATGTACATCCCTGTTCCCTGACCTGTAATTTGACTGGTATGCTTGGGCACAAAAGGGGAAGGCACTGTGTCTCTCGCTGACTCTGGTACTGCTCTTTCTTTCTCTCATTCACCTTCCTTCCTTCCTTCCTTCCTTCCTTCCTTCCTTCCTTCCTTCCTTCCTT
>VZTM01027881.1:15388-48917 GCA_013400555.1 Jacana jacana | reverse complement strand
CCCCCCTTCCCCCCCTCCTTCCCTTCCCTCCTTTTCTCTTTCTTTGTGAATTTGGACTTTTTTCTTTATTTGTTGGGGGTGTTTTTAGGGGGATGGGATTTCTATGGAGTGAAGGCGACGATGCATTTTATGTGCTAGCTTTTGATTTTAAAGTATTTCAGGATCTTGTATTCCCTTGACTAAAGCGGCATGAAACAAACCTGAGACGCAAGTTTTCTGAGCTGAGCATCTTTGCAGTGCTCGTTATGGCTGTGTCTCCAGCCTAATCTCATGCTGTTTATGCTGGCAGGTTGCTGTCAGCCCTTTAAGTGCTGTGTGCATCGTCATGTACCTTTATCATCTTGCCATTATTTGAAAACACAATTTGTTTCTCTAAGGTAATAGGATGCGTTGTGTGGATATATATTACACAGTAAAGTCTTTATTCGATTAGGGGGTTAGTCATTTAGGGATGAGGAGTTAAAACACAGGATGAAGCAGCTTTCTGAACCCTCTGTACCTTTCGGGAAATGTGATTGTGCAGGAATTCTTCAAGCCATAATTTTTATATCATCCAGATGTATTCATGATAGGTATAGCAGAAGGAGATCTTTTCTACTCACTACTTTCCTAGGTTAAAGCATATAAAACATGAAACTTTTTTTCATTCCACATTTCACAATTTTTTAAAAAAGTAAAATTGTAGATGAGTTTCTGATACCCCTTTTCATATTTAATGGTGCTTGAATCAAAAAATATTCTTGGCAAGATATTTTTCAGTATGAATATTGGGATCCAAAGAGTTAATTCTGTGAACAGCAGTGCCTGGAAAGGTGATACTGAATGGTATTGGAAAGTGAACAAATGATGCAACAGAGTGTCCTTGTTTTTCTCTTCTTTGCTATCATCAATTTTTGGTTCCTGGGAAAATAATAGATTCATTTTCCTACAGCTACCTGATTTCAGCAGAAGTGGAGAAGGTCAAATGTACTTGAGATCTCAGAAGTATTAATGTTAGATTATCCTAAAATATGCGACCATTTAGCTAACATATCATAAGTCTCTAAGGAAATCTTTAATCAGATGCATGAAAGAAGATACATCACGCCTAACAACATAAATATCTGTGCGAAGGGCAAAGTTAAGCAGAAGAAGGGTGTGCAGATTTGCAATGCTGATGTTTGCATTAAAAAGTCTTTTTATGTCATTGCATGGCTAGGGAATGAAGTATAATTTTCGGCTGCTCTGGATTGCTCAGAACAAGCACTGAGTATCTTCTCAATACTAGGGGATTGATCTGCAGGTACTTGAGTCATTGTGTAACTGCTTCAGTACCTCTCAGATGTAGTGTTTCATGTATGGGAAGGAAATGTGTTAGTGTAGTACAAGCAGACCTAATATGCCAAAATTGTTTACTTTTGGTGAACAGGAGTTGTTCTGAACCCTTCCCAACAAAATTGGCCTTTAGTCAGAGTGCATGGAAAGCGCTGCGGTACCCTGGGTTTGCACTCAGGGAGCATCCTGGGGAAGCCTGAGGGCTACTATGCCAGAGGGAAGGGAGCAGTGCTGCTTGCCTTTGAGCCACCTCACGCTCCTGAAGTAGTTTGACCAAGCAAAATTAAGATTATGGGCTACCATAATCAGCATTAAAAAATAAGTCACTTGCAATGAAGTCTTCACCTGTTTGAAGTTTGTAAAAGCATGGCTTGAGAAGGGGCTACAAAATGGTCCTTGAAAAATTTTCTCTAAAACGCTTCCTCTGCCTGCAGCCAATCTTGACAGTCTTGCTCCTTGGCTTTGACATTGGCAAAATGGAATATGCAGCTTTCCTTAAATGTTTTCTTTATTTTCAACTTTTTTCCAAGTGACCTTCTTACATAATTTGCCTCTGGCTTAAATTAAAAAACGTACATATATATTTTATCCCTGACTGTTTTAAAAGTTTATCCTGGCTAGTAGCACTATGTTTTGGGTAACTGCTCTAATAGTACTGTGGCTTTTAAAATCGAAACAGTCATTCTGAAACTTTAGCATTAGCTGGGTTTAAAAAGACTTTTTATGTTTTCACTTTGTCATTCTGTTACAATTACAGGGCAATAACTGTCTGAGGAAGAACACATTAAAGGACAATATAGATTATGCCCTGAAATATGGCCCAACTGGGAAGAATAAATCTCTTTGCCTGGCCAAATAGATTTACATTAAAATGTTATTTTAGTATTCTGACTAAACAGTTTAAGTGCTGTCTAATCTGGCTGGCTGGGCCTTCTTACACCTCTCTGAGGCAGGTTTTGGTCTGCAGCCCCCTACAACCTCCCAAACACTCAGTGAGAGCTACCCAAAGGCAACATGTTTTCCTTTGTTTTAGGGGTTAATTCCAGACTAGCCAAAACTGGGACAAAAACTGTATCAGAATTTGATTTCCATTCATTTTGCAACAAAGACATTTTCCTTGCTTTTTGTTGAAGATTCTGTGGTCCAGAAATGTATTGTTGTTTATTTTTTGGTGGTGGTGGTATTAATGAAACCCTATGTGATTGATAATAGCTACCATGATTCCAGTTGTACAATGATCACATTTTTGTCCTCCTTTCTTCTCCTCCTTCCTCAGAAAACTAGATAAATGATTTCTTCTTAGTGTAAAATGATATCCAGAGGTCAGTCTTTGACTTTGCTGAGAGTCTTTTAAGGGATATATCAGCAATACCACTTAGCTCCTGTTGAATTAAATATAAATACAGCTCATACAAATAATATTATTGGAGAAAAAAATCACTGTCTGTGCAGCTTCAGATTTCTAACTGAGTCTAAGACCTACAGGATTAATGGAGTCGTGGTCCTTTGGGGTTTTGTCCCAGACCACACAGGTCTTGTAAGAGAATAAGGCTATTTTAGATTGATGGACTTTGTTCATATTTGGTGCCATTACCTAGGCAATACCGACCGTTTATCTCCTTTAAAGTAGACAGAGATAGTTTGGCAGGAAATCTGTTATCATTTCTCTATTCCTAAGGGAAGGAAATGAAAGATAGGAATGCTCAGTTTGTTAATTGATGGCATCTTGTGAAAAAATACATTTGTCCTCCCCCACAACCCCCAAGTATTTCAAATAGATATGAAATCAGATGAAAATGAAAAATAATTATTCAGACTGGAAGAAAGAATTATTCAGGAAATACTCATGAATTAAACAGGTTTTAAAATTTCATAGGAAGCTAGTTAATATTTTTTGGTGAGTATTTATTTTTCTCTTTTTTTATTCCTCATAAACTATTTATAAATACTGGAAAGACAAAGAAAGATACAATAGTCTCACTTAGAAGTCTGTATATTTATAGAATAAATATCAACAATAACGGACACTTAAAGAGCTTTGCAAAAAATACCATAAACCTTGATCTTCTACAAGCTGCGTATGTTCTTAGATTTACATATACATATTCATCTTTAAAAGGACTAAGACAGAAGAGGGTTGGGTTGAGTGTGTATTTTATGCTTTATACGCAGGGTATGAGTAACTGTTTAAATCAAGGGAGTGTATACTGGGAAGACATACCACGCTATGGGGAAAGTGTCTGAAGGGGAACTTAAAAGTGCACTAACATACTGAATCACATTTAACTTACAATTTCTACCTAAGTTTGGTGATGAGCATTTATTTCATCAAGTGGGATGACCAGTCTTTACTTTATGCAGTTGCTTGTATTATATCTGGTTTCATATTGCAGTATTTTAAGTCCTAAAATAAAAGACCAGGAAATCCATAAGCCTTTATGGAAGCTTTAATGAAATTGATTTTAAATACTTGACATTGTTGGCTTCATTTTAATAAAGTCTCCAGTCTTTACATGGCTGGAGTGGAGGGAAATGTACTTTTGTCTGAGAACCGCATTAGCACAACAACACAAGGTTGAAATGGTTGAAAAATGGGGTTAAATGTCAGATTGGACTTTCCTGACTTTAGTCAATCCTGGAAATTTTGGAGGAAGAATATTTCAGGATTTATTTCTGATAAAGCAGACTGTAAAACTAAGCCCTAATGGGCAGTTTTCCAGTTGATTTTTTTTCAGTTCCAAGGAAATCATGCAAATACTTCTGTGAGTAAAAGCAGGATTAGGCTTAAGGTAGTCTTAGCAGTTCTGGGAGAAGAGTCCGTATTAAGCTGATAAGGCTGGTTTAAAAAAGCATGTTTGGATCTTTGTTAACATGATTTATCTGTCTTCTGTTCAGTAGATGAAGACAGCAAAAATAACTAAACTGCAGCAGCAGACTTGTCCTTATGTGCTCACTGAGCTGCTGTGAGAGAAACAGAAGTCTGAATCTAAATCCTGCCAGGGAAACTGAGATGGATTTGTTTTTCAAGTATTTCATGTTAGCATGTAAATGCATTAGACCACAACAGTGCAGTGGTATAATTGCAGAGCACAAAATGGCTCAGTTTGGATGGCACCTCTGGAGAGGGTCTAGTCCACTGCTCAAGCAGGCTCAGTTGCAGCAAGTTGCCTAGGACCATGTCCAGCTGAGTTTTTAATACCTACAAGAATGAAGACTCCACAGCCTGCCTGGACAACCTGTTCCAGTGCTCAGTCACCCTCACATTCAAGAAGGTTTTCTGAGGATTAAACAGCATTCCCTATGTTTCAGTTTGTGCCCCTTGCTTCCTGTCTTGTCAACAGGGAAATACTGAGTCCAGCTGGCTCTTTTTCCTATACTCCATCTCCCTGAGATGTTTAAAGACATGGACGATCCTCCTGAACCCTCCCTTCCCAGGTCCTCAGCCACTATTCTTATACAGATGCACTAGTTCCTTCATCATCTCTGTGAGCATTTACTGGATTTACTCCCATAAATCCATATTTATCTTGTATTGGGGAGCCTGTGACTGCATCCATGACACCAGCTATGGCCTCACCAGTGCTGAGTAGGGGGAGCAATCACCTCCTTCTGCCTGCTGGCAATGCTTTGCCAGATGCAGCCCAGGAGGCTGTTGGCCACCTTTCCTGCAAGAGCGCGTTGGCTCATGGTCAACCAGGACACACTGTGTCGTTTTTGCAAAGCTGCTTTCCAGGTGTTTGGCCCAAGCCTGTGTTGAAACTCGATTCCACCTGCTGTCCAGAGGCTGCTGCAGCAGATTAGTGGCAGAAGCAAGATTTTAAATAAATAATTTGTGTTTCAAAATTTAAAAGAAAAAAAAAACTAACGTAATAATGTTATACTATTAAAACACTAGTGAAATATTTAAAAATCTGTAAGAACATCATTATTAAAAGTATTGATTTTCTTGTCTAGTTATGACTTTTCAAAAACACTGGAGGATTAACATACCTGTCCCATGAGAGCTTCTTAAAAAGTGTCTTTGTGATAATTTCTAGAGACTGAACCCCTTAGTTTCTTATGGCACATATTTGAACTGGAGGTCCGGTAGCACATTGGAAATTCAGATTGCTTTATCTCAGCAATGTTACCTCATTAAGTTTTACTCCACCGGTGTTTTAAAGTTCCAAACACAAACGTAAGCATACTACGATCAAAACAGTGCTTAACTTCTGATTGTCTTTGCCAAGTGCACCGTCATCCAACAGTATCGTAATTGATATCAGTACTAAGGTGCCAGACTCTGTGTTGCTGAAGGATACTTAGATGATGTAAATAGCTTTTTTGTGTCTTGCAATAAAGCACACTTTTGTTGGGCTTGATGTTAATGCAGGAGATGAAGGTATTCTTTTATTGAAGCAAACATGTGGAAAATTGCTCTAGATTGTTATAGTACGGAGCATCTCCCCTGAAAGGAATGAGGTTCATCTATAGGGCAAACTCTGACTGTGGCGCTTTATTGGGGTTACTTCTGGACTTTGTGTGGTCAAAGCAAATAACGTCACGTCCATCTAAACTGTTATAACCATGAGACTGGCACATTTTCTCATCTATAGTGTTATGTTCTAAACTGTCACTAGGCATTAACTCAGTCTCTGGTGAAGTCCTACCACCTAGAGATGAACTCTGCCTCAAAATGATGTTTTCCACTTCAGTGCTACGCGTATAGCAATTACTGGGTCATTAATATCATTGCAGGCAATTAGTGACAGTAGAATGAGCAAGAGGTTTGTTATTTATTTAATATGAACTTTCACTATAACCCTTTCTTATCCAAGTACTAGAGACGGAAACCAGGGAGATTTTCAAGGCAGATGAACATCCTTGAAGAGTGGTGGTGAGATTGTATGGAAGAGAAAATAGGTCCTCATTTAATGTTTAACCTTCTGCTTTATCTTTTCAGTGAGCCCGTTTGTCATTAGCAACAATCAGTGTGGCTTCAGTTCTAACTAATTCTATTAGTTCTGTTCAGCTGAACTGTTAAGAAAAGCTTGCAGTGGTAGTGGGGAGGTATTTGTTTATCCCCATCCACAAGAGGCTTTTGCCAGTAGTGTGCTGGGAGAAAGGACGAACTTACATAAATACTTGTTTGTGGTTGGTGAAGTTAACTAGCTAGTAATCTGTTTTAGATGCATACTTTCTGATATACACTGAATACATCATAATTAGTGGGTTTGCATCTGCCACAGTTACTTCAGTGCTCACAGATATATAATTTGTTTATGTAAACTAGAAGCAACCATGTGTGCTGTAGATCATTATCTGACAACATTTCTCAAAGTATGTGAAATATAGAAATGAAATACTTTTAGAAATGCTTAACTATAAAGAAAGACTTAAATTGTTATGCATAGTGATACGCTATTGAGATGCTCTTAGCTTTTTTTTTTATGATTACTAAATCATTCCAAGAGAATTTGGAAAAGGAAGACTTGCCAGCAGTGAAGCAAGTAGGATTTTGTTGTGGGTGGGTGGATTCTGTGACCTTCTGAAATGGATAATAATTCAGCAAATAGTTTACTGTTTAGTCAGCTGTTGTATTCCTTAAGCTAGAGATGAAGTGCTGTTTTTAAAATGATAGGCAGCACAAACCAGTTGGAGCTCATGGCTTCTTTGATACTTTCCGAACTCCGTCTTACTTTCTGTCTCTTTTTGCCTTTATGGAAAGACTGTTGACATAAGGGGCTTTTCTTTGACACCTGTACTCTTGTTGTGACATGCCATGTCTCCCAGGAATTAAGAGAATCATTCTGAATGTAGGAAAGGGGGGGAAATTTACAAGAACTCTCTCCCTGTTTTGTGTTTAATACTTGGGTAGCACTTTTGAGTCTGATATGAGATGAGGGAAGGAGAGTCTATGGATTTCCAGAGGTGTACCTGGAATTAAATAGTTATATATCAAAAATATTACAGTACAGAACTGATAGACTGAGTCTTGCTTCTGTCCTCCACACTGTAAACACATCCCTCCCCTCAGAAATAATAATATTGAAACAGTAATAAAATCTGTCCCTTTCTTGACATATGAAAACTAATGGAGAATTTTATGGGGAATCATATAAAGGCTGCTATATCAAGAGTCCCTTCTAAGTATCTCAAGTCACACCTTTCACATTTGGACAAGCTACATTTTAGAAAAGTGAATCACAAAGTTTCACTGCAGAGCCTTTGCCTTCTTCCAGGCAAGAAGAGGCCTGTTTTTTATTTTACTTCATTTTGTTCTAGTTTCAGCTTGACTAGGGAGGGCATTGCTGCTTATGTGCTGTGCAGAGTATAATTTGTGGATCCTACTTAGATATAGATCCTGAAACATACAACATAGGACTTAATTTAAAAATACAAGGATAAGAAGTAGAAAAAAAAGGGAGAATTCTATTCTTTTCCTTCACATAGAAGTCTTGCCTCATGTATGGATAAAGAGAAAAAAGGCTGGCTTTGAGAGTATTTATAAACACTCCATAAGCTTTAGTTAAAAAAAAAAATCTGTCTTCATTTGAAGAACAAGACTGAGAGAATCAGAGTCTCTCACTGGTCTTTAAGTTGAGTAATTCCTCAAAATTCTGCTGCCACCCTGACTATGACAAATAAAAAACTAGACCTGTTAGAAAAGTGGGAAATTATTTGTAGACTATTTATAAATACTGTGTTGGTTTTCATGACTGTGTTGGTGTCCTACATTGTATTAATTGAGCAAATTCAGCAGTTTTTTATCTTTTTTATTAACCGTCCTTTTCTTTGTCTCTGTAAGATCAGTAGAAGAGTTAGGATGTGATTTTGTTGTTCAAGCCCAAAGAGTTAAACAGAGGAGGCTTCCAGTCTGTAGACAGAAACACAGATGACACAATGGCGGTACTTTGCGTGACTATTCGTAATGCATTTAAGATTTAGCATTTGCGGTCCAGGCTTGGGACCACTGATAGTTAAATTGTGGAAGACAATTCAATTTTTTTAAAAAGTGGAGATTTCAGTGTCAGTCTTGTTTATGTCACTGCAAGCATGGGCAAACCGTTAGTTGCTAGCAGTTGAAATTAATATATTTATCTTCTCTATAAACTCTCTGCACCTCACTCAATGTAGTGTTTGCCAGCCTACCTGTTCTTTGGTGAGTGGCCTGAACAATTTTTTTTTTGTTTTTTTTCAGATCTCCATGCAGATCTGGCATTGCTACTAAGAGGAGGGGGAAAAAAATAATTTAATTTAATTAAAACACTCTTTCTATTACCTCAGCTGCCTTGTACTTCATCCCTGGCTGGTCTAGAAACAACCTCTGTGTTGTGATCTGTGATTTGTGGTTTCGCAGTATGTGATTTCTGGTGTTCTTAAACCTGTCCCATAAATTTAGATAATTTATGGGAAAGAATAATTATTTATTCAGTGCTTTACTAAGAGAGTAATTAAAAAGACCAAAAGCAGATGAAAGCAGTCAGAGCACAAACACACGATGCCTGGCCAAAATAGTGTTCTATTATTTAATAAAAAAAAAAACAACCTCAAAAGCTTTACATGTGCTTAGTAATCCTGTGAGTGCATATGAGATCAAGTGCAGCTTTGCTTTAAGAATATTTTCATACTACTGTTAGTTCTAAAGCTTTTCTTGGTTTTTGCTGCTGTTTGGGCTTTTCCATTCTCTTTCTAAGCACAGCTGGGGAAAAGTGGAGATGGGTACGGTTATTTGATTTTTTTTAGCTCTGATTTTGAGAAACCTGTGTTCTGATGCTGACTTCAAGCAGTATTTAAGGAAAAAAAAATGGTGAAAATCGCTACTATTAGATAGTAGTGATCTACCTCAAAGAAACTTGTAATTCTTATTTTTCTATTAACAGATCCAAACCAGCAGCAATTGATTCTTGATGACCTTGTCAATGATGTCTTTGATACATTGTCAAAAGGCTTTTACTTTCCACCACACTAAGGGGACACAAAACGAATTTTGCCCTTGCTCACCAGTTGACATCACTCATTCATTCCTATACTTTATGGTTTAAGGTCCATTTAGTTTTCACAGGAAAATTAAGTACAACAATTATACTTTTTCTCTTCAGCCCTGTAACCCATTTCATATTCAAGCTCTAGAAATAAATGTGCTATAAAGTTGCATTGGTTCAAAGGATCTGACATTTAATTTGCAAGTAGGTAATGTTTTTCATAATCCTAAAACATAAAAGTATGGGTAATAATTGTGGCAGAATTAAGAGGCTGAGATTTTTGTCTGCTGATTTCTTTTAAGTAATTGTGATGGCATTTTTTCATTTTGTAACGTGTATTTTTCAGACTGAAGGAAGTAAAATTTTTGTGACTGTGCCTTCATTTCTAATCTCTTTGTGAATGAAAAGCTATATACAGCCACAAATCCAGCAGCTTAATTCTCCATCTGATTAGAGCAATGTTACCAACCTGATAGGTTGAAAACAGCCAAGATCCATGCAGTGACTTGGCCTCCTGGGAGGCAGAGTAATAACAATCAAATGAAGACATATTAAAATGCAATATTACTTCCTCTCCATGGGGACTGTATGAGAATCATAGCCAGGAACTAGTCGTGTCAGCTGACTCTGTTTCGCTCACTGATTCCTTGCCTCTGCATTTATGTCTAATGCATTATGTACAATAAGCAACACTTGTGAAGTTTTAAAAGCAAATAAATGTAAAACATCACACATTGATTTACATTGAGTTCCAGGTTAGGGATTTTTTTGTTGTTGTTTGGGTTGTTTCTTTTTTTTTAAATATTTTTTATATTTTAAAGAAAGGAAGGCAGAGCTGGAATGAAAGTCTTTGGTCTGAATAATTTCATTTCCTTTCATGTAAGTGAGATATGTTAGGCAGTGCTTTATGAAACTGAAAATGTATGCTGGCTTCTCCAAAGTGAGTATATATCAGTACTCTTAACCATAATTTTCTAAGAGGTCAGTTTTTCTGAAAGTTGCAAACCCAAACTAATATTGCTCCATAAAATGGCAGCTGCTGCTGTTGTGTTCCACGAATGCAGACATTCAGTGTTCATATGTATCTCGAACATAATTTTTAACTGACTGCTGCAAAAATTGCCTTTAAATTATTATGATTTTGTCAGAAAGTCTTAAAATTAATAATTTTAGTGCAATTATATGTGTTTATTTGTAGATGTGGATAAACTGAATAATTTACTGTGAGTTTGACTGTAATTATTAGTTTTGCAATTGACACCGGTGGAACAGGACGGGTCTCTGAAAATCAGATGTACCTATCCATCAAAAAGATTTAAAAATGCCTTGCTGCCTGTTTAGCAACTTTGTAGTTACTTGTAGCTTCCTATTAAGGAAGGTCTTGCTGTATTAATATAAAGCCAGTGTGGGACCCTGATAACTTTTAATACTCATGAGAATCTTTATATTAATCACAAATTATGTTAATATGTAAGTAGTATCTAGTCGTCTTAGTACAGGACCATGTCTATATATCCAGATTTAGACCTCAATATAAAAAAAAAAAATAAAAAAACAACCCAAGCATGTTCTTCTTTATGTATATGTATACAAAAATAAACTGGGTGGAAGGTCTAAATTTGGCCATACAAACACACCAGAGAGTAGCATTTTCATTTTAAACACAAGGAGCTTGCATTTTGTTTCTGCATTTATACCCAAAACTCTTATCGCAGACCCTTTTATATTTCTTTTGGAGTGAGCAGAGCTCCCCAGGTGCAGGGTCATTTTCCTGCAGAACTGTGGGTGCAGTGGAGGAGCTTCCACGACAGCAGGGGTAATTTTCATTTGGAGATCAATATAGAAAGGCAGCGGCAAGTGTTTGAGGAATATTTTGTACTCTCTCCCTTGTTTGACTTCGGCACACGAAACTGTCAGGGGGCATTAGCAGTATGAAACTGTGTTTTCTCTGATGTCCCAGATTGCTTCTTTTTCGCCGTGCAGCTTTTCAAAGCTTGAAATGATGTGTTTAAAACTACCCACTTTCTTCCTGGTACACTAGGGATATGTGAGGTTATGTTTCGATAGTCTTAATGAATTTTGAAAAATAATTTCCTCCAGTGGCCTTGGGTAATTGTCGGTTTAATTACAGGGAGAAGCTGAGATGGAAACTTTCCTTTGTCACTGAAATGCTCCTCTTTGAAAATTCCCCCTTCTCCAGGACGTAGCAGTCTGTACTCTGAGCTATAACATAGGCTTTTCGAAAACCCCTTGAAGAACTATGGAAAAAGTGAATACTTCTGCAAATTCATTCATCTGACATCAAAGCTATGAAAGCATTCTTTTAGCAAGCAAGCGAGGCAGATTGCACCCGCGTAGGCACACAACCAGACTCATTGTAAATTTGGGCCTTCCCATTTGGAGACTGTATTTGAAGTAATTTTGCATTCCGGTTTTTGCCGTCTTACTTTCTTATTCTGTACTGGGGTCAGACTGCTTCTTCTGCATCTTATTGAGGTCTCCTGCTCTATGGGTTAAATGGATAGGCCTTTAAAGAATAAAAAGGCACTGATGTTCCGAAGAAGCAGCACTCCATTAGATTAAAATCAAGTAGAAGGTGTTTAAGGAGATGTGCGCACTATTGCCACAATTGAAAAACAAACGAAGAATAACAAAAAGTGCAAGACAAAGTCTGTGTTTATTAGATGTACTTTCAGTTGATGCTCAGCTTTGGTATTTCTATTTACTGCTTTTTTTTTCCCTTGTCCTTGTGCTGGTACATTGGCAAATAGGTTATAAAAAACACTTTCAGCAAAGACACATTTGATTTATGTCCAGAACTGGTTCTTAGTATTGATTTTTTTTCCCTCTGGAAAAAAAAAACCAAAAGAAAACAAAACTATATGTCTCCATTATTTACTAAGCTTGGCGATGCAGTGGCACATTTCAGATCGGCTTTTATCTTAAATTACTCATTGTGATCTTTTATATTTTTTAAGAAGTCCTTTTTGCAATTTGGAAAAAAAAACTATAAAAAAAAGAAGACGTAGTTTCACGGACAGCCATTGTCATGTTTTTACAGGGGGAGGGAAAAAGAGGAGGAACTGGGAGGGACCACATATGAAGAGAAGGGAATTTTAGGAAAAGAAAGCACAGTTTGGGAAGTTTGTGTGGTGGCTGTAATTCAAGTTAGTCACAAAAGAGGCAGAAGTGGAACAAAAACAAGAAGTAGATCAAAGGCTAGGAAGCAGGGTTCAGCGGTATGGGGTTTATATCTTTACGGCTAGAGAGAAGATTAGAGCAAGAAAAACACTGCCATGGGGCTAGGAAGACATTGTGAAAGAAAAAGGAAATATACATAGGCTGCATTTGAAAGAAAATCCCCAAGGAAGGCAAAATAGAAGGAGTGAGAATTAAAAACAAAGGTCTGAACAGTGTGACGCCATGCTTGAATTAGATCCTGAGCTGAAAGGAGAGGGGCAGAGGCAGGAAAGTGCTGCTTAAGCAGTTCACCACAGACATGGCAAGCAACAAGCTCCATGATCTCCCATTTTCTATTTGTTTTCTCCAGTTGGTGGCTTGGTGCCAGCACGTGTGCACGTACCAGCTCGTATGTGCTTTTCGGGCCTTGGATAAACAGCCCCAGGAAATGATGGTGAAATTTGCACCCCGAGAGCAACTGGGGTGTGAAAACCCCTGGTAGGTTCCTGAAATGGCAACACTGGAGCCCAACTGTTGGTGGATGTGCCTGCATTACCACCATGACCAGGGCAGCCAAACATACACGCCGAGGTGGCCAGTGCCTGGCCCAGACTGTGGTGGTCATGATGCCTGGGGCTGAAAAGTTGCCAAATAGTTGAGGGTTTGCTACTAAAAGCTGGCTCAGGCGGCACCCCTAGACTGTGACTCAACGTTTTGGATTCTCCAAGGGAGTTGTGCTTCGCCTTCAAATTGTGTAGCAGCGTCAGCTGGCAGTGGGGACGCCTGGTTCCAGCCAGTGCCTAGATAAGCGAGAACAATACAAAACGCAGGGGAAAGCACCCGTTTGTTTGTACAAGCTAAAAGGTTTCTGTGAGAATAGAGTGTATTCCCCCCCGCCACCCGCCCCCGCCGAGGCTCCTCAATGCTGAGAAAAGTGAGATTCTACTTTAAAATATTAAATGGTTTTCCAATCAGTGCAGAATCTCAGCTTTCACCTGGGTCTTTTGTATGCGTTCACTTCTTCCAGCAGGAGATTTGTAATAGAGGAAGCAGGTGTAATGTGGTGATTATAAAGATATTGTTGGGGAGAAAAATAAAAAAAGGGTGAATTTTCAGTGCTTTGCTCCTCTCAGCCTGCCAGGGCTTGCTTTTCAGTTGACTCCATCACCTTTTAGCAAGGTGCTGTGTTTTCATCCAAGTCAGTCAATTGTGCATAGGAAAAAAAGGTTACTGGGTAAATCTGAAACCTCGATAACACATTCTTCCATCTGTATATATTGTATGGCTTACCGATGTATTCATTCCTTTGGCTTTCAACATTTCACAACTTTCCATAGGTCAGCCTGAGCAACACAAACAGGTCCTGGTAGATTGAAAGATTTCTGCTTTCAGACATTCATGTTCACATCACTTTGCTTGTTGATTTCCTGGTTTTTATTTATTTTTATTCTTTGATTTTTCTTTTATTTTTTAATCAGCAACATCAAATGGGTCTTTGGAGGGCCTGGATAACCAGGAGGGAGGGGTGTGCCAGACAAAAACCATGAAGATCCTCATGAAAGTTGGACAAGGTAAAGACCATCTGCTGTTTCATGAAATCACTTTGATGAGTCTCAGTGTCCTTTTAGTTTTCAGGCTTCTTTTAGAAGTGTAGAGCAGAGAGCCAAGTGAATCTAGCGTGGTCATTCCTCCCTTATAGTCTGAAAGCAAAGCCTATTTTCTCTTCCTTGGCTATTGACAGATTTCTACAGGAGGAGGGTTAGTGTAATAAGATCTCTTCACTGGAGACATCTCTAGAAGGAAAGGTCACCTGGGAATAGTGTGTTTCAGTCATTTTTATTTTTATTTTATAAACAAAAGCCACAACTCTGCTGTTCAAAATTATTTAAAATACATGAAAGGAGGGAAGCTAATATTTCTATAGTTTGCTTGTTATGAACTCTGATTACAGAGAGGTTTTTGTTCATTGTCTCTTTTCACATATAGATAACCTATTGTGCAGGAAGAAAGAATTATTCTTCTGAGTAGAAGTTGGTTTAGTAGTCAATCAACTTCCTCAGTTAAACTGAAATGTCATCTGCAAAGCTTTTCTTGCCAATTACAGGAGTCCCTATAGTTTCTGCAGATGGCCTCACAATTTAAACCTCTGAAATAACTAATAACCATTTTGCTTTAAAAGGAAAATTATGTACTTATATCTCCCAGACCTTTGCATAAAGATTCTTCTGTTCAAAGCCATTCCTGTCTCACGAGGTACCTAGAGCCGAGTTACAAGGCCCTGTATTATCAAGCAATGAAAAGCTGCATGAGTCATTTTTTTCTCCCCCAGATCCCAACTCAGCGGGGCTGCCCCGTCACACGGATCCCACCAGGCGCCCCGAGCAGGAAGCTGGCACCAATGGAAAGAGTTCCACTACCAGCCCCTTTGTGAAGGACCACTCAGGTAGGTTCAGCAGGGTTCATATCTGGGATGGGGCTCTGGCAGAGTCTCCTCAGAGTCTCCTCCTTTGTCGCTAAACTACCATTAAAGTGCTAGAAAAGCAAATGTTTTTGTATTGAGATGAAGCAAAAACCAGTTCTGATGCTCTGGTGGATAGTGTCTGGGAGCCCACATTTTGGCAGCCGCTGCTCTCTCCCCTCTTCCACTCTGCAGTAGAAGTTAATTACATCTTGTGAGAATATCACTCATTTACAGGAAAGTTTTTGGATAGAACATTTGCTAAGCAGCTTTACGATGGTAAATGCTGCCTTACATTTAGTACTCTGGCAGATGAACGAGTCTTTCTGTCTATTTCTTCCCGTATAATACATTATCAAGTGGTTCTCGACAGCCATTTATAAAGTTTATTTCAAGGCATCTATAATTAATGTCCTGATCTTCTAACTGACCGTATAAAGTCTACACATGAATGGCTGGTCTTTCAGTAATTTCAAAGATTTATATATCTTTTTAATAATTATCTAAACAAGACAAACAGACAGTGCCAAACAAATATCTTCAGGATGCATTTCAGACATTAGCTGAACAAGATAAAAACAGCTATTAAGACCCAAGCTCTCCAGCAGATAATTTGTTGAATTGGGAATGCTGCAAAACCAAACTTGCTAACAATTGATTGTAGGGCTCCTGAAAATGGCTGGAAGTTTCTCTTGCTAGGTTTGTCATGAGTTACTGGGCTAATGAATCTTTGATATGGTAGTCACTGGGCAGGCTTCAGCCATTTCCTATGGAGGCTCCAGCAGGGAAAGTCCACAGTTACATGGACATAGCATCTGCAGCACTCTTCCACCTGTGAGTGAGCATCAAGAGAGAGAAGTTGGTTCATATTTTCAAGTGAGAAAGTGCCAAGTGAATGCTCATTTAATTTTTGTGACAAATCATATGACTCTATGGTGGCACAAAATATTCAACAAGCTCTTCAGCATGTGAGCTTTTCGTGACCACCAAATGCATGGTGTTGTTTTCTTTTACTTGAAACTAAGTTGCTACTAACAGATATATGCTGCAGCCTATCTCCTGCACTGCCTCTAGCTCCTTTGCTTCATGTATAAGCAAGAGGAGTCCACGTAAAGAGGCACTAAGGACGGTTTAACTTAAATCAACACGCAAAAGATAAAATATCAGAAGAATGGTTTGACACTGAACAGTACCACTTGTCCTGAGAGTTGTTTTTTCCCTGTGTTATTTTCCCCTTGCTGTCCTAGCTCACCCCTCTCTGCAGCCTAGGGCTGCCCAGCATCTGTTAAAAGATGCAGTCAGCATCAAAGGCTGCCTTGTCAGTGCCAGTCCTTGCTGCTGATGGATGATGATGTATGAAACAGGGTGGTTTGGGAGCAGCACAAAAGTGAGACCAACAGACACAAAGTCTTGTTTAATATTGATTGCTGACTTCGGCTGTTTGCATTTAGCTATCTAACAGGGTAATTGGTTTGTCAAAGTTTAGCTGTCAGTTAATTCTTCCAGTCTTGCTTACTCTACACATTTTTAAGCAGCCTAAATGGGTCGCAGGATGGCAATAACTTTTGTCTGTTGTTTTTCCATTCTTTCCAGGATCTAGCACAGATGGCAGTAAGGCTGGGCATTCCAGTATACTGGGTTCAGAGGTGGCCTTATTTGCAGGGATTGCATCAGGGTGCATAATTTTCATCGTCATCATCATCACTTTGGTGGTTCTTTTGTTGAAGTACCGGAGAAGACACAGGAAGCATTCCCCGCAACACACGACAACTCTCTCACTTAGTACATTAGCCACCCCAAAACGCAGTGGCAACAACAATGGTTCTGAGCCCAGTGACATTATCATTCCTCTAAGGACTGCAGACAGTGTCTTTTGCCCCCACTATGAAAAGGTCAGTGGCGACTATGGACATCCAGTGTACATAGTTCAAGAGATGCCTCCTCAGAGTCCAGCAAACATTTATTACAAGGTCTGAGAAACACACAACCAATGCTGTGGTACAATTGAGTTGGAGAGGAAACTCACTGGTCAAATGCTTTCTGTTGGGGTTTGTGATGACGCCTTGTGCACTAGCATTGACTCAAAGCACAGGTGGGGAGAAGGTGACAGCTCTTTCTCCAGGAGCCAACGCGAGCTGGACAGCTTACCTAGTCTGTAGAATTCCTATCTCGGTGAATAAAGTATTCACTAAAAGCTGGAAGACTTTTATGTAGAAGATGCCCATTCTGATTGCTGTACTCTTGTTACATTCATCATCCTCAAAGCCATGTGCTGCGGGCGTTAAGGCATGTACAAAAGCCAAGGGAAGATGGAGTGATCCATGGATGTTAATAGCTCTAGGCATCCTGGGAAGGTGCTCTAGAATATATCAAGCTTGAAATGCAATCTTCTGACTTTTGTGTGTCTCTCTCAGTGCGTACTGGATTTGTCACATAGACATTGGTGTCTAAGTAAGACTTGTTAAAGTTCTCTTGCTTTTAGTCCGTCACTGTTCCATTTGTTTCTGTTATCCGAGGCTCTGCCATCCTTCACATAAAATTTCCTTTCACTCCACCTCCTGAATCACTAATGGAACATTAATGTTTGGAGATCCACGCTCCATCCATCTGCTACAGCAGCCTCACTTGAATGGGTAATGCATTTATAGAAATTGTGTTTGATAGTAAGGAGCCTTCCAGCCAAAAGGTTAGGCTGTCAACAAAGTCAGGAGCAGGACTGGGTGGTGGAGGGAAGGGCTGACTGCAGTTGCAATCAAATACTGCTGCCTCAAAAATAGAAGCTGGGAAGAAAAAAAACCACAACAAAATCAAAACCAAAACAACAAAACCACATTTAGGTAGCACAGCACTTTGGTATGATAAGTTTTAAGAGGCAAGCAGGAGACACAATAATGTGCGCAGTGGATTAGGGCTGCATTTGAAGGAATTCATGGTTATCAAATACCAGTGTGCAGAAAAAAAAACGACAAAAAGTACCTTCAATACAGTAGAACAAAGGGGTATTGTTAGTAAGTGAACAAGCTTGGAGAGGACAAGACAATAGCAGGCCGCTGAGGATATAGGGCATGGCTGTTGTGGTACTGGCAATAAAATATACAGCTTTGAAGCTGTAGTGAAAAGGTAGTCTGCTTTGGATGACTTGTAAGCAGACTCAGCTGCTATACTATCACATTATACTAAACACAGGGAAAGCATGTAAGAAAATAGCAGAGGGCCAAATTTGTCAAGATGATTATAAACCAATGGGTCAAATGAGCTGTAATTCTAGCACTGGTAAAGTTGTGGAAAAAAAAAAAACCAACAAACCTTTCTCATCTCTAAAAGTAAACCCGAATTTCTTTCTGACTGAGCCTTCTGACACTTTGGTTTATTGTAGTGCTGTCCCTGCACAGTGAGTGTCAGTACTCTGACTGACACAGCAGTTCATTGGTGCTCTGTTGCAAAGTTAAAGCACATATGGCAAACCTCTTGCAAGTTCGTAAGAATAAAATAAATTATGACACTGAGATGGAGAAGGAAGTTATGTCTTATTTATAATAGGTGTATAGAACACAAGGGATATAAAGTGAGAGTTTTTCTTTCATTCGTTCTTTCTTACTTTTTTTTGTTTCGGTTTGCTTTTTTACTAATATATATTTTGAGATTGCACAGAACCTACACCAGAAGATGTGAAACTCATTTGCGGCAATTAAATAGTCTTAACTTGTCACCATTTTACATATATATGTGTGTGTGTGTATGGATGTATATACACGCATATATATGCACACATTTTTTTTAAAAAGTGAAACTGCTTCTGGGAAAAACATCAGCCATCCAAAAATAAGAATGGGAGCATATTAAAAAAAAATATATCCAAAGCCTCTCATAAGAGAAAACTAGGAAATATAAGCCCAAAATATCATGAAATCGGTGTTACTGCATCACACATTTAACAATGACAAGGTGTACCGGCATTTATTTTCTGTGTTGTGTTTTCCCTTGCCTTATGGGCTGATGTGTTCCGTAGATTTCGTGGAGGTTCGTAGAGGGGGGGTTTCAGGTTAAAGTTTTCTCTTTGGCACAGCTATTCCCCTAAAGCTCCCCACCCTGGGGAGGAAATAAAAAAAACCCTCTACTTTTATATGTGCTATGCAAATAGACATTTCTAACATAGTCATGTTACTATGGTAACACTTTGCTTTCTGATTTGGAAAGAAAAATGTAGCAACAGCATTTTGGGGTTCTCAGACCTCTGGTGAGCACCTGTGAGGAAAAAAAAAGAAAAAAAAAATCTGTCATAGAAATGATCTCTCTCTCTGTTTCCTGAACCTGAAAGTGATGTTGGGATGTTGGTCCTAAAGAGATGAACAAAACAAAAAAATCCCAACCCATGGTTCTGTGGAAGGTTACCATGGTGACTAACTACAGTACATATGTAATTCTTTTCAACAACCCTTCCTTTCTGTGAATCCATCCACACAAGGTTCTCTTGTAAGTCATTAAGATTTTATTTTGGGGGAGGGGGAGGAAGGGAGAAGATGGGCTTACTGACCCTGATTTTTATGAAATCAGATCTATATGCTTCATCAGTTGCCTACATTCTAGTTATGTACTAAACTGTGAAAAAAAAAAATAATCAGACAAATTGCTGAAGAGCAACCTGCAACCAATTGAAAAAAAAAAAAAAAAAGTAATGTACTGTGCGTCTGTTTTGTGTCTGGTGCAGAATTATGACAATCTACCAACTGTTCCTTTATTTGACGTTGGTCCAGCTTTGAAAAGTTACTGTAAATGCCTTGCTTGTATGATCATCCCCAGTCACCCGACTTGGAATTTGCACCATCATGTCTAAGTGAAGATGCTGTAAATAGGTTCAGATTTACTGTATATGGATTTGGGGTGTTACAGTAGCCTTATTCACCTTTTTAAATAATAAAAAACAAACCCACATGGAAACAAGACAAAAATGGCTTTTCTTAACCAGATTGTGTATATAGAGCAATGTTGGTTTTTTATAAAGTCCGAGCAAGATGTTTTGTATAAAATTTGAATTTTGCAATGTATTTAGCTACAGCTTGTTTAAAGGCAGTGTCATTCCCCTTTGCACTGTATTGAGGAAGAAAATGGTATAAAAGGTTGCCAAATTGCCGCATATTTGTGCTGAAATTGTGTACCATGAATATTTATTTAAGAATTTCTTTGTCCGGTTTGTAAGTAATACAGTATTATGCTTGAGTTATAAATAATTTCTTCTTTCTTTTTTTTTTTTTTTTTAATTTTGTTTTATTTTTGTTTGTTTATTTGTTTGGTTTGTTCTGTTTTAAAACTAGCCGGTCATAAGTTTGAAATCTGCTTTAGTTCCACTTTGCAATTAGTTCCCAGAAAATGAAAATTATGAAAATCACATTCCACGTCTGTTTCAAACTGAATTTGTTCTTAAAAAAATAAAATATTTTTTTCCTATGGAAACCTTGCCTTCTAAGTATTTTATTCTTTTATTTTGCCCTTTTTTTCTTTTTTAAAAGATAAAAATAAATAAGAAAGCTACCATGTCTGCTTCTCTCTGCCCCTCCCTCCCTCTCTCTCCTCCCCCTCTCTCCTCCCCTTCACCTCTCCACCCAGATTGCCAGTGGTTTATAGGAAAGAGAGCTCCTTACAATACACTGACTTCTGTTAACCTGCTTCCTCCCAGACTTTTTCTTACCTGTATCAGCAGATTTAAAAAAAAACAAGAGGGTCTTATGCCCTTGGGAGGCAGTGACCTTCAGTCAGGTGCCATTTAGCCGGGTTGCCTGGATGATTTGAGAGGTGAGATTGTAACCACGCAAATAATTCCCAGACATTGTTGAGTGGATTTATACTATGAGAAGAGTCAGAGAAAAAAAATATAACAAAAGCCTGGGTGCTATTGTCATCACTGCTACTCCTGAGGAGGGGCAGCAGCAAGGCTGGGGTTGTGGGGGCTGACCAAGAAGGGACAGGGGATCAAGACCTCGGGAGAATGACAAAGGGTTAGAAATGCTGCCAAGTCAAAGCAGCTCTGCATGGTTCTTTCATTGGGTCCATGTGTCGTCCTGGCCTTGCTTTACTGCACTTTAAATTAAGGGAAATGGGGGCCAACATGTGCGAGTGACACAAGCCTAATAAAAGATCTGTGGTTCCCCTGCTCTGATTTTTAATAGGGTAAATGATTCTCCCATTTCATAAATAATGCTGTCATTTTTTGACAAAGCCCAGTAGCCCTTAAAGTGAAGCACCTTTCAGGTTGTTAGCAGCACATAAATGGCATGATCATCCATGGAGTAACAGGTGGGAAGATCTACAGAGGGGAAAGAAGCATTTGACACTTTACAACAGATGCCAATTTGTGATAGAATTTTCATCAAAGAAAGGCAGCTGGTTAGTCATAGTATTGGTCACACAATTCCCGTTTGTCAAATTATTGTTTTCTTTCTGAATAAGTAAGGGAAACATTATTTTATGGCAAAGGCACTATATGTGCTCTAATGGCACAAGTTCTCTAAAACCAGACATGCAGAAAGGTCTAGATACTGTGGAATGGTCAGGCTAGCATGGCTTCTTGTTGACAGAGCTCAATTTATAGGTCCAGTTTACAGAATCTGCTGGAAGTTGACCTTAGAGGGAAAGTCCCATAGTGGTACTTCAGTTCACCTCCTGACTCTGCTAAGAAATCTTGGGAGAGTTACTTGGTCCAGTGGAAGCTGTAAGTCCCTATTGTGGAGTGTGTTGAGCATCCTCTAACTTCTCAGTAAATCACTTGGGCCTAATCTTGCATTTACAGCTGTAAGCTACTTCAGAGGAGGCAGTCCTGCATACTCAGAGGCACATGCCAGAGACACCCCACGGGGAATTTCATTTGCTCATCTTGGTGGCTTGTCGCTAGGGTCCCCACATCATTAATGGCTATGAGATGCTCAGGTCTGGTCTACTCTTGTCTGATAGAGCCATCTGTTAGAGCTGTGACTCTAGCTTAGTTAAGGCTAAGCTGTTGTTTTTATTTTAGGCCTTGGTAAATACTGGAACATGGTGATAAGAAAAATAATTCTGTAGTGTCAAGTTTACATGGCATTTTAATTTCTGTGCCTCTTTTTTCCATCTATGATGAACATATTTTATTCTATAATTGTAAATATATGATATTTATAGATAGCATGCATACTGACACCCCCACACACCTATTTTTGTCACTGTTTTAGCATTAAGGGAAAAGCAGTCTTGCTATAAACAGTGTCTCCACTTGGGGGGAAATATGATTGCCAGTGTAACTGTATCTGTGTGGTCACTCTTGGGAACAAGGATGCTGGAGGGCATAACAGGAGGGCCTTGCACATGTACCTCCACGAGTATAACGGAACCTCCACAAAGTCTGCTTAACTCATTTTAGTAAGTGATATGTGCCTTAGACACTCAGCATAAAGTCATTGACTTACAACCTGTCTTATATAACTTGCAGAGGAAAAAAATAATCATACTTGCATTTTGTACTGCTGCTGACACTGCACTATTAATTATCAAACCAGCGCAAAATCAGAATTTACTGCCTTTATTATAAAACTGGTTCCCTGGCAAGAACTAAGTCCAAGTCAATAGGCTCCACTAAGTGGAAAATAAAATTATAATTCACAGTTGTTATCCATCTAGAGCAGAATAAGGATCTGTTACATAAAATAGTGCCTCGCAGAGTAGGCATAACAATGTTACTGCCTGTGTTTGAAACGTTGTACCGCATTCTTTACCCATTCTCTTTAGCTTTGCTGTGATGCATTGAACAAGTGCTCACAGTCAGCAGCACGCTTGTTTTGATTCTATGGGCACCGTAAATTTTCTTTTTGCAGAAAAGCTTAAAATGATGTAGTGGTTAGCAAAATAAAGGAAAGTGAAAACTCAGTCTTTCTAAGAGACATTCTGCGTATTCATAGCCACAATAGAAATTTTGGTGCAGAAAAAGCCCAGGAAATGCAAACACCAAACATACTCATTAGACAGTTGGCATGTCATTACATGCAGCGTCAGATCAGAAATCAAGTAATATTTGTTTGGAAAAAGATGAGTGTTGGAGGATATACCACAGTGTATTCGTGATTATGCCATTCATAATCCGGATGGTGCTGGATTCAGCTGACTGAGCTGTCATCTATGAAATAAACCAATATCTGTCTCTCACAGGACTCACAGAAATATTTTGACACTTAATTAAAGCATAATGCAACCCATAAGAGTCACCCTACAGATAAAATCATGGGACTAATGGTGGAACTGGAGTTCCTATTGGAAGTAACATGCAGATAATATCCTTGCCCATGCCTGGGTCTGCCAATGATGGCTGAGATGCTGGCAAGTGGGGGCTTGCAGCTCTCAGGAAACAGGGGAAAGACCCTGTCCATGCAAGGTGAAGATGAGGAAGGGGAGCTGCCGGCAGCTGTTTCTGGAGAAAGGCCTACAGAGCAGAGGGAGGAGGTGAGGAAAGGGAAGGTGTGTGAAAGGGCAGTGAATTCCTGAGGAAAAGGTTTAGGGACATCTGTAATGACAAAATCCCAGGAAGAAATCAGACCAAGATGACAGTCTCAGCTGTGAAGGTAGCCAGAAAGACTGGGTCTTTACAGTTCTGGTACAGGCTCTGGTGGGAAACAGATACAATTTTGTGCTGCAAGCAGAAAAAAAAATGTTGAGAGATGAAAGGCAAATGAGGGTCATATTTGATAAGTATTGGGTGATGTTTCAAGCAGGTGAGGAGATCCAGCCAGGTTGTTCTGCTAGGCACTAAAATGAGAGAGAGCATATGTGGGATTAAGAACCAAGGCCAGGACTCAGTGGTTTTTTGCATGCTGGGATCCTGTGAAAAGAGATCAAAGATATACAAGAATTGAATGACTATAGGACTATTAAAAGCAGAGAACCTTGTGCAGAGTTGTCATAACCTCTAGAATAAGACTTGCATTTTCATAAGTGCATTGATAGAGCCTTGAGCTTAGGCTGCTGAAGAAGTGCAATTAATTTAATAGTATGGGGAATCCACTGAGGGTGGGAAAATGGTTTTTCTAGATCAGACCTTCAGTGGATATGAATTGATGTAGTTCAGTTTGATGTCTGATCCTATTTAACACAATTCAGAATTGCAGGTGCATAAGCAATACTCATACAGATTTTATTATACCTCTTAGCAATGAGAAAGTGCTTTATAAGAGTGTTGTCCTGAGTATTATGAAGACTGTACTCAAAACCATGCCAACATTTACATGCTTTTATAAGAGCCTGCAATTAAATGCCATAAAAATCGTAATTTGTATTTAATTGAACACCTTCAGCAATTTGCTGTATCTGTTCATTGATAGGTTCGATTACTAGCAAATGTATAATAAAAAATTGTTCACATTTTAATGTGTCTTTTTGTCCTCTCTTCTACTCCTTCATTCAATTCTATTCCGTATGCATAACTGACAGGTCGTGATATCACATGCCACATTCCCAGTGTTTCCAAATCTTGTAATTTGATCAAAATGCTGAATTTTGGCTCTTTTTAAACTCAGCTATTGGATGTATATGAACACATGAACAATTTAGTAATTACTCGGGAGCAATAGCATTTTAGCCTTCATCATCATGAGGAATACTGGAGGATGTGAGGCAGAAGGCAGAAGAAGATGCAAAAGGACACTTTGTGTGTCCCTCTGAAAAATTTCAAGATTTGGGGAAACCCGGATGTTGATGCAAGAGTTAAAAAATTTTGCATGTGCTGCCTTTTCTTTTTTAAGTGCTACGTTTTCTTTTTGTACATAACCAACAAAGCACTTGTGAATTTTCCATGCCTCAAAACAGCGTTCAAGCTGTAGAAATATATACTGCTGGGTCTGAAGCTCTTCTCTCTCAAATTTGCCCTATTGAGAAATTGGTGGCTGCTTTCCCTCAGCCTGTTTATCACATACTCTGATGCCATGCCCTGATCACCTGCTCAGTGCACCAGCCCTGTCAGTCTTAAAGCCCTTTCTGGGGCTTCGTATCTTCCCAGATAAGGTTTCACTTCTAGACAATGCTTTTGTTGCTCACCGTGAAAGTTTCTTTTCAAATGTTGCCCTAGGCTTTCCTCCACTTACATGATGGGCTCTGGATTTCAGCTGGTGACAACTTTTTTGTGATAAAAAAAAAAAAAAAAAAAAGAAAAGAGAGTGTTCTGATAGAAAACAGGAACAATCCTTGTACCGAGAGTATGTTTTCTTCTAAGCCCCTTATTTTCCAATCAGCTTTAGTTTGAATTTTTATGCTGCTTTATCTCTTCCTTTTGTATTTATTCAATTGCATCTAAAGGAAAATAGCATGCAGTAAAATTCCTAAATACAATTTAAATGTAGCTCATTTCAATCCAGTTGGTTTTACAGCTCCATTCATCAGTATATTAAGCTAAAAATTTCTCAGATTGTTTTGGTTTGTTTCTTTGTAATTAAAAAAATCCATTAAAATTTCTTTTCAGAAAAGTCCAAGTAGTTAACTTTGGAAGACATCATTTGAGCAGAATTAAGAAAGTGATTGATGTGCTGCTCAAAATGAGTAAGCGTATTAGAAATGGATGACTTTTGGCAATAACCAATATTGGGGGGCATTTTGTTTTGTTTCCTTAAGTTAGCTCAATACTGAGAAGAAGAAAATTCTGTTGGTTTTTCAGCTCCTGGTGGCAGCCAGTTTGGGGCTTATTTCTGTAGCTTTGTCCTTTCTGTCTCTTATGACGAGCAGTGATAAAACTAAAGTCTGGATGCTTTGGCCACCAGAAGGTGTAACCTATGTGATTACACACAATACAAGGGATTTATACTAAGGCATTGTTCCTGCAGGAGAAACATAAATCCCTTTTGCTAGCTCCCCTCCACCCCCTTCTAGAGCTGTGTTTTAAAACAGCAGACATTTTTCCTTTGGATTTTTCACCCAGCCTAAATATTTCAAAGATAGCATCAGAACTATATTTATCAAGTTATGCAACACTTTTGTTTGCCTGTGTAACTACTTACATGGTTTCCACAGCATCTCTTTACTTAATACACCATTAATAGACCAGTGCCTATAAACATGCAGATGAGACTTGACAGACTTATTTTTGCATGAGTTTTTTTGAGAAATAGCTTACTGTCACATTTTACTTGCATCACGTCACTGAGAGAATGAAACACCAGTACACCTCAGTCCATAGAGGCCTCAAGCCTGCTTGCAAAAGTTATAAGAGCTGATTGTACTTTCTCTCTTTGAGTCACCAGCAGTGAGGGATTACACTGGGCTGTTCAGACTTTTGCAGTGAGGTGGAGAGGAGGTGGCGAGGCCTCAGTCCACAGCGCTTTGATTGTTCCTTCTCAAAGGGAAGAGCTGCTCTGTGTTGCGCAAGACGGGAGTATCACACAGCCCTCACTATGGCACCGAGCCTCTGATAAATGCAGGGCTGAAGATCTGAGCAATGGTGCTCAGTCATTTAGCTTTCTGCACATGGCTGTGACAGTAACCATTTGGAAATCAAAAGATTTCTTGGAAGTGGGCTGATGGTGTAAGGAAGGCACGCGGGGGCTGATCCAGGGGTTTTGACGTGCCTTAGCTCATCTGCTGTACTGCTGCCGAGAGCTCCACCAGCCGTGCTTTGCAAGAAACAATGAGGAGGATCCGGCTTAGTTAAACCCTTGGAAGTTGCATGGGTGGTGAGAAGTATAAAGACAGGGAGAAACAGCTGCAACATCTTCCGCAGACCTGAAGGTGGGCACCGGCTTCTCAGGAGATGCTGTTTCTGGGTCGCAGAAGGTCTGGGAAGGCTTACACTATTTATTACTTGATGGCTCCACTTAACATTACTGCCTGCTCCTAGAATAGTGTTTGACCCTAATGTGATTTCTTAAACCTGATGTGGAGCTTTACATTGATGCAGGTGACTGATTTCAGTGCCCTGAAGAATTTAGCCCCTGATTAGTAACTAATTGACAGCCATGAATCAGATAGGAATTAAATGACTGCAAAATATAAACCACATTTAATAACATTCCCAAGTCCCTTAGAAATAATGTCTCTTGCAAAAAATCCCACCCATTGCCAGCTATTTTAAGAGAAACATAATGAGTGTACCAAGTTCTTTTTCTTTAAAAACAGTGAAAATCAGATCTCCAAGCGCTTTTAATCAAAGTTTGATTTTTTAAATCTTACTAAATTCTAGGCCTGTGTGTATTCCATGGAGGTGGGTTTTATAGTTCAGTCACACTTCATATAAAAGAGTGTTTTCTTTGATCAATTTTTATCTTTCCGTCTTTGAAATCCTATTCATTTCTTCTGAGACAGAGAACTGCTAAGTTCTATCACTTCTTAACATGTTCTTACCTCACAAAAAGTAAAAATAAATTTGTTCATCTCATTCTCATTCTTACAGTACCCATGCTCCTCAGTCTATTTCCATTTAGTGAATTTTCCATGCCTCAAACAATTTTTTTCGCTGTACTTTGAACTCTTCTTTAATTCCGCTTTATCCTTTAAAAACAAAAAGGGGAAAAGATATAGTTTGCTTGTCAAGATTGCAGGGCTTTTTCCTGTAGTGTGATTTTAGAAAAGCTGATGAGGAACTGCGTATGAAACAGTTTGGATGCCATCATGTCCAATTATTATGTCCACAACATTGTGGGAAATTGTTCCTGTAAAACATCTTGGATGGTGATAAGCACTTTAAGCTTGCACTAATAGTTGTAGGATTTGAAACTGCTCAGCATCTCTTAGGCATCCTATCCAGAAAGAGCGGATTATATTTTTGGCTGCAGTCACAAAGCTTAAGAGGTTTCTACCTATGCTGCTCTACAGCAAAATCAGGATATTGCCTTTGAAATACATTAACGGTAAATATTTCTCTGAATACTCCATCGTTACATCTTCCAACCAGCTGCAGAAAATTCCTTTTTCAAATAGGCCTCTTAATATTTTTTTTTTCCTTACTAACCATGTGAATCACTCCTGTACTAACAATATGCCTTATTTCTCAATCCATCTTTTGTAGACAGACCACACTTCGAGCAAAGGCTTGGTCCTTTCCTACGTATTAAGAGTCACTGCTAGCAGTCAGACTGTCACCAACTCCATCGCCTCTTAAAACATGCATTTGCCTGCCAGTTTAGGTCATTCACCAGGAGTGTAGGAGTCCTGGGTTTAAATATGTGGCCAGTGTGACTCAGACAGAGGGATATATTATTTCAGGGTAGTTCTCTGCCAGGTATTTTGAGTTTGTTGTTCTTTTCTGTTGGAAGTTTACCACTTTTGGTAGCTGAACAGCTACTGCTCAGAAGAGCCTCTAATGTACTAAAATTCATGAACCAGTGGTCTAGGGAGTGGGGTTCTAACCTTGCTCATCCAGCCTCACAAGTTATGTGCAGTGGCATTATCCTTTTTACTGTTCAATAAGAGTGGCAGATCAAGCATATCCCAAAACCTGCCATTTAGGGAATTCCCCTTTAACAAGAAGGGCACGGTTCATGTTACAGAAGGGACTGCAAGCCCATCCACACAGCCTAAATCTTGGCTGAGGGCTCTGACCCTTTCATTGTCCCAGTTCAGCGTATGTCCTAAGAGGGAAATCAGGTCTTACTGGCAACGTGCGTGTTTGTAAGCTATTTGAGCTTTTGGCTTGGGCTAAGATCCCACCCACATCATTACTGCTGGACAGTGAACTCCATCTGGAGTTCGTTTTTTGTTTCAGAAATCAAGATATCCACTCGATCCAATGTCAATGCCCGTCTGAAGGATTTAGATGAAGAAATGCACAGCAAAGAGCTTGACGGCTTCTGAAGATCCCCAAAAGATGGATCTGTCGATTTTTGCTCTAAATGGGAAGCTGAACTTTGAGTCGTGGCTTAACCAAAGGGCAGCATATGGCAGCACTACAGCTGTTTGAAATCCACTTGCAGTTCACTTTGGCACTTTGACAAATTCTATTGTGTTAACAGATACTGGATGACACAGTAAATCTAGGGCCATATTCAGCTCTCGCATACACAGGCATAATTTCCACTGACTTTGTACACGTCTGCACCAAAAAATGTATGTAAGTGCATAGGACTGGAACAAATATACAGTGCTTGTAAGCAATCCTTCTGGCGTACTGAGAAGCATTTTATGTGGTTAGACCCCTGTAGCAGGAAGTGTGAATGCTATAATGTGGAAATGGAGGAAAAATTAGGAAATTCATGAGGCCTAGGAGATGCCTGGTGGTTTTAAAGACAAAACTTGAATTTCTGCACTGGAGCAAGAGGCCTGCTGGCTGGTCATTATGAGGGGAAAGGGGCTCCCCCCACTGAGATCCATTTACTGTCTTTCATACTTTGTTTCTCATCTCTCTGCCAGTTTCTACAAGGAAAGAAAGAACTCAGAGATATTTTTTTTTCTGGCATGAGAGCCTACAGGAGGCCTAAAAAGAGCATTAGACAAATATATCAGAGAAGAGATCATGTTGCAGGGGAGCTGTGGCTGCCAATGATGAGATCTTCAGTTTCTTAGTCACTTTAGGTCAGAAACCAGGTGTTACCTTGTCGATCCCACGGCTGTTTGCCACCCCTTGCCTCCTCCCATAACAGTCTCAGCTGTACAGCTTTTTGAGCTCCAGATGTTTAAAAATACACTTTTAGAGTACTTGAAGAATAAAGTGCTCTTTTCAAGGTACTTTCTATGTTCAGTGGCTGAGCCAGATCTGACTCCTATACACTGATTTTTAGATGGAATTTTAAAAGGTTCAGCAAGTCTGGACACATATTTTCTTTGCTTAAAAAACTGTTTAACCCCTTCAGCACTATGGGTTTAGATACGCTAAGGTTCATATAACTACAAAGTACTTAAAATTTCAGCAGTGGAAAATAAGTAATAGGAAATCAATAGCCTTCTTTTTCTCAACAAGACTAAAGGCAGAAAGGAAGACTACTGTAAACATATCTTATGAATTCAACTTGTGCCTTTTCTACCTCTAAGAGCCAGAATGAGCTGGCTTATACTGAACAGTCAGGCAGCAGGGACAATTTTGTAAAGTGTCCAAAAGCTGAAGAAAATACCATCCCACTGGAACATTTGGGGGATTTTATTTTAACCCTGAATTTATTAAACCAAATGACATTACAAACAGTTGGAAAAACAGAGCAAGATTAAAAAATACTGCTTAAGGTTCAATAAATAAAATCTATCCTCACATTAATGACATATTTTATCCTAAAAGAGGCAGAGCTGGTGCTGGCATCAAAGACAAGGATGTCAGCAGGAAGTGCTGAGGAAACAGCTGAGGCCCTGCACTTCAAAAAGCTTAGCTCTGGGTGAGAGATGTTCCCACCAACAGTCAAGATTCATAGATGACATTTTCAGATGTCTTCAGTATTTTGCATCCAAGCAATCACATAATGTATCCTATGCCATATGTCTTTTCCATGGGTTTCAGTTGCTTAGGTGCCTACAACTGTTTTCAGTTCTCCACTATAAGGTGGAAAAGAAGCGTATGAAAGCCTCCCTGGCTTCTCCTGTTATTTTAGAATTAGTTCCATGAGATTTGGACAGATTCCTGTCTCTCTTCCATTAGCAAAGATGACAATTTTTAGCTGTTTAATGCAGCATTAAACATTTTCTCCGACAAGGACATGGCCAATCCATCAGATCCTTGACATATGATTGATTTAAACTAGGAATATCTATTTACAAGCTAATGCAAAAAAAAAAAACCACCAAACCCCCAAAAAACCTAAGGATGAGTAAACTAATTAATGAGCAGTGTATTTCCCATGGCAACATGAATAAAATTACTGCTAGGTCAACAGAGGAACAGAGGATTCAGCGTAGGTCCATATGTTCCTTTTAGTGGTGTTCAAATAGTACAGGTGTAAACTTTGGGTCACATTATTGTTTCATATTTAAGTGGGTATTTAAGGAAGCTGTCACCTATTGAACTAATTGTTTTTTGTGGTTTTTTTTTTAATTCCTTCCTGCTGCTGTGAAGGGATATAATACACTTGCTATATTTTTACTGAATCTAGAGTTTTTATCAAACTCCAACTTTTAGAAAAACCCTTGAAATGAGGCTGAATTTCCCCTAAGATCAGAAGCACCATCTTAAATATTTATAATCTGAAAGAGGGAAAGAAAGATTCTGTGTCTTTAATGCCCATCCTCCACTTATTTGCTAAGGTGGGGCAGGAAACCTCAGTCTGTAGGGGTGTGGGAGAGAAAAGCAGCCTTAGGCACAGCTGGTGTAGATCTCCATGCCCCAGATGCAGAAACAGTTGTAGGCATGGCAAGGCTCAAACCTAAATGTTAGGTGTCTGACTTCTGTAGTGGAATCCAGAGACCCAAATGTGGTGCGTGAATTCCCCATCTAGTGCCTGGGGAGAAGAACTAAATGAATCATAATCTACCCAACTAAATTCAGCTATTATGTACACGCTCTGAAGTCAGTGGGGTTAAATTGAAAATTAAATGGAGAACACTTGGCCTGTGGTTTACTTGAAAGAAAAGAAAAAAAGAGTAAAAGTGTGTATTTCTTTAAATTTTGTGCTGACAGACCAGAGATAATTAGCCTACAGCTGCAGTCTGGGGAGAACTGCTCTTTTTTCTGTCTTGAAGCAGCAGGTGAAAGCCTGGAGAGAGAAGCTGGGTGCCATTGACTTAATTTAGTTGCTTGAATTGAAGGCAGTGTATAACACCAGAGAGAAACAGGGAAGCAGCAAGTCTGCAAGACCAGGATTTCTAAAGAGTGGCAGTTAATAAACAGAGATGAGAATATGACTAGGGAGAAGAAAGGATTAAAATGATGTACTTATAACAACCCTCTAGTATACTGGATGCTTCAGAGACAGATCATCTAGACACAAGCCCTGTCTCAAAAGTATGGCAGTCTGATGAGAAACATGATACAGCAATGGAGAATTGTAAACAATAGAAGATGGAGGAGACTTACAAAAACCATCAGGTGGTTATATACTGCTACACACTTATGTAAAAAACCTTTCCCTGGTTGTCCGATATGCTCTCTTGGATCACTTTGCACCCTACCAAGGCCTGCTGTTTTGCAGCCACTCCTTGAGACATCCAGATAATCACTTCTGTTGTGAGACAAAACAGTCACGGGTAATTTGCAATGCTGCTTGTATTGTGAGAGCTTCTGTTTTAGATATCCATTAACATAAAGTTTATTTGATGTTTGCTAAGGGGGAAAGTATTTGTCTGTCTAAATAGGCAAAAGTTTAGGAATAGGAAAAGGCAACAATAATAAACAATTAACATAATTATATGCACTCATAATTTATGATGATAACTGTCCTATTGGACATTCATTTGAAGAGGGTTTTTTTATCTGTATGAGATAATAAAATTTACAGAGATTAAATTGCTCCATCTTTTTTCAGGAAGGATCTTCAAAGTAGCTTAATCACTGTATGCTGACATTGATTAATAGCATCAATGGGAGGGCTTGTGGCGTAAGTTTAAAGAAGTGTGGCAAAGTAAGGCACAAGATTAAAATTTATTACAATGAATGGGTAGAAGCTGTCTTTCCAACACTTTCATTTGAAGATGAGAGAGCAGTGTCAAAAGACTGCTATGCTGCTCTGCAAATCAGGAGATAAGGTTTCTATTAACTATACTAGCTGTTGGTAATCACCAGTTTCTCTTCCTTCCCTTGTGCCATGTACACACAAGTTTAGGTCTGGTGAGGTGAAAGGAACTCTTGATTTGAGAACTCAGCAGGTACAGTCAAACATGAGTACAGCCGTGATGTAAAGCCAGGTATGACTCCACAGAAGCAACATAGATCTGGCCATACTTATCAGGTCAGGAATTGTATGGCATTAATCACAGAATCACAGGATCACAGAATATCAGGGACTGGAAGGGCCCTTGAAAGATCATCTAGTCCAATCCCCCTACCGGAGCAGGAATACCTAGATCAGGTCACACAGGAACATGTCCAGGCGGGTTTTGAATGTCTCCAGAGAAGGAGACTCCACAACTTCCCTGGGCAGCCCCTTGTAGTGTTCAGTCACCCTCACCATAAAGAAGTTTTTCCTCATATTTAAGTGGAACCTCCTGTGTTCCAGCTTGCACCCATTGCCCCTTGTCCTATCATTGGATGTCACTGAGAAGAGCCTGGCTCCATCCTCCTGATACTCACCCTTTACATATTTATAAACATTAATAAGGTTAATTAATTAAATTAATAATTAATACTTGGAGCTATTGTCTAGAGGCAGTAAAGCTGCTTTTGAACAGTCTTTATCTAAGGATAATATTCAAGTATTCTAGTATTTCTAGTTATAGGAAGGTTCACTGGGGTAGGGCATGGATCAAGGTGACAAAAAAGCAACAGTATCTTGCGGCCTCAGCTGGCTCCCTGTGCTTGCACACTGCTGCACCTGAGCAAACAACCCCTCTCAGAGCAGCAGGTGCCCAGGAGTAGATGAAGAGACAGTACCATGCAGGATCCAGGTCAGATCAGGAAACAATCAGTTATTAATATCTTTTCTTCCTTTTCTTTTCTTTCCTTTCTCCTTTCCTTTCCTTTCTCCTTTCCTTCCCTTTCCCTTTCCCTTTCCCTTTCCCTTTCCCTTTCCCCTTCCCTTTCCCTTTCCCTTTCTCTTTTTCTTCT
>VZTM01027881.1:559-15357 GCA_013400555.1 Jacana jacana | reverse complement strand
TTCCTTTTCCCTTTCCCTTTCCCTTTCCCCTTCCCTTTCCCTTTCCCTTTCCTTTTCCCTTTCCCTTTCCCTTTCCCTTCCCTTTCGCTATTTTCTTGTCAGCATACAGAGAATTTGTTTCTGAGACACAGTAATAAAGCATGCACATCCTCCAGTGCAGTAGATGCTTGAGGTACTTCAGAATGTTGTGGGTTTTATTCAAAGCCTGCTTTAGCTTCTGTTGTGTTTGATATACCTTCACATCAGCAAATTTATATGCTTTTGATTAAACTTTTCATTTTAGAATGGCACCTTGTATTAACACATAAGAGCGAAGCCAAGTAGAATAGCAAACAGAAGGAGGAAGAACGCTGGAGGAAAAAACCTGCAGATCTTGGATAGCTGCTTAGAGATTTTGTGCAAAAACCTGTGAAGATTTCTTCTGTCACTTAGCAAAAAAAGATTGGTTTAGGAGTTTATAAGAAGTGTTAACAACTGCATACTAGGAATTATTTTCCCCTTATTAAGTAAGATAATTCATTATTGTACCAAGGCTTTTCAAAGACTGTACTGAGTGGCAAGTGCCAGCTTTTTGTTTATTTATTTACTTTCATAAATTAGTGATATATTAGATGCAAAATCTTTTGAAGGATTGCATATTTATCCAGTGAGCATAAATCTCAAGGCCTGTGTTATATTTCTGGCAATGCAGTGAAACTCAGCCGTGCCCACACACCTGCACAAAGTGAGTGTTTTTGTTCCTTGGATCATGGGGATTATCTCCACTGTAAACTATGCATTAATAAAAAGCAGAGCAGGGACTTACCATTTTCCCTTTTGGAATTAAGAAATGAAAGGGAACTTGCATACTTGGCTGCCTTTGAGGAAACTTTTAGAAAAGAAAGTTCAGAAGGATCATGCAGGAGTATAATGGATAATAAAATAAGGAAAAACACTGCGCCATTTTAAGTGTAAGTGTATTTTGGAAATACCAATGCAAAAGGCTACAGAGTAGCTATGGAAGATGTCCATGTTCTAAATTCCCTTTTGCTTGCCATTTGAATAAAACCTGAACACTATCACCAAATCTTCAGTGAAATCATATATAAAATACAACTGTCTATTAATCTGAGGTCTGAAAATTTGTATTTGTAGGTAATAAGAAATGTCATGACAATTACTTTGATTTTTCTACCCATGCTGGCCTCAGGAAAGGAAACAAAATCCAGAAATGGTCATGCCTGACAACCGTTTCATCAGTATTTATGGTAGTGCAATGCTGTGGCAAGGAACAGTTTCATTGGGATATTAGGAGTTTAAAGAACTGGGAGTGCAGAGAGGAGGTATTCCCAGGGAAGGACGGACTGGGAGACCGTGATGCAAGCTGAGGTGGATTCAGTAAGTAAGGAAAACATTTGTCCAGCAGGACAAATGAAGAGATGAACGCTGGTAGGCAGGCAGGCAGGCAGGCAGCAATTTCTCTGTAGAAATCCACCTCGTCCTCTTCCTTATTCCCTGTACAGGCAGCTTGAAATCAGTGTAGCTGTTTGCAGGGTGTGGCACAAAGATATTAAAATCTGGATTTGGCTAATTAAAAATACCCTGAAGCTTTTGACTGCTAAACTCCAGGGTGCTGGGAAGGTAGAAAGTAGTCTTATTCTATTGGACATATTTGATTTCTTATTCATTCTGTAGTGGCATATACATCTGGTATAGAAGAATTCATTATTTCTCCTTTTGTTGTTCTATTACATTTTTGTTATTATCTTTTTCAAAAATATTTTCTCTTGTTTTGGTACAAGAATGACACAGTAGTATATATTAGTGCTGCCTTGTTTCAAGGACACAAATATACATTACCACTAGACTGATCATGTGATTCAAAAGCCCTTCAGTGCTGTGTGGCTGTAGGCTGACGTTACCTTACTCTTACAGAGGATTGTGACTGCTCTTTTTTTGTTAATTTGTTTTGTGCAATATCTCTTACTTTTCTTAAGGTAATATGCAACTATTGAGGATAGGCACAGAACCACTATCTTTCCTTTCTCTTTTAATTTTTCAGGTGTGCTCACACTAGTAAAATATTGTGTAATTTCAGAAGGATATAAATGAAAGAAGGGATTGAAAAATAAGTGACTTCATGTATGTCTCATACTTCTATCTTTCATGCACAGCCAAAAATTAGGTAGTAGTATATAATTTTTTCCTCTTTTGGTTTGTATTTCAACACTTTCAAAAAATCAAGTCTACACTAATGAGGTTCACACCTTTGTGCCTATACCCATTTCCTGAGGCAGAATTATTAGGCGTATTGTTCTACTACCATTTTATTAAAAAAAAATCTTGCCATTTTGTTCAGTTAATTTTTGCAAGTTGATCAGGATAAATACCATCTCTTCTCACGTGTTTGGCTGTTTGGTCTCATCTGATTTAGCTCAATTGGTGTGTGTGCCAATTTATGCACAGGCCAACTTTGCAAAGCAAAGTGCTAATTGAAAGAAGCCACCATTGCCCAGGGCTATCAGTGTTGTGGCTAGGACAGCTGATTTTTACTGACAATGTTATCAGCCACTGTTTCTAACCCAGATGATGAAAATGGGAAGATTTGAACTAGGTCATCACTTTGATACAATTAAAATGAAAGTGCGAGTTGCCAGGGTTTAGTAATTTCCCAGTGGCCACTGCAACTTTTAGCATGGAACATATCTGTGTCAGATTCAATTCAGATAATCACAGGTCAGTTTAAACACTACAATTATAATCTTTATCTCTTTCTGTAATAGAGCTCATTTAGGCACATGGGTTGGTTGACACTAGGCTCTTGAGCAAGAACTTAGGAAGGCAGAAAAAGGTTTCTGGATTACTTCATAATTGTGAAGGCTTTGTTCAGCTTTTAAAAGTACAGTTTACAAAAGCTCCTCAAAGTGAAAGCCTGGAGGTATCCTAACCTCACACAGCAAAGGTGCCAGACAGTCACTGGGGTGGGTCACAGAGGTTACTGGAGATAAAGGAATTTTGCAAACCCTGCATAGACGCTGCATGACTCAACACACTGAGAGGAGAATGCACTCACTCCGCTGAGCAGTTTAATGTCCTGGAATAATGAAATGATAAGTCCGTTTCACACAGTGGGCCTGTCAAAAAACAATAATAATGACAATGGGATTCCCTTAGGGGAACTCTGGAAAGTTTTACTTGGAAGATTTAAAATCTTCAATTTTTCTGATGCAAAGTCATAATTAAATCCAATAAGATCCTGTGGCATATGGCGAAATACAGTTAAGCACTAACATTCAGAAATATTGATTCAGCCATTTTTAGCCATTTCACATGTCTGAAATAGTTAACTACTGTTATCCTTGTGGAGTATTATGGTTTGCCAGAGAGGAAAATACAGCTCGGTCCAGGAAGTGTGTACTTAATTTTACCTTAACTGATGTTTCATTTATTTATTGGTTTAGCTTCAAACTAGATGGAAATTAGAGCCCTCAAATTAGACCTTATCATTCACTTGCAGGTGTACTGAGCCTCTCCTAAAAATAATATGTACACATGTATGTGCCATGGTATATGCTTTCATGTCCATGCTCCTGTAATCTTCATATGCTTGTATTTAATTAAAACTCATTAAATCAATACTTAGGGAAAAAAGGAGGTCAATATGTCACAACTGCTCCTTTTCAAAATAATAGCCAATTATAGAAAAGCATGCAGAATATTTAGGAATAAGTAAAACTGGGTAACCTTTTATAATTTTTTCATGTTATGTATTCACATTCTGCAGAGTGTCTGTACAGTTTGTCTATGATATGTTGCAACAATTTTTTTCTAGTTAGAGCTCATTTTTACGAGCTTTGCTCAGGTACAGAAGGATGAAGGATGACTCCAGTTCTATCTAATGAACACTGCTACAGTTACACCCTCAAAATATTGCTTTAAATTTAAGCAGTATGATGAAAGCTCTGTAAGTGTAAATCAAGGCAGTTTATTATCACTGCTGATAGCATATAAAATTTAGATAATTAATTAGCTCAGGTTTTTCTTGAATCACAGACCAAATTTTGCGTTGGTTAACTACAAATTTAGGGCAAGCTTGTCACTAGCACAGCAAATACATAAATGACAGCCATTTCATATTCAGCAGTAACTGGGCTTTATTATATTCAGTAATATCCAACACACAATGACTTGGAATAAAGCCATTTCTAGAGTACAGCTTTGAAACTAGTTTCAGAAATCATGTGTAATAGGGGAATGAAATATGGTTGCCATATAGGAATAATGTTTGGACAGTTATACTGTAATTGTATGCTGTATTTCCTGAAGTGAAACCCATATTTGAGTACCTGCAAATGTGAACCTACGTTCCAAAATCTGCTGAATTTCTACCAAGAGTTCCTGTCTGCTTTCTATTCTACTTGGCTCTGGTCTTATGTCAGAATATCTGATGTCACTGTAAAACAAAGGGAAGGTCATTCAAAAGTATATGTATTACCTTGTTAAGTTAAATTGCATTTCCCACTCAAAGTTTTAAAGAAAACCCTCAGCATTCCCTAGTTTCACAAAGGATTTTGCAAACTATGTTACCTCTATTCTGACTTTTAAGGATAAAGTGTCTTTATCACCTGACTTAGCAAATGACGTAGTTGATTATTTCTCTCTGTATAAACCCCTTAATCTTCTACTTTGAAATATGCATTTCTAAGCACAGTGCTAACCTAGGGAAGTCTTGGTAACAGCTCAGAGGCCCAGATAAATACGATAATTCATTTAACCTTTACTTCATGTCCACTTATTTGTTACAAGCACCAGTCACATATAAAAGCTTGAAGATGGATGTACAACCTGCATTTGGATGTGTAGTTTGTGTGGTCAGGCGCGTAACGACATGAAGTACTCGTGTCATGTAAGCAGATAAATCCCCGCAGAAGTTGGCAGCACAGACAAGGTGTGAAATAGCAGCCTTGCAGCTTGAATACTAGATCAATGAAGCCTTTTAAGGTTGGTTTTAGATACCTGCTACTAGATATTTACTGCCTGCATTAAATATTTTTTTTTTCTTGATAGCTATTTATCTATTTTCTTGACTCATAGAACTTAACATTTTTAGTTTCTTCAGCTATAGCCCTTGGTGTTTTGTGCTCTTTATCACAGAGATAGCACGTNAAGTTCTCTTCAGCTGGAAAAATTTTGCTGTAATTTCAAATAATTTAAACTTTCAGTCTCCTTTACATAGATGCCACTTGCAGTGGGTGAAGCCCATGGCAATGTGATGATTAAGCTTCATTTGTATGAAAGACAAACAATGGCTGTTACAGAGTTTCAGAATGGTGTGGGGGACAAATTATCCAGTAGTTTCAGTATAAGTTATAGAATGAACATGTAGAAATTTCAGAAAAAAACAACCGACACCTGCATGCTTAGTATTATCTGCAGCTAAATTNCCTTTTAAGGTTGGTTTTAGATACCTGCTACTAGATATTTACTGCCTGCATTAAATATTTTTTTTTTCTTGATAGCTATTTATCTATTTTCTTGACTCATAGAACTTAACATTTTTAGTTTCTTCAGCTATAGCCCTTGGTGTTTTGTGCTCTTTATCACAGAGATAGCACGTCAAACTATATTTTTCTAATCCTATTAGAGCTGTATCTGTTATGATATTAATTGCTGGAAAATAGCATTTAATAGTTATCCTATTATACAGTCTGTTCCTTTATCACTGGTTCGTTTTGTATCGCTAGAGCTCAGATTTTCCTCTGGCTTTAATTCAGAATATTTGAAAATTCAGAGCCTCAACAAAAGCATGAATGGAAGAACGATATCCTCATTCCTTTTTGGCTAACACAAAGAAAGTGTAGTATATCTCTCCTTTGTTTCTAGGTAAGGATTTAGAATGGCTTTTAAAATNATTATCTGCAGCTAAATTAACTGTGAGAAGCAGCTACCAAGAAAGTGAATATAATAATATGAAAAAGAATGAGCTAATTTCACTGCTTGATTTCTTATTTTTGTAGATTAACAACTCCATACTAGACCTAGTTTAAATTAAATGAAGAAAAGACTTTTATTTTTTAAAAAGTGTTCTTTTTTTTTGCTTTAGAGAAGAAGAGAAAACAGTAAGACAGAAAAACCTCCATAAGTCTAATTTTTATTTATTTATTTATTTATTTTAAACCTCTAATCAACTTCTGTGCTGGAAAACCAGACATTCTCATAGTACATGTAGACATTTTCTCTTCCATATTTCAGTCAAAAATTCAATAAGATTAATTAATGAACAATATGATATTTTGATTTAATACTAGATGGAGGGCCATGGTTTCTGATGCATTTAATTACAGCTCTTTGCATAATGATAAAGTCAGGATCTGTACTGGAGACAAGGTCTTGTACTAGATATAACAAGGTCTTATACTTGGAAATACAACTTTTCTTGTGGGCCACCCTCTTTCCCTTGCAATGTAAGGCCCATCACGTAAAGATAATATTAGTTTGGTATTTTTTATATTCTTGGAAGTTCGTTAAGAAGTGTAATTAAAAAAAACCCACTTGTTGCATCTTTCATATTTCATGTTTTGAGCAAACTGTTCAATCACAGACTCCAGCTTGTGCCTGGTGCAATAAAACCACAGCAGTTGTGCTATCATTCTGGAGGCACTGAGGGGTAGTGATGATGGGTGCAAATACAGGTGGAGTGTGTCTTCTCATCAGGCTCCACATGAAAACGGCTCACATTAGAAGACATATTCCCTGGCTATGGCTTGGTGGAACAAGCCTTTCTCCATCATGTGCCTTCTACTTATTCCTCTTGAGTACCTCTCCTTTCACTTTAGGTGACACAGCTCTGCCATGAAACTGTGCTCTATGTCCTGCTGTCTCAATGGCTGTGTGTCTGTGTGTCACACAGCGGAGTGTTTCTCAGGTCAGCCTTGTCCTTCACTGAGGTTGTACAGGTCTATCCATTTCCAGGAGGCCAAAACCTGAGGGTTAGGTTTGGTACTGAGGGTACTGCTAACAAAGGGGGTCTCTATCAAATGCTTCCTAATGGTAATGTGCCTGAGAAAAATGAGCAGCTATTAATTGAAATTTTTATTATAATACTAATAAAAAACTAATAAAAAGAAAATAAAATTCAGTAACTACTGCTGACCAAGATGAAAGAATAAAAATGAGATTTAATTAAAGGAAAAAGATGCACAATGTTTTTGCTTCCACATTTTTTCTTCCTTGAAATTACTCTTTCTCAGTGTTCCATTCTATGTTTTCATTTTTCCACTAGTGAAAAATATTCTAGCCTGGATTACATTGTTTTCTCACTTCTTTTCATATTTATTTTCAAGTGTTATATTAAAACTTCTGATTCACTATCTATGATATCCAGTACGTGACATATTAGAAACTGTTACTGCATTTACTGTTTTTGCCATGCTTCCTTCCTCTCTTAATAACTGTCTTCACAATTACTCAATCATTATCTTTTATATTATCCTGTTTCTCTTGTGCCTTATCTCTGTTTCACTCATCTTTTCCATCCATGCAGCTGGCCTCCCTCTCCTGTCACCTCTTTGGAGTCTAAAACTAGGCATGTGTCATCAAAGAAATATCTCAGATGCACATATGCATTGATTTTTTTCTAAGTGCATCTGCTTGTCTCTTTAGTTCTGCTACTTGATCTTTCAGTACCATGAATGATATAATTTGTAAATGTTCAGTTTTGCTTCACCATTTCATCCCTGCACAAGCAAAAAAAAAAAAAAAAAAAAAAAATTATTGCAAACCTGGAGATCTGTCACCACTTGAAAACTCTCCAGTATATTACACAAAGGCTAACGAGAATTTACTGCGCCCACATTAAAAGCTAACTTTAAGAAGAGGTTGTACACCAATTCTATGGAAACTGGCAGTTTCTTATTCTAAGGCTATCTCCACTGAAGTTAGAGCAATTTGCTCTGTTGAAGAGGAGAAATTAGCTCGGACTGCTGCCACTGGAGTGGTAATGATGTCTGAGCTAACTAGGTTAAGTTAGTCCATATAGCTCTATGCTTCAGGGAACTCACTTCTGAGCAGCTGTGTCCTAGGAATAGTGAGATAATTAGGAAGCAGTCTCAAACAAAGGACAGCAGAACTTAACTTTTTTAAGGTATCGCTGCATATGCTAGAAAAATTGAGATTTTTTTTAATTAGTGGCTTCAAATGCCTCAGTTCCATCCTTTAAAAATCAAGCCTTTTAAACTCAGGATGGTTATATGAAGTAAGGGCAATCAAAATCATAGATCACTCTTAAAGCCGTAGTATAAATATTCTAAAGGGTGTGTTTCGAATTGCATTGCCTCCTGATTAACAGTGGTTTTTCTGACTTCCTTCATCGTGAAGATGACAAACATTTCCATCTTCTTGGATGTTTTGCAAGTTCCTTGGGGTAGCAAAACCTCAATAGTAACTTCATTTTCAAATTCTGGTCATTCGATCCTCTTCTGATTATTGTGTTTGGGAGGGTGGGAAAAATTTACTTTTTCTTTCTTTGCATCTCAGAAAGCTAAATGGGATGTCCAAGAAATCTCCAGAGATATAAATCTGGATCTTCAGCACCTTTTCATTTTGTGTCTTCCATACCCTTCCTGAATATCTGAATAAATGATCAGTGTACACATAAAGTAAATGAAGATTGTTGTATCGGTCTCTACCATATTCATAAAAACAGAGTATCAAAGAATAGTTTGGGTTGGAAGGGACCCTGAAGATCATCTAGTTCTCACTCCCCTGACATGGGAAGGGACACCTTCCACTAGACAAGGTTACTCAAAGCTCTATCCAGCCTGGTCTTGAACACCTCCAGGGATGGGGCCTCCGCCAGTTCTCCGGGCAACATGTTAGTGTCTCGCCACTCTCACAGTAAAGAAATTCTTTCCAATATCTTATCTAAATCAACACTCTTTCAGTTTAAAACTCTTATCCCTCATCCTATCACTACACTCCCGGATAAAGAGTCCCTGCCCATCTCTCCTGTAGGCACCCTTTAGGTATTGGAAGGTCTCCCCAGAGCCTTCTATTCTCCAGGCTGAACAGTTCCAACACTTGGCCTGTCTTCATAAAAGAGGTACTCCAGCCCTCTGCTTATCTTTATAGCCCTCCTCTGGACTTGCAGCACTCCAGGCAGAGTCTCATGAGAGCAGAGTAGAGGGGTAGAATCACCTCCCTCATCCTGCTGGCCACAATTCTTTTGAAACAGCCCAGGATAGAGCTGGTTTTCTGTGTTGCAAGTGCACATTGATGGCTTATGTTGAGCATCTACCAACACCTCTAAGTCCTCTTCAGGATTCCATTCTCTACCCAGCCTGTATTTGTGCATGGGATTGCCATGACCCAGGTGCAAGACCTTACACTTGGCCTGTATGAACCTCATGACGTTTGCACAGACCCAACTCTTAAGGCCAGCCAAATCCCTCTGGATAGCATCCCTTCCCTAAAGCACATCTACAGCTCCACGCAGCTTGGTGCTGTTGGCAAACTTGCTGAGGGTGCACTCAGTCCCACTGTCCATGTCACCAACAAAGATCTTAAACAGCACTTGTTCCAGTACTGACCCCTGGGGAACACCACACATCACTCGTTGCCTCTTGGACACTGAGCTGTTGACTGCAAGACTTTGAGTGTGATCATCCAGGGAATTCCTTATCCACCAAGTGATACATGTGTCAAATCTATGTCTCTCCAATTTAGAGACCAGGATGTCATGCAGAACAGTGTCAAATATTTTGCACAAGTCCAGGTACATGTCAGTTGCTCTTCCCTTATCTACCAAAGGTGTAACCCCATTGTAATATTAATCAATGATATTTATTTAAGATCCCTTTCACAGATATTAAACTATGAGTTTCTGATGAGATAGGATTTTCATCTAACCCAGCATATGGAACTGACTGTGAATCAGATTTACTTTTTTGAAAAAATAATTAACCTGACTCTGCCAATTTTAGGTAAAGTTGGTCGTCTCCATGAGATGCTTCTGGAACAAACAATAACATACTCTTGTGACTTTTTTGTCTCCTTTTTCCTCACAGCAGGATGTTTTCTCCTTAAACATCACAGTTATGGCTGTATTTTTACCTTCATTAAAATAAAAGGGAAAAAAAAAACAACTGTGGGGAAGATCTGCTTAGACTATTTTGAAAGCTCTTATTTGAGGGTTTTTATCTGTATCCTGCCATTAAAGAAACAGCAGAAATTAAAAGATGGGAAGTGAATCACTGACTCTGTGGAGATTGAGGAGAGAAAGGTAAATTCTGGGCTCTCTGCAATGTGGTGGAGATGTTTCTTTTTGGAAAAGGTCAGAATTCAGTAGGAAATATCCCAAGCCATCTTTTCACAGTAGCTGTTGATCTTTGCTCCAAGATGTTGCAGAGATGGAGAAGGTGAGAAAGGTCAGCAGCATTGGCTCCTGTTGAAGTAGGGTACAGATGGTGAGGGACACCTGAACAGTCAGGTGCTTCAGTTGTACAACACATAAAACATGAAAGCCATGTGTGATAAGGAGACATGAAGAACTCTTGATTTTTTAAAGTGAAGTATGTGATCAAACATTGCAGGAGATACATCGGTTTATATTAATTGAAGCACATCGTTATCACTGCAAACTCCAATAGGCATAACTAAAATCTATCAAGATTCATCCAGCTGAAATGAAGGGCTGCACCAAGCTAAGGAGTACAGAGGATCGGATCGTATACACGTATTGTTGAAGATAAATGCTTCTCTATTCCTGTTTCAGGGTTCGATACTTAAAGGATAACCATATAAATGTGGAACAAAGAAACCTGGGAGAACAAAAATCCAGTTGCCTCGAGTGGGAGCAGTCTCTTCTGCCACACACTGTCATAAAAAATAGCAGCCTTTTGAAGAGGGGCAGAGCTCTTATGAATATAAAGGGGCAATCAAGAGCAAACAAAGGCATAACAATTTATAGCTCCCTCCACATCTTTTTTGTCATTCTTTTCCCCTCCTTTTCCTTTAAGTGGGAGGTACTATGCAGTCTATCAGATTTTAATGGGAAGCATCTGTGCACATATTAAATCTTGTGATTGCTACTTGCCCAGCACTATTGGGTAATGATTTGGATGATGGCTATCTGTATATTCTGTACTCTAAAATTATAATAAAAACTCTGAATATTACATTTTGCTGTCATTCTCCCTCTTCCTGAGTAAATATATATTGAAATGAGGTAGAGTTCAAAAACATTACATTGGACTGTGATGGAATCAAGATGTAAGGACATCTGTCAGAAACAACGTAGAGGCTAATATTTTCACAGTAAAGTTTCTCTTTATTTATATATAGAGTGAAAAAATGATTCTCATATATGATTTCCCCTTGTCTCAACTACAGGCTTTTCCTGAGGAAAGGCAGTTGGCTCAGATTTTAACCCTTTGTCCCCTTTCCTTGTTTTCTTTGGCTACTTGTACAGCAAAAATTATTATTTTTTAAATTAGAGCCAATTATGTTACTGGCTGCAGATGTCTGACAGACCATCAAAATTTAATTGCCACAAAAATTGCTTGCAAAAAAGTCAGTTACCTACATAGTGTGCAAGATAAAGAGTCACTCTGATTTTGCAAGGCTATTTGATAACAAGTTACAAAATAGGGAAAATGCAAGGAAACTGGAGATGAGAATTATTTATTACTGGTGCTCCTGCAGTCTTGTACATCCTCCCTGACAGATTAATACAGGAATATCAGCTCTAAAGATCTTACAGTTTAATAGGAATCTGATTTATTTATGATTTGTTCTTCCCAGAACCAATGCTTACATACAAAACTAAGCTATATATAAAACTATGAAAATAAAAAGCATGTAAAAGATTAGAATCTATCTGAGCAAGAGAATTATGCAGCATGAAGTATACTTATTATGCCAGTTTATTGGCAAGTGGTTTATATATTTGACAATGTCTTTGAATGAATAGAATTATTAGATAACTTAATGTAAATGTTTCCAGCTCCTTTTATCAACATTATCAGAATTAGAATGGTATCATGGGGACTGGCTAAAAAAATAAAAAGAATGATAAGCGCTAAGTTATTTAGTCATAAGACTATTTTCCAGCTTTTCAGCTGATAAAATAATTGAGCCTGGAAAGTAGATAAAACAATCAAATAGTATAAATATTCCCTCCCTACCTCACATATGTGAAGAATTAAACATTCACGATTAAAAATATATTAAAAAAGATACCTACAGAAGTCACTTGTTTTAACAAAAAACTGGCAAGAGTCAACTCGTCAAAATTGCTTTTGTTGTTATTTCACTCTTGCAAAACAAAGATTGCAGTGGAATTCTGACACCTGTGAAGCCCATTTTGTTTATTAGCTAAAATAGGTCATAGCTTCAGCCTTAAACTTTCCTGATGGGGATTATGTTCTTTTTAGTTATAACCTGCCTTGGCTCAGCCAGTCTTTGATGTGTTGGATGGACATTAATAGAAAGACAAGGTATGCCACTGAAAACAAGAGGAAACGATGTTACTGTAGTACACGAGCTGGATCCAACATCCTCTGAGCTGAATGCAAAGTTCCTCTTGGTGCCAGTGGAGCAGGAAACATAAGGGGAACAGACATAACAATTAGTTCTGCTTGCTTTTCACATAGAATACTACTCATAACAGGGAAGGGGACCTCTGTGAAAATGGAGAAACTTGTACAGACAAAAAAGTAATCCATAAAATAAACTATATCTACTGAAAATTATTGAACTCTCATGGGACATTTTGTGACTAATTTTATTTCAGGTAAAGAAAATAAAGCTTATGATTTACTGGTTGCACCCTATACGAATCAGTAGCATGAAGTAGTAGATATTCAGACTTTGCCCTGCGTTTGGAAGGACCAGAGATGACATGTAATTTAGGTGTTCCTGCTGCCTGTGAATCCCCAGTACTGTGCTTGACCTCCTGCATGGGGGTGTGTGTGCATGTCTGTATGCGTGTATCCAGGGATAAGAGAAAGCAAAATGGATCAGTAATTTCCATCAGTCTGAAAGGAAAATGTGAAGTATGGGGAGATAACTGAAATAAATGGCAGAAAGCTGAGCTTGGAAGTCTGAAATCCTGATCTTATGTGCTACACAGGGAAGTGAGAAGGCTGTTCAGGCTGCCTCAGATCATCTCAGCTGAGGAAACAAGAAAGCTAAATGCTCTCTTGAACTGGAAGTCCATACAAGAAAAGATCTAGGAAAGTGTTTGAATCATCCTGGTTGTATCTATATTTCAGTTAGAGGTGTCCTTGCCTTTGAAGTAACCCAGGCATGTCAGCAGGGAAGGTGCTGACACACACACCACTAGGTCTCTGAGTCTGGGTGGTCAGGGGACCCTCTTTATAGGGTGCACCATGGAGAAGTACAGTCCTGTAGTCAGGGGTTGGTAGGTACCTGAGATTAGGGATCACACTTTGGATGCTATCTCCCTCAAAGACCAGAACAGCTGTTATTGATTGCTAGGCACGTCAACACTCTCTTCAGTTAAGTCCTTCACAAATGAGGTGCAGGACTCTCTCACTGTCCTTTCTACTGCAAAATAGAAGGTGATACTAAAGAAATGAAGCACTATAAAAAAACCCCAACAAACGACAAACCACACCCCTGATCCAAACCTAAAAGAAAATTCGTGCTTTTCCAATAATGTCATAATTTCAGTTTAATAGAATTTTTTACCTGGCTAAAAAGACCACAGACCCTGTAGAAATGCATAGTCAAAGTAAACGAAAGAAGTTCTTGAGTGAGTTTTTATTTTAACCCTGAAACTGACTCCACTGAAAGATGTATTGCATTTATAGTTAATGGACATGGAAAATTCCTTTTTTTTTTTTTTTCTGTAAACAGATCTCCCAGAAAGTTTTCCTATATTACCGGCTAGTAGTCATAATTGTATAATTCAGTGGGGAGAACAAGGCTGTGAATATCTTACCTTTTTGCCCCAACTCCCCTTGAATATATATATATATATTTAATTCTATGCCCCTGATTTTGCAGCTGGATTTCATAAGCAGTTTAAATGTAGCGTCAGCTTTAGTATTTCGACTGTAAAATCAAATTATTTTGCTGACTTGTTTCAATTAGTTTACAAAGATAATCTTGTGTTTCCAGTGAAACTTCTATGGCAGATATCTATAGGAGTGTTTGAGTGGTGATACTATTTTAAAATAAAGCATTGGGTTTTTCTAGCTTTTAATTGGAAAAGAGAGTATTGTATTTTTTTGTTGCTGTTTTCAGAAGCCATAAATGTGAACATTAGTTCATTAAAAGCAAAAGCATGTCTAGAAATGCATGATCAATTTTCAGATGATTAGTGAAAGACTGAGTAATTTTAGAGAAAAAAAAATATTTTATCACATAACATCCTTAAAATATCAAAAAAAAAAGAAATTGAAAAATAACATTCTTGGTTGTAGTGATCATCTGTAGACACTCAAGGACCGTATATCAGCTTATACCTTTCTATTCCCTTAGACCTTGTACGAACAAGATCACCGTTGCCTGACTTTGTGATATGTACAAGCGTCTCTGAACTTTCTGTATCAAAAAGTCATCTTTAAAGATGCAGTTGCTAGTAAGGTTAATATTTTGGACCCACATACTTTTAAAATCTCCTATTGAGGCAGAATTCCTGCCACATAATCTATGCAGCAGAACAAAGCATCACAAGCTATTAGTATACAGGCAAAACTTTCAGAGAAAGACACTCCTCATTGGCAAACTGTACTAACAAAAGAGAATCAAATTGCAGGAGCCATCAAACCCTGTGCTTGAGAAAATAGGTAGAT
>VZTM01027879.1:15057-106544 GCA_013400555.1 Jacana jacana | reverse complement strand
TACTGTGAAAGAGGCATTTTAAAAACATACTGGGAATTACAATTCAGAGAAAGGAGGGCTTTGAGATGTAATGGCTGGAGGGTCATGGGATTCAAGTCAGTAACATAAGCAGTCCTTGTTGTAGGAACATAGGATCGTTGGTGAAGGAAAGCTTTCACTGAGGATTAATGCAGCAGCCAGACAGATACTGATGGAAAAGTAGCAAAGGGGAATACATGTGAGTTATATTTAATCATCAAACATTTGAGATTTTAACAACCAGACTTCATATTGCAACATGGAAGTAAATGCCAAAGTTGAGGTAGCTCTATTGGTAAAATCAGGGTGGCCAGACCTTNAAAACCCAACACCCCCCTGATTTATTTGTCTCTACTACCCGAACATCTGCTGACCTGCAGACCACTGTATGTCTCTGCAAATCAATGAAGAGAAAGAACCATAACAGGAAAAGGAATATGGATATTTCAGAGGAAATGCAAGACAGCAGAAGAGAAGATTATAGGAAGTGTTGGCTGGTGTGTCAGAACTTTTCCCTCTAAGTCCCATCACAAGCCTAAAAGAGGGATTTGTGACTCACAGCACAGCCCCAAAGTGCCCCCTGGGGCATCTCATGGGAGGCAGTGGGGTGAGGGATGCTGGGGCATATCACCCTGCAGGGTTCCCCGAGGAGGCTACCACCGGCACAGGCATGGGTGAACAACCTGGTCTGTCCAAACTGTGTGCCAGAAGGAGCCCTGGCGGGTAAACCTCCTCCTGCCGACGTGACCCCGTGTATTTGAAAATCAGCCAACTACACGTAGCTCCCGTTCGCTGTGTCTGAGGAGCCGAGCTCTGCCATAACAAAGAGAAGGTGTTAAAACAAGTACTTTGCTACCATATTCATATGGTTTCTCTCCAAAGTACGTCTGCAACTGCAGCTTGCTCGTACATGCAGCGTTGGCCTTGTAGGCCTCAGGGCAGCATTAAGGCTGCGTTTCAGAAGTGATTTTGGATGTATTTCACTTCTGTACTTCCTACATTTTAGAAGCGCGAGTTTCTGCCATTTTAATGATTCATTTCCTGCTTTTTAGACATCTAATTCCTGCTAGGACAAGGCTGGTAGGTAGCTCAGGGAGTGTTCTTCTCCCAGCCAGGAGCTCTGCAGCTGCTGCTGACTACCCCAAATGGCTACCCCAGTCCAAACTCACCACTTGGAAAAGGGCATTTTTATACGGCTTAGATAATTTCTTATTGTAATGTTTTCTTCTAGTACAGTTTCTCTATGTGCTAAGTTCAAAGCATATGCGATCAGCATGGAAGCTATCTGAGCCACAGTCTGACCTCCTATGTGCTTAAAAACATATCAGCAAAACCATAGTGATTTTCTAAACATAGTTTTTGGGTGAGCGCATAATTCTGAAAATCAAACTAAACTTGGCCATTTAAGCTTCTCCAGCATTAGCTACATCAGATTTCAAGAGCAACAGGAATGAGAAAAGCTTTTTATTTCACTTAAAGCTGCTGTCTTTGAACATGAAGTACCATTCTGTCTTTACAGAGATTATCAGAGCAGCAGTGTTGTGTTTGCGGGGAATAAGTTCAGGCCACAGACTGTTGCCTTTAAGAGGAATGGAAATCTGAAAGTATTTCAATTACATTAATTTTAAATTGGCAGTGAAAACATATCTGTAAGTCAAGATAATCTTTGTAAAACATTAGAGCACCAACATATTTTACGGTGCTTTTCCTGCAGTTAAAGTTTGTGACTTTTAACCAGAAGCAGAAGAAAGAATAAAAGTCTGGTTTGCAGGAGACCTTCTGCTTGCAGAGGCAAATGTGGCAGCCATTATGCACTTAGCATTAATCACATGCTGTTTTGTTACTGGTTGTGCTGAAGACTGGGATGTTGGCCAAGGCACTGGGGTTATTCCCCTTTTCTTTCCAAAATATGCCCTGAAATCTTCAACTTCCAGAAACCCTAGGTCAATATCTTATTGGAGAGATGAAACCACTGATTGTTCAGACTTCAGTCCACAGCATCAGAAAATGGGGTATGAAGATGACCTCTCAGCCTAGGGGTGAGAGGGCCACAGCCTGAGCTGTAGGCTGACACATGTCCTCACTACTCTTGCTGCTCAGCAGCCCTGCCTCCACTCTCTGTGCCAGCATATGATCTCCATGATGTAGTACTTAGTCCTGCTCCTTATGGACTAAGTTTGCCCCTTCCTTATCTATACCATTACAAGAACAGTTTTTTAAAAGGTTACAGGTAGCACATTGCTCTAAGCCCCCTGTGAAGAGCAGGTGAACTAGATAAATAAATCAGAATTAATCAAAGGGAGGGAATCAATTTTAGAGTGGATATAGATAAAGGCCAAGAAGTCTTTGCTGTTTGAAAATCATAAACCCCAAAATAAATTAATTGCTGAATGGCTAGAGCAGTGTTTTGGTACATGATTAGACAGGCAGACTTCAAGAAAAGCAATAAAAATCTTATTGTATTGGTGGTTAAAAAGAACTTGCCTTTCATATTATAGAAAGGCCCCTAAGGAATCTTGTGTAATGTATACCAGTCAATTGAAAACTGTTTCTATCATCTTAGCCATCTCTAAAGCTGTATTATCCACCTATGTGGATAATGTTGTGTGGACAGAAGAAAAGTGAAAAGTGAAAAGATTGTTCAATCTATGTATTTATCTTATGAAAGGGAAAAGATGCAGACAGGTAGATGGATGGATGGATGGATGGATGGATGGATGGATGGATGGATGGATGGATGGATGGTGGACTAGATGCATACACACAGACAGACAAGCACTCAACAAGAATAACTGAAAAAGAACGAGCGATAGAGCTGAAACTGGATGTGTCAGTAGACCTCAGCATAAACTTAGTATATACTTTGACAGATTTAAAAAACCCAAAGAGTTGGAATAGTGAGACAGAACATTTGTGATAGAAAATCCTTTTAAACTCTTAGGTTTGCATGTAGGGGCAAATGTTTCCCCTGGAGCAAAACCTGAACAAACAGAAGCTGTGCAGGTGTCAGGGTGGGGCTACAGTAATAATCCCTGAGGGCAGTTGCATGTCTGTTCTGCAAATACTACACTTTTAGGATTAAAGATGATAAAAAAACTTCTATCAAGATAAATTCCCTCCAAGAGAAAATGCCCCCTTGATAACAGACTTCTGTGAGAATGATCCATTTTTATTGATAGCTTTGTAAAACCTGGTTTCAAATGTAATTTCGGTTAGAAAACCCTGCTTCCTGACCATCTTGAGTGAGGAATCCACATCGCTGCAGGCTGCCTGTGCAAGGCAGGGTGACCTTTAGAGCAGCATAGGCCCAGGCTGAGCAGTTTCCCACCCCCTGGCTGACACAGTGACAGAGCAAGTCTGGTTTAGCTCTGCCTGGCACACCTGGAGTTGAGATCTACAGAAAATGCTCATTTGAACTTGAGCTATAATCCAGAGTTAGACCCCAAGTTACCTTGTTTTTCTTGCTGTTTTAACCTCTTAGTTAAGTGAGCTTAGGTCTTAAGAAGACACTTTTTTTCCCCTGTAGACATGCCGTAAACAGAGAGTAGCAAGTTACCCTCTCAATGACTGCACAATACTGTTACAGTCACGCAATTTCTTTCAAGGGAAATTAATTTTAGGAAAGCACTCAATGTATTTACATGCAAGTTGTAATACAATTTTGGCATGAAAACAAGGAGGAGCCAACATCTCACAGCCAGCTCTTTTCTGGCATAAATAAAATCACTAAAAACTTGAGAACTACTGCTCGGTATGCCACTGAGCGGACTCTGACAGACCCTCCTCTTTTGGAGTATAAACTTCCCTTGGAAACACATAGCGGTGGTTTTCTTTGTTACACAGCTGCTACAGGGGTTTCCTCCTGCTGGAGGTTCCTCCTGTCTGTAACCAACCCTCTTTCCTGAAAAACATCTAAGTGCACCTTCCATCATGAAGTTTACCTGAATAGCAGATGAAGGAGGAGATATTTCCACTGAAGATAGCCATTACCAACAAGGTAATGCACGTAACAATTAAAATGTATGAGGAAACTTCTAAGTAACAGCCATCAGGAAGCCAGACTCACATTTTCCTGTAGCTCCACTGAGGTCAATGGATGTGCCTCAGATTTATGCTTATATGAAAGCAGACTCCTTTCACTTAAAAATGAGTCATATCTGTGATAAATATATATGAAGAAAGATGTTTCGTAATAAAGATCTTGTGTAGGTAGCTGTGCCTTTATGGGAGAGCACTGATCTTAACTGAAAATGAAGAGGAATGCACAAAGTTAGCCGTATTGCTTGCAGTGTTATAGGCCGTCCTAGAGCAAGGTCAGACTCACAGTTATGCATTAGTATGATTTGTTATGAAAAGTGGCATTTAAATATTTAAATGTACCAGGTCCTATGTGTTTAATTTCATTGTTTAATCATTGCATAGTTTCCCAACTAAGTAGTAGCTGGCACAGAGTGGTGGGCTGCTCTTTATTTATGTGCTGCAGCAGCTTTCCAGAGCCTTTCAGTGTTGGTGAGGCTTCTCAGCTATACATTATTCCTTTTTTGCTCTTGAAGCTCTACATCAGGATATACAGGATATATTAGCAAACTTTTCTTGTGTAAAACATGATAAAAAGAGGTTTCCCTGTATGCATTCATCAGTACCTATACAGAAATTCTTGCTCTTTTAGAGTGCAGCTATAAATCCATCGTTAATGTATCATGCCAAGAGAGAAGCACACAGTATATCCTACTAAAAATAGTGGGAGTTGCATATGTATAAGTGCCTTGCACCATGCTAAAGATGCACTTTGAGGCATTTAAGCAACATTTATCAGGTTGTAGCTACAGTATAAGATAGTTGGCTACAGCAAAAGCCATAGATGGCATCCCAGCTGTCTTGCTGTGTATGCTAACAAACCTTCCTAACGTCACATGTTTTATACAAAATAGGCATCCTCGCTGCAGGAATGGGATTGCCTGCTAGGGATTACAGCCATGTTGATGGCCAGTTTAAACACACAGAAGATTAAACAATTGAGATCAAAATGGAAGCCCAGAAATATTTATGTTAGTATTGCTGAGGGCCAAAAGCATAATAAAGTTACGTTATCGATGCTCCCACATTTAAGTTGAATATGAAGTTTACAAAAAAAGCCTCAGGCTGAAGGGACGCAAGGACCAAATAAATTGACAGAAGACATTCAAGAAAGAGACAAGAAAAGAAAGTCAAACACCATAATGCATACATATACCAAGCCATTGGAAGTAAGCTACTTGAATATCCATGCTAAACAGAGGGACTTTGAATATTTCATCAAATATTTAGATGAATGTTTAGATTCATGCTTTTCTTACATGCTCAGTGAGAGACTGTTCCACAGGTTGCCTTCTGCTGGAGCTGGACATAATGGTGCTGAAGCAATGTACGGCATGTACGTCTGTGTGTCTGCAGGTATAGGTTTGTGTATGAGTACTGCCTGCCTTGGAAGGAGCTCCTTAGCAAGCCCTCTTTTCTCCCAAGAAGGTTGCTCTAGCTTTCCAGAGGGAAATCTGGAAAAAAAATATAAATCCAAACAACCAAACTGCCCTGAAAGGCACCCCCCACCTTGTGCCTTGTGTTTTGGATAACTGTTTATTAGCATAGTGGTGCATGCTAAATTTGTTCTTGCAGTATTAGCATTTGCCCATCTTAGAACTGGTACATGCATTTGGCTAATAAAAGGGATATTTGCAAACCTGATTAATGAATAATTTCAAACGTGCTCCTAAAACTTACATAAACTTATGCTGTAATTCTGTCTCTAGTGTTCCCTCAGTTTATGTCACCACAAAAGCCCCCACAAGGCAGTAAAGGCGTCTTATGCACAGGTCACATAAGGACAAGTTCTTTTCTTCCGTCCCAGTGAATCCTTGCTTGCACTGTAGCTAATGCAGCCTGCTGCACAGTTTTCTGTAAACTGTGTGCACAGGCACAAGATTTGGGTAGGGCCAGGGCTTGTTTTCCCACGAAAGTTGTGGGTTTGTTAGTTGATACAAGCCAGATTAAAGTAGAGGTTAGACTGTCCACAGATATGTCAATTAAAAAACCATCTTGAGTACAATTTGTTGTTAAACCGGTACATATCTTGACTGAACTGACCTCCAGCTTTGGCTTTGGGAGAGAGTGTTTATTCAGAGGGAGAGTTCTTTGCAAACCACGCACCCAAGCTTGTCCATCCATTCAAGGCATATACAAACTTAGATGGAATGAAATTTATTTTTATCTGGGAGGATGGAGCTGCCCCGTGAGCGCCCAGCAGCGCCCAGCTGCCTCAGGCACGTGTGCAGGTGGTACTAATGGGGGGCCACCCTCCCCCTGCTTGCATTGGAAATGCACCACTGGAATGTATACCTAATCCGTTTACTGATACTCGCTACCACATGGATAACATAAATAGCATAATTTTATTTTATTTTTTAATAAAACAGGCTGTAATTAAACATCTCACAAACTATGTTTGCAATTTGTGTATTCGGCTATCGTGAAGCCAACCTGTGTTCTGGCAGTGGCCTCCGCCTAAACAATACAAAGAATTAGAAGTATACAGTCACAGAAAACAATGTCAGTAAAATAATGTTTCCTTATTTTCCGTGTTCTCTCATCAAAACCAGCATAAAAAGTATTAATAAAACCCAAGCTGTCCAGGCCTCGGTGACCTAGCAGTCCCTAAATCCTGCAAAGACTGTCCCCAGAAACATTCTTTCAAAGACAGCGAGTTCTGCTTTAGATTAGATTGCCTGGTCCTGGAGCTCACAACAGCCCTACTGAAAACAATTAAGTAATTTATACTTAGAAGCAACTGTGACCTTATCCAGACAAATACCTTCCCATTATTAGAACAAAAGAGACAGTATGTTATTTTGCTTTCTCTAATATTATCTACTGTAGTGGTATTTTTTAAACTATGGGAAATCAACTAAAAAATAGTGTGTTGTCTAGCAACAAAGAAAATAGACACAAACAAAAAAAGAAAGAGAGTGAGAATTCTGCTTATGATATTGTATATTTCTACCTTCAGGTAAATGCAGTAAAACTAAACCAACAAACAATTCAAAATGAACTGGCAAATCAAGTTCCCAACGGTGATTTGATACACGGGCTCTGGGTCAGTCCAAATTTGGTTTGTTTATTTTCCTTTTTTTTTTTTCCCCCTCAATTTCAAAAGCATCTGAGATTCATCAAGTTCTTCGAAGGATATTTGACTTTATAATTCAATTTTTAAATTTAATCATAAACTTACAGAACAAACATCCATTATTTTTGCCTTCGACATTTTTGCTCTTGAATTAAATGACTTTTCAATTTTATCTAAGTTGTCTGATGAAAAATGGTCATCCCAGAATCAGGGATACCCTGATGCATTATGTGGTTTTCTGCAAAACTTAGTATTTGTATAGAAACACATAATTTATGTCACGATAATATGCTAAAAGGCACAAATAAGCTACTAAAAAAATGTTGATATAAACAAGTTCCACATTTAACTTTGCAAGATATAAATAGAAAAAAAAATATGAAAGAAGGGAGAAAATAGCTACTTTGAAAAAGACAAGGATCAGTTAAGATCCACTGAAGTCACCAGTGGTTATAGCCATACTACTAAAAGGAAAGCATTAAGGCTGAGATGAAAGACCAAGCGTTGTGACAGGTCATAGCATCATTGAATCATTCAGATTGGAAGAGACCCTTGGGATCATTGAGTCCAACCATCAGCTCTACTCTACAAAGTTCTCCCCTACACCATATCCCCCAACACCACATCTAATTGACTCTTAAACACATTCAGGGATGGTGACTCCACCACCTCCCTGGGCAGCCCATTCCAATGCCTGACCACTCTTGCTGTGAAGAATTCTTTCCTAACGTCCAGCCTAAACCTATCTTACTGCAGCTTGCAGCCATTCCCTCTTGTTCTGTCGCTCATTGCCTGTGAGAAGAGACCAGCACCAGCCTCTCTACAACGTCCTTTTAAGCAGTTGTAGAGAGGGATGAGGTCTCCCCTCAGCCTCCTCTTCCTCAAACTAAACAGCCCCAGCTCCCTCAATAGCTCTTCATGAGATTTATGCTCCAGGCCCTTCACCAGCTTTGTTGCCCTCCTCTGCACTCACTCCAGTACCTTGAGATCTCTCTTGCATTGAAGTACCCAGGTCCACACTGCTCACTCACTGGTGTGCTCCTGGAGATAGCTATGTTTGAAGGAAGCGATCAGCTGTGCCTCATGCTTTAAATTATACTCAAATCATGTTATTTTCTTCAATGTAGAGAAGCTCTATTTGTGCCTGTCTCAGCCACCTCCAAGCACCTCTCTGCCATTGCAGTGGTCACTCCTGGACAGAAAGGGTCGTTGAGGTTGACAGCTAGCATGGTCCCAACATGCACTCAGTGCTGCAGCATCAGGTGGGATTGCTCAGCAGGCCAAACTCAGGCCTCTGAGGGTGGTGTGAACACACGGAGCTGGTGCTCAGGCAGTTCTGAATTCCAGAAAGCTTCTGAGAAAATGCAAAGACAGTGTGAAAATATATATGTGCTGTCCTCAGTGAGGAGTGGACTTGAGTCGGAATTCTGTAGAGCAAGGAAAAGTAGTGCCACTTTGACCTTTCTGGGTGACTTCAGAAAACCTGGTTGCTTTGAAGGTATGGTGAATGCAGGAAGTGCACATACAACCTCCATCCCCCTGCCCCTCTCCTCCACACATTTACCGTTACGTGTGCAGAAAACAAGGAAAATATTCAGTGAAGCAACAAGGCAAAGATTTTCTTCACGTCTGTACCACAACTTCAATAGGGAAGGAGTGAGCTCCTACGAAATGTGCACTGGAGAGACTTGGCCTTGCTGTGTTCAGTCCTGGAGCGTGCCCAGCACATGGTGGGGGAGAAAGCTCGCCCTTGCACCTCTATTACAGAATTCTGTCTGACTGGAATTTTTCAGGCTGAGGAGAAAACTTTTCAGTGCTCACACCAAACCCCTCTAACTTGCTGAGTTTTGGCTTAGCCAAGACATTTAGCAGCACTTCAAGTTTTGGAAAAAAAGTGGCATGGGATTTTAATAATCTAAAATAATTACTTTTTGCTGATCTCAGTCTTAGGAATGCATTATGTTTCAAGAAATTCATGACATCATAGAATACAATAATATTTTCACCTATGATTTCATTTGTTTGACCTGTATGTCATCATGCCATACATTCATCTACAGCTTATAGACCTGGTAAAAATGTCAAGAAAGCCACACAGACATCTAACTAGACATTTAGAGAATGAAAAGTAATTAAAAAAAATTTAAATAAACTCTCATTAACTGTGACTTTTTTGGGGGGGAATTTCTTGTCAGTCAAGGTGTTGTTAAAATCTGTGTAATCACCATATTAAAGGAAACAAAAAAAATAGCAAATTGTAGCCCGCCAACTAAGAATGTTACTGATACCTCATCTAAAACAGCAGTAACGCATACCTAAAAGTCTTGTAACTATCTAAAGAGCAGTAATCAATAGGACTTTGAAGACCTAACACTGTCTTTGAATAAGAAATAGGTTTGAGCTACGAAAGTGACTGAGTTGCAAGAAGGTCATGTCAGAAGTAGTGAATGGAGTAAGTTGTTGGATCAACCTCAAACAAGTTGAGGTGTGGGATTTGGCATCCCCACACAACACCCTTCAGTCAGAACTAAGCCCACAACTGTTGTACTGTTTACCCTATGTCTTGAGATTCCCAACTTGCCTATTCTGCAACCGGTAGGACAGTTGCTGAAAGCGGTGTTTTCCAGCAATTGAACTGTGAAATGGAGGTCAAAGGATGGATTAAAAGATGCAGTAGCAACGTTAGTAACTTCCTTTCTCTTAGTGAAGCAAATGACACAGCCTGCTCTGGTACATCATGATCAGAGTTAATGACTTGTTTCATGCTGTTGCAACCAAGTAGCATAACGACCAAATGCAAAGCATCTGAGACAGTTAAGAGGTGGATCGTGTGCCTGTTTCCAATTTCAGCAATTTGTTGTGTTCCAACAGTTTTCTTACAGCATCTGTTTTTTTACAGATGAAAAGCCATGGCTGATGCTGCTAAACATATTCCTGGTTTTGTAAAACACCAAGGCCTCATATCTATCTTTACTGAATTTAGCAACAATTTAAGCAATAATTTAGCACTATTTATTTAGAGGCTAAAGAATAGTTATTGTAAAGAGAAGGTTTGTAGCTTGAAAAGAAAAATTAAAAGTATAGAACAGCCTATAATGCTATAACCTACATATCTAAAGTAAAATGGAATTTTGCTTTTGTCATAGGAAAAAATCAGTATTTGGCAAAAGCAAGCCCAGATAGGAGATATTACATTCTGTTTCTGTGCATCCTCTGAGGATAGCAAAGCAAGGAGTAAGGAGAAGCAGCCTCTGAGGAATTGTCAAGAGTAATTTCCCTATCTAATTTCCTTTATAACAAGGTAATGGGCCCTGCAAACTGAAGATTGAGTCAATGAAGCAGAAAATAAATTCATCAGAAGAATGTTAGAGAAGAGGAATAATGAGGTTGGGTCAGACCAAAGAGTCCACTTATCCCAGTATCCTGTCTCTGACAATGGCCAAAGCAGTTGTTTATGGAAGAATATAAAACCACAGCAAACACATAATGATGTGTCCTTGAATTCTTAATTTCCCCAGCACTCCATGGCTCAGGGATTAGATGAGCAAGAGATGATACCTTTATCTCATCTTCCTTAGTGATGTCTTTCTTCCAGAAAGGCATCTAATTGTCTGTTGAAGCCATCTAATCTCTTGACAATGACAACATCTGGTTGTAGGTTGTGTGAAAAAGTATTTCCTTTTGTCTCCTTTGCATCTCATAATTTGAGTCCCCCCTCTTTCTTGTGTTACGTTGAATCATAATTTTCTGCTCACCTTCTCCACGCTATTCATGATCATACAGATTATTGTATTCACCTCCAGCATCGTTCTTCAACCTTGGCTCTGATCGCTTCTTGTATAGAAACTGTTCTGTGCCTTTCATCTCTTTTTGGTCAGCATGTAGCTGTTTCAGCTCTAAAATATCCTCCCTGAGGTAGAAGAGGATGATTCAAGATGTGGGTACACCATGGATTTAAACTATAGCATAACAGCATCTTCTTGATTTGTTTTCAGCTTCCTTCCCTTCGTTTGCGTTTTTGCAGTCATTTGCTTGACTGCCACTGAGCTGATGTTTTCATAGAACCCTCTAATATAACTCCAAGTTCTCTAGAGATTACTAGGCCATAATACTGAGTCACTGTGCATATAAAATGTCTGTTTTTCCTCCTGTGCATAATTTTGCATTTATTAACATCGTCTACCATTTTATTGTGCGAGAACACAGTGTTACTAGATCCTCTGCAATTGTTTGCAGGTAGTTTTTCTTTTACTACCCTGAACAATTTTAGTCAGTAAACTTTGTCATCTTATTTGCTTCCCTTTTCAAGGTCATATATAAATGAGCTAGTACAGATCCTTGTGGAAAACCATTGGTGAACTCCCTCAGCTGTAAAAGCTGGACATTTATTTCTATTCTTAAAGAATCTAATATCTTTAGGAGTTTTTGTGAGGGGCTTTGTTAATACCTTATGTAACAAATAAGAGCCCCTCCTGGACACGTTGAGTGAGGCCTTCAGAGACCACTAAAAGACTTCTGAGGTATGAATTCTCTATGCAAAACATGCTGTATTTACCCATTGACTTGACTCTAATTATTGCCTTTTCACATTTATTCAGTTCAGGAATGAGACATAGAAGTATAGGGCTCCTTGCCCCCGTCCACTCTGGAGCCCATTCAGCCATTAGTTATTTACCAATTTATATTTTTGTGAATGGTGAACAGCTGTTGAGGCAGCAACTTCACAGAATGGAACTAGAAATTATGTTGAGTTAGAAACTGAACATTGTCTGGCTTTTACAGAAAAAAAGGAAAATAGCAAACCAAGGTGTATAAACACAGAATAAAATCTGTGGCTGTGTTCTGCCCAGCACAGGCACAGCCTCTGTGTTTAGTTATTGTAACCTGAGAGAATTGGAATTAGAACAATAAAACATTTTAAGATTTCCAAAAGATCATAACCTAGGAATAAAACTGAGTCTATCAATGTTGTTAATCTAAAAAGATGTAAGAAGAGGACTGTAACATTCTTCAGTACGTTACAAAAAATTTGCTGAAAAGGATATAAAGCCAATGCATAAGAGAAAAGGTAGTCAGTGTGAAAACTTCAGGCTAGATATTAGAAAAAAAGATCTAGTGATTTCAAACATGAACGGAGCACTAGAGTGGATTGTTAGGGAGGTCGTAGTATTCTTGTAATAGAAAAACTTTAAAAAATGATTGGACAAACATTTGTCAGAAGTGGCATATATCTTGCTGATCCTATCTTGGCAGAGGGGCATAGATATTTAAGGAGATTTTCAGTGCTACAGCTCTGTAATCAGCCATCAGAAAAACCTGACTTCTAACCAAGGAGGAGTACTGAACAGTTGCTTTATATAGACTCCCCAAAGAAAGGACCACCCTTCAGCCTCCCAGGGAAAAGATCCATAAATTCCCGAATCAGTGGAATTAGGTCTGGATGTGCTTTAGAACTCGAATGTGCTGTTCCTGACCCTGCTGCTACTTGAACTCACTCTTTCAGATGCTGTCAGACTGACTTCAATAGCTGAGTCCTTGCTGTTCGGGTTACAATAAACAAACCAGAGTGGGACCTATTGCTGTGTATGTACAGTATTATGGAGCTCAGCATCCCTCTGTTACCTAGTGTCATTACAAGCTGGCATATAATCAAGAAAGAATTTGGAAAATAAGGCATAAAAATTGTTCCCAGAAAAATTGAATGTATTTTCCACAAGCAATCCAGGGCAGAAAATCTCCCAGTGGGATTATTGACACTATTCCACATTCAGTCTATTCCAAATTTGGGAAGAGATTGAAACAGACATGTAGCAGGCTGAATATGCCTAAAGTTCCCAGAGAACAGGTTCAACCCACAAGTCGTATCCTGTGTACTTCTGAGCCTTAGGACCACACTGGAAGAAGGTGCAATTTGTTGATCTTGGTGATTATCACATTTGGAGTGGGAAATGCTATGAGTAGAACATGTGACTTAAGAACGTAAGGATATAGGAACATATGAAACCAATGTTTCTTGCTTTACTACAGTATGTTTCTTGCACAGGAAAAGTCCTATTGTTGTGGCACGTTGTCTTTCCTCTCTGTACTGAACAAGAAAGTGAAAGGTTTAATTTTTTTCTCTCCAGATTTATAATCCTGGAAACAATACAAGTCTTTAAGCTTGCCTTATTCTCTCCCTCCTGAAGAGTGGCCTTGCGGCACCTGCTGAGAGAGGTTAGATTTCAGTGCTGGTTCAGAGCCCACCACCGCCCCTGCCCACGGTGATGGAGAACTCACTGCTGTAAATGGATTCAGCAATGCAAAGATCATGGGAAGCCATATCCCTTTGTTTTTAATTCCCCCCCTAAGGGCAATTTGTTCCAATTAGTGTCTCAGCTAGCAATTATTGCTGCACAGTGCTCTGATTTCTTTCCCTCTGAACAAGCTGACTCAAAATCAGAGAATCTCATGTGTGATGTAATATATACCCTGGCCAAGTGCCCTTGCCATCACGAAGATCTCTTGCCAGGGCTCATGGCAGTGCTTTCTGGAAAAGACCTTTCCTCACCATCAGACTTGGTTCTCTCTTCCATGGATTCACAGGAAACATTTTAAATGATAGCTTGCCTTTGCTGTAAGGGTATGTGTACCTAGTGCCTATGAACGAAACAAGGTACCAAAAATGTGTATGAATGACTTTTTTTGTTGTTGTTGCTACGGCTCTGTCTGTCTGGGGTCTCTTGCTGGCTCTTGGAGAGAGCACAGTGCTGGACATGGGTGTGGGAATCTCACTCACAACATCTACCAGCTCCTCTTGTTCTGTCCTGTTTTCCTAAGGACAAACCCACCCCAAAGTTATGTAATACCTGGTTTTGTCACATATTTGAAAATCAATCAAGATACATCAGTACACACAGTTATTTCACCCAAAAAGCATCATGTGAATATAAAATTGTAATGATGTAGTGGAGAGTCTTGCCAGAACTTTATGTGATATGTTTCGCTCTTCTGACATTGGACAGTTTATTTAAAGGAAAAGGCTGCGTGCTGAAAGAGAGTTAATCATGGTTAGTAATCCATTTTCCATACAAATAATCATGAAAAAATAGATGACATAAATTCAACTTCTCATCTTCTGTTATCGCCTGAAAGTGTGAAATATGGCACAATTTAATTTCCTGAAGGTGCACTTGCCCATAATGTCTTTGGCTACTCGATCATGCAAAATATCTTTAAACATTATCGAGCAATGCCCAATTATCTGGATTACAGTGTATTCATGCTCCTACCATTCTCGTGAATACTTGCTAAGAAAAGTTATTAAAGAAGACACAGCTGACTGATTCTTAAAGCTTTCATTTATTAAAAGGTAAACAATATTCCTTTAATGTTCTACACAAACCCCCTTTTTTTAGGGAGTCTGTACTGAGATTAATGGGGTTTTTTTGTTTCCTTTTCCATGAAGTTAGACTCTTACTGAGGTGAGCTGCTGGCAAGCACGCACTCTCTCCCTATGGGCTTATTAGCAAAAAAGTCTCCAAATGCAAAGTGCAGCCCAAAACTCCCTGGGGTCAATGCAGAGACAGCCACTAAATTCAACAGGCTTTGAACCAATTAATCCAAAGAATAAGATGCTGGCTACACTGGGATGGTTTTGAATCTGGATTCCTCAGTCTGTGTTTTCGATGGAAACACCATAGGCTTCAATTATATGAACAGCTTCCATCAATGTGAAATTCGACAGCAGCAGTGGGTTTCTCTTTTCAAGGGACTAGAGAGCCTTAAAGCTTAAGTTTTATTCTGGTATGTTTGCAAGTGATCACATGACACACAGAGGATGTCTGTTACGTGGGATATGACAGACTGACACTGTGGTCTCACCATGATTACATCTGCATCTACATCTTTTAATTCTTCACGATGACAACAGTCATAGTTAGAGCAGTGCATTTCTTAATTAGGCATCAGTTAGCAATCCCAATAGGGATAGGTGATGAGTCCCTTTGGTGGCTCTTTTAACTGTGTAAAGAATTAATACTACTACATACAATAAATATTATCAAATACAGAACTTTAAAATAAAATAACAAATACTGTTCTTTATCTTTAACATGTGTATATGCCTTGTACCAGCAACAAAACAAGAATTAATGTGCTGTACTGGAATCTCATTTACCTTTCTAGAGTGTTTATTGACTCAAACCTAAAATTAGTAGAGCAATTGTAGTTCACAGCTTGGTTTAGAAGTGAGTATTTGGGAGATCTATGGAATATAGTCTAATATTAAAATCCATAGTGCAACTGGAGCATTTCATTTGACTTTCTGTGTGTCTTTTTACCCCAAATTGAGTGTGATGAATCTCTTTTGATTAGAGCCTTCTTAGCAACTGAGAAGCTAGAATCTGGACTATGCAAGGATTTCCATATTGCAAGTATATCAGTCACTCAGTAAGACTATTTGTGGAGTAAGACAGTTCACGTAATGTGTAAATACAGAATGATATGGTTCTCTATTCATGTATAAAAATGAACCAATCAAATGGATAATTGGACTTTAATGAACACCTCTCCACATTTTCCTTCTAGAAAGAAATTATGAAGTTTGATATACAGTTTTCTTGTCCCAGGGGAGGCACCAACTAAGCTATCTCAAAAGAAATTATGTTTTTATCATATGGCTTTTTTGTTGTGGCAAGCAAGCAGATGTTAGTCAACTGCCAAAATAATAAGGCTTTGATATAATTATCTGATCCAGAATTGCAATAGACAGAAAGAATGATCTAAAGGTGGTTTACCGCAGATTCAGTCCAGGTATTCATAGAGCTTATGCATCTGGAGCTCCAGTACATTCATTGCTCACCCTGCATTTGTAATTATTTAGGCTTACATGAATTTTGTTGGGAGTGATTGTGTATATTTTAGTATTTAGTATCATCTCCCATACTTAAAATATTTTGTAGCAACTGTTCCAACAGCGTGTTGCTGTTAACTTTGTAGGATTCCAGCAGCTTAGTTTCTATCCAGTCTGCTTATCCGGAGCATTCCGCCTGCGTTTCTTATGAGTGATACTATTGTTTTAATTTGAAGTCACTTTAGGCTTCTTGTTAAAGACAAACTTGAAAGTTAAGATGAAGCTTTTTCACTCCCCAGAAGAGGTTGTTTATTATGAGTAGCCAGCACTTGTAGCTGGCTATTCCTAACCCACATCTGGCCAGAGAAACTTGCTGCATCTGGTCTAAGTAAATTCTTACAGTTTTCCACAGTAGAGTGTTCCTGACTAAGACCTTAAACCATCTCACAAGGATTAACACTTTTTTTTACATGTAGTTTCTGACTTAGGGCAGATCAATGGCTTTTTTTATCACTTTGAGTGAAATCATCTACTGGAAGCAAGGGAAGACGTGGGGGTCTGTGGAAAAGATGATGTCTGTTTGCTGCTTTCTGATGCCTTAGGGGGACAGTGTTGGGGGACAGAGTAAAGCTGCCCAGGTTGATGGCATGGTGACCTGTGCCAGGCAGAGTGGCAGTGCTGAGGGCTGATGGCACCTTTAAAGAAAGGTTCTGCTGCTCAATGGAAAAGGCAATTTTGTAACAGGTAGGCAGAGTACAGAGGGGGTTCCTTATCTTTCATGATTCTCCTGGGCAGATGCAAAGGATTTCTGGCCTGGAAATGCCCTCTATCGTGACATCTTAAGTCAGGACCCTCTACTTCGATTACGGGGAACCTAAAAATAAGGCTTCAGCATGGGTAATGGAAATGCCAAAAGATAGATGGCCTCCTTAAATGGCCGTTAGCTTTTTGGCATCTGCTAAGTCAAATTCTGAACAAAAAGAAAGAGGACATCATTGAAGATGTAAGTTCTTGAGGCAACATTGGAGGCATGTTTGGTGACAGCGCACTCAGCTCAGAGAAATGAGGTCTTGACATTGGTTCTGATTCATAGTGGGGAAACTTTCAGCTGGTCTAATCCTGCAGGGATCAGAACTAGCTCATAGTCCTCTGCTGGTTAATGAAATAAATGGCATGAGGGCACAAGACTCGCAAAATACATGGGAACATCAGTACCATGTTGTACATCAGTAAGTTCCTGTAGTTGCTGTGTTTGTACTGGGCATTTTGAAATTCTACAAAGGTCAGATACTATTCCCAAAGTTGCACTTAAAGTCTCTGAGAAACTGGTGATTACAAGCAATGGTCTGAGGAGATACAACCCTTTTCAGCTCTACTAAGTGAGCAGGGTCATAGCTGAAAGCAGAATGTTGATCCTGACTAGCAAAAGGAGATGTTAATCAGAGTTAGTCCTGAATTTGTTTGGTATCTCAGCAATACAGCTCTTCTGATCACCTGGCTGAAAGTAAGAGAAGGATATCACATACGAAAATCCAAATTAGTCCGTACATAGCATAGAAAGAGACAGGAGCAAACTTTACCTAAAAACTATTTGGTACCACTCTGAAGAGGTGATACACCTTAAAGTAACTCCTGATCTGTCTCAATTGACTTTCTCAATGTTGAAACATTGGATTAAAAATTAACCCAAATTATGCATATAATTTTCTTCAAAGGGAGTGATGCAGCTGAAAACCAAGAAGCCTGGCACCACTCTTCACAGATGAAAAAACATAGCCCACTTGGTGTACGGGTCCCTGGGGACTGTCAGGTATCATACTCACACAATTCTCTGAGCTCATTTGGTTACTTATTTGGGTAGTTCGGCTTATGGCCATGCAGAAAAAGCACTAAATAGACAGCAATTCATGTAGTCAATTATATATAACATTAGAATCAAACAGATGTATACAAGATAGAGAAGTTAAAAATATATAATAATCTTTACCAAACACACAAACAACAGGAGGTACAATCCAGGCAACAATTATCTGACTCAGTTAAATTATACATTATAGCAGCTTCAAATTTCTTTAAGCTAATTACCAAGTTGATGATATAATAGGCCTCCTATGATGCTGCTGTCACTGAAGATTGCTCTTGCAATATTACAATTCTTATTTTTCCTCTCTTTCATTTTATAAATGTGAAGTAGGCAGGAGTAAATAACTTCTCTAAGTAGTTTGTGAGGAAAAAAAAAAGGTTGCTCCTCTGCTGTCATCATAACACAATAACAAATTGTTATTATGCAAAGTGTGTTTTTAAAGGCCTAGATGCTTCTGTCATGAGAACCATATTCTGTTTAAATGAGAGAAAAATTACCTGTACTATTTCTTGTATAGTGTATGGAATAATATAAAAGGTTTTGGTTTGGCAATGTGGTTACAACACAAAAATTCTCGATGAAGAAGTAAAAACCATATGTGCAAATACTGGTAAATGTGTGAACAGGAATGCACATTGTAGCTCCAGATCCTTTAGGCTATGGGCACCCTTCCTTAGTTTTGTGCTGGTGACAGGTTTGTGACTGCAGAATTGCATTACAAGCCTGTGAAGCTAAACAGAATCGCCTTGATTTGTATGGCACCATGATGGATTGTCTAGACTGTAAAAATGGCATGTAGCTAACTACATTTAAGAAGTTTGCCTAGTTACAAGCATAACTCTCTCAGGAATATGTGTTCAGACAGTGTAAACCATGCAAAAGCTGGCCATGCCCGTATCAGTAAATTACCATATCAAACTAAACTAAGTTTTGGTTTGGTCAGACCGTCATGTCCACTCCAGTAAAAGAGAAATGAAGAAAATTACCCTCCCTCACCAAAGAGGTGATCCCTACCTGCGTGTGTATTTCTTTTGCAGAGTAAATCCCTAACGATTTGTTTAAACAAACGCATTTTGCTTTGCATTCCAACAGATGAGGAGTACACAGTTCCAGCTCTTCTCGTGCAGTAGTTCTCATGGCCTAAATAATAAAAACCCTATAGACGGTGTCACAGCCTTTGTGGGACTTCTGCAGTGTTTGCCATTTGGAAACAAGGGCTAAGCTGGAAGGCTCCTACCCGGATAGGTCTGAGCCAGCTCACATCTAAGTTTTGTTTTCACCCTCTAAAGACAGGGGGGAGGTTACAGAGTTCTCACTGGGATACGAACTTGCCAAAAAGAGAGGCTGCCCATGCATGCTGTCAGCGCTCAGGCCCACATTACCATTTAATTTACCGTCATGAACGAAGAATATTCCATGAGGTGGTGAACTGAACCTCACTGCTCGTTGTGCAAGCTGCTGACAGTTCGGAGGAAACCCAGATGCATTTGCATGGAGTAAACTTCTGTAAACACGTTCTGCACTCCATCGAAGAAGTAAATGTCAAGGTAAGCTTGGCAAGCAACAAAAAGGGATGAGTCATATTTCTCCAGTTTCATTCCAAAGATGCTATCTTTCACCTTCCTCAGTACTGCAGTCACAATGACAGTGTTTCTGCTCCTTTATGGGAAACAGTATTCAAACACTGTGGGTAAATGATTTAGTGGAGCCCCATGGTCATTTTTCACACATACTTTGTTTTCATTACCAAAATCTGGAAGGAATAAGTTTCCATATGCAGTAATCAATGTGCAATTGCCTATCTAAAATGTTTATAAGTCACTCATCCATGCTTTTACCTGATATATTTACATTACAATATATAGGGTGAAGTAATTTTATGAAAGACTTCTTATTCAGTAATTAATGGAGAATGTCATGTCCATTTTGCAAAAGAAGAAACTGAGGCAGCATCACTAAGACCACGTTTCCAAGCAATCGTAAACTTTGAGTTGTTTTACTTCTGATTAACCAAACTGACACGTCTTGGAAACTCATTTTCAAGACGGCTACGCACTTACTGTTTCAATTAAAGTCACCAGGATCTGTATGCAGGTCTGAAATTCAGGCCAACATCTCAGAAATCAGGGAATCGGGAGGCCACTTCTGAAAAGATTTGCACCAGACCACATGTGATGTCTGGGACACAGATCTGAACTGAACTCAGTCCTCCAGCTCTCAGTGAAGAGAATTAATGGAGTAATATCACCCCCTGCTAATGCTACTGATTAGCAAGTATTTTCCTAAAAGAAGCATAGGAAGTACTTTCTGTCTAGCTCACCCCTATTCCTTACTGGTTCATCAATCCAACTGCACTAAATTAGTATTTTTTCTCTGGAATGATTGATTATTCTCACTTTAATGAACAAAAATAAGTACATGGCATAAATATTGTGATATTTAAATGGAGAACCCAGCAGTTTATGAAATAGTTTCAGCTGAGTTCATCGGTGGTTTATGTTAATCAGATCTCTCAGGTAAAACTTGATGTATGAAGTATTCCTTTCCTGTTGCCATTTCGGGTTTCCATTGCATTTTTAAAAGGTGAGATACATACAAGAGTGCTTACAAAAAGCAAAAAAGCAATGCAATTTGAATATTTACACTACTAATATCCCAGAAATGTGACTTTTTTTTTTTTTTTTTGTGATATCCAGGTAGGATTTTTAATGTAAAGAGATTCCAGGTTGCAGCTTCTTAAAAATTACTTTATGTTCTTGGCCCTATTCCCCTACCATTACTCATGCAAATACTAATCCTTGGAAGTGCAATGGAGGTGTTCAAATGACATGCTGTTATTCTGCCTGATTAGCATTGCAGAATACAGCTGGGTTCATTTTTTTGTGGCAAATTTCTACCTAATCCTGGTGATATAATCCAGATTATATCTGGATTATAAAAGCATTTGTGGTCTGCTGAATTCACCAGCAGGCTGGAGATTTCTAAGCATGTCAACTTAAGACAATACAAGTTTAAATAAAGCTCATCATTTAACAAAGCAGATGGAAGCCATGCTTTAATGCGTTCTTGATTATTGCTTACATACATCCACATGGGTGCTGATGGACAAAGAAGACATGTGTTTCCATGCCAATAAACAACACCAAGCCTATTCTGAAAAAGCCAAGGCACCATGTTTTTATTCAGTTCTGTCTCTTGTCTGTCAGAGCTAAGTGCGTGAGAGGGGTATATCCTGAGAATCCATTCCGAAATTTTACAGCAAGCACCTCCAAGCCAGTGATAGGAACATTTCCAAAACATGCATCTTGGTGCTACTGGTTCAGAAATGTCGCAAAATCAGGTTTCTGCATTTGGGAGCGCTTTCTGATTCCTATTGGTTATGAAGAAATCAGAAAGGTTTCTTACAGCACTGGCTCTGGGAGCTTCAGTTGTAACCATTTTCAGGCTCTCTAAGTAAGCACAGATGTGCGAGAGAGAAGAGCTAAATGCAAGAGAGTTGCAATTTTGGTTCAGAGAACCTCTGATCTTCCCTGCATGGATTCATTCAACCTTGCTTTAACCACACGTAGCACTGTGATTCCCTCAGCTATGCCTGTGTGCAGCCATTGAAGTCATGGGGGTGACAAGACTACAGCTCAGGAAATTGTCAGCCCCGGGATGACAACAGCCAAACAAGATCTTCCATTACATCTTTTGTCCCTCATCACCTTCTCTCCCAGCCTGCCTCTCATCTGTCTCTTCCTTTATGTTGCTGTATGTCAGCTGCTATCAGTTCCCCTCTTCCTGCCACTCTCTCTCATAGTACCTTTATCTTTGTTTAAACATCGGAAGAAACAGATAAGTGAATTGGACCGGTCAGGTCCATGTATATTGGGTAGTTGTGCCCTGTAGCCATGAGATGAGTTTACTGTGCCCTCCCTCTGTAGCTCTTCCCCAGTTACTCAGTCTCAGATCAGACTTTTGTAGTGGAACTCCTCTCTCCTGACTTCAGACGTGAACCCCAGAGCCTGCCTCCCATCGTTCTGCCTTAAAATAACAGAAAGATATAGGTGCTTGGGGACATGAATCATCTCATGCATTTTAGGTTCCTACCTTTGGATCATAGAATCATAGAATCATTTAGGTTGGAAGAGACCCCCGGGATCATCAAGTCCAACCATCAGCCCTACTCTACAAGTTCTCCCCTACACCATACCCCTCAACACCACATCTAATCGACTCTTAAACACAGTCAGGGAGGGTGACTCCACCACCTCCCTGGGCAGCTGATTCCACTGACTGACCACTCTTGCTGTGAAAAACTTTTTCCTAATGTCCAGCCTAACCCTACCCTGCTGCAGCTTGCAGCCATTTCCCTCTTGTTCTGTCGCTCATTGCCTGTGAGAAGAGACCAGCACCAACCTCTCTACAATGCCCTTTCAAGCAGTTGTAGAGAGGGATGAGGTCTTGTCCAGCCTAACCCTACCCTGCTGCAGCTTGCAGCCATTCCCTCTTGTTCTGTCGCTCATTGCCTGTGAGAAGAGACCAGCACCAACCTCTCTACAGTGCCCTTTCAAGCAGTTGTAGAGAGTGATGAGGTCTCCCCTCAGCCTCCTCTTCCTCAAACTAAACAATCCCAACTCCCTCAATCGATCCTCATAAGCCTTGTTCTCCAGGCCTCTCACCAGCTTCGTTGCCCTCCTCTGTACTCGCTCCAGCACCTCGATACCTCTCTTGTGCTGAGGTGCCCAGAACTGGACACAATACTCAAGGTGTGGCCTCACCAGTGCTGAGTACAGGGGGACAATCACTACTACTTGAACCTTAGAAGACCCTCTTTCTTTCCACTGACTGGAAGGGTAGCCTAGATAACAAGCTCAACAGCTGATAGCCCCATTTGAGATACGTTTGGTCAGACAGATCTTTAATTGTCCTACCCCATGTAGACTGGAGGAAGCCAAAGGGAATTTTAAATAGGGAGACAGTGAAAACCACAATTCCAGCTCTAAACAGAAAAAACCCTCCAATTTAGAGTTGGCAGTACCAGACAACTCTCTACTGTACATGTTTTTCATGCAACTGACCTTTTTAAGTTGGCAATTTGCATGTTGTGCATAAAACAAAATTTCAAAAAAATCCAGATGACGGGAGACTGTAATCCCCAAAATGATCTGGTAGAAATAACTTTTACACGACGGGTTTGGCTTGATGCTTTAGATGTTACAGCTGCCGCTCTTCATCCAGTTTCTGAACACTCAGATTGAATTTATGGCCCTACATGCATGGAGGTGAGGAATCATAAGAAAAATAAGCACGCTGATTCACATGAAAAGTATGTGCCAAATAAAGCCTTAAATCATTTTATGCCGCCTGTCATTCAAACATATTTGACTGTCATCCAAATTGTTGGAATTGTCTTTCATACAGAAAAAAAATATCTGTTTATTTTTAGGATAATTGGAAAAGCAACAGATTATCTTCAAATTAATGAATAGGTCAAGTTGTTTTTATAAGCTTAATAATATTTTCCATTGTCCCTCCCTCCTTAACACCTATCTTCATTGCCTAATCATTCACATACTTTATTTTTTTGCCTTTAGATGAGTCATGAAGTGCACATTACGATGATAAATGTATCATCTCTGCTTCCTCTTAGCGTTAACTCAGCGGTGTGATTCATGCCATAAACCTATTTTACTCATTCTGTTCTTTGTTGTTCATAGCCTTGACTGATAACAGCAACAGGACTGCTGGAATCACATGTTTTTACTTAAAAGCTACCATAAAGGTTTTATCTGCTTTACATTTTATAAATTCAGTCTGGCACATCTTCTATTACATGAGTTATTCACGTGAAATCACCAATGTTATTTTAATGCAAGCTAAAGAAACTCACCTTATATATGAAGGTGGTATGTCTCCTATATGATGCTATTTAACTGATTTATTTGAGTTAATTCAATACTGTAAATGATCTATTTGAGAAGCTCTTTCTTTTACAGCTTAGGCCATGATTTCAAGGTCAACTGGGACTGCTTTCCAGTGCCCTGTTAGAAAATCCATGTTCCTTCTGTGTGTGGCTCAAACAGCATCACATTTGGGGCTTTCTTGCCCAGCCCCAAGGGATATACTCATACCCACACCGTCATCCCTGAAACCTGGAGTTTGTACTTTGCTTCTCTGATTTCATGCATTTGTAAGAGTCCTGAGACTGCAGCGGTTGATGATCCCAACCAAGAGCAATTATGTGTGTCATTAAAGCAACGTGTAGCTGAGCCATAATATTCTAAAGATAGTAATACATCCTTATGTGTGCATGTGACTGAAGAGTAGGGGAGCATAAGAGAGTCCTTAAGAGGAAGTTATTGGAAAGTGAAACAAAAAAGCAACACAGTGTGAGGTGTTTTCAGAAACAGGAGGCTCCATATTAAAATCAAATGGCTGATTCACCATGATGGTGAGCTCAGAGGAAGGCAGAATGATTAGGAGTCGCTGGTAAAAGATGAAGTGGAGAGAAAACGGTGAGATCTTTAGAAAGTGAACACAAAAGCACACACATATGCTGTGGGAATGTCCGAAAGCAGAAATAGAATCTTTTTCAGCCTTAGAAAAGACAAGCAAATGAAGTGACTGTTCCCTGTAGCTACAGGGAGTCCTTTTTTTTTCTCTGAAAACAAATAATTTCAACTAAAGTACTTTGTCCAATACTAAGAACTGGTGGCCTGCTTTTCTATTAAAGGCTGAACACGTGCCAGATTTATTTGAAAGGGGCTTTGCAAGGAAGTGATGTGGGAGTTATATCATGGTTTAGGTGTAACCAGGACAGCGTACGTGTCATGAAGTTGCAAAGAGATGGGGGGAGCAAAGAGGGGCAGGTGGGGACTGGTGGTGGGGGAGACTGGGAAGCTTCCTGAACTGGCTTCTCCCTGGCAAATCTTTGTCTGGTGCTCGATTGGACAAGACCGACTGAATGCAAATCTGGTAAGGTAACCGGATTGAATAGCCCTAGACCAGGAAATTGCATGGCAAATTGAGTGATGTCTTTTGTGTGAATAGGTCAAGTTGTTTTTATAAGCTTAATAATATTTTCCATTGTTCCTCCCTCCTTAACACCTATCTTCATGACAACATTACTATTAACTTCAATGGGTCAAGGCATGTACATGAATTAAAGCACCTGTTGGATCTTGCTCTTTAAATGTCTTCTTTTGACCTTTGAACATCTTTGGTCGCCATTTAATTAATGATGTTTAAAATTCAGTTTTCCATTTTTATTCAAGGATGGAAGTTGGAGTAGGTTTTGACATCATTCAAATTTCCAGGGCTAATTTTAATGTTAAGATTAAACGAGGAAGCGGTGTACTACTTGGAACGCTCCTTTCCTTGGGAGGAGCAGCATAATTTCACAGCATGGTGTTGAAGAAGGAGACTGGTACTATCTAAACACTCGCTGTCCTGTTGACTATGGTTATCAGCTGAGAACTAATGCATGTATAGTACAGAATGGTTAGATGTTCTGGAAGAGCTTATTTATCTCTCTGCACCTTTTATTTTGTTCTTCCTTTCAGGATGACCACCGCCTGCTTACCCTGCCTTCAGAGGAGCGCAGCGTGCAAAAGCAGCTATTTCTAAACCTACGAGCTAAACCGCCCCTGCGACGCCTCACCGACCTCTCCCACATCCACCCTTCCCATGGTGAGCTGTGCCTCCATCCCTCCAGCCCTCCCTTCTTCCCTCCCCAGGTGGAGACGCGGGGTTATCCCACCCACGGCTCCGGCTCCTCCAGCACTCAGCCACCGCTCTGCAGCAGGTCCGACTGGATCTGATGTCTGTCAGTGACTGCCCTTCATCAGCCGGGCCCAAGAAGGTAAGCGCTGTGACTGAGGAAGGTTTCTCCCAAACAAAATATGACTTATTCATAGGAACAGAGCACTCGAGGGAGAAAAATGTTAACATGAGACGAGACAATATCTCACTTGAAAGGTAGGCAGGCCTGTGCCCTCCTTGGAACCCCCCTTTCTGGATGGAAATGCCTCTGAAGAACTTCACTTTTCTTAGCCTCAGAGGACACATCTTTTTTATAATCAGGCAGCGCCTCTGTTTTCTTTGTCCACGAGTTCCTCTTGCCAAGCCCATCTGGTGAAGAAACTAATGGACACTGGAAACATTCCTTTGACTGCCCTGCTTCATGTACTGCACGCTGCACATCAGCACGGGAGGACTCCCTGTTTCTAAAATTGAACTCTCTCTTTATCAACAACCTCATTTACCGGGACACCGAGCTAGCAAATCAGATGCACACAACTTGCCGGGCTGTGCTGCCTCCAAGCTCTGCCTTCCTGCAACATGTGCTCTCCTCTCCGAGTTCACCGCAGGTAATTCCGTCTGTGAGTACTTGTGGGTGGCTGGCTACCTGCTTTCATGCTGCTTATTGCCCTGGGAATCCGGAGAAAACTCTTGAAACTGTTTGTCTCCTTGCTGCTTTGGCAGGCCACGCCATGAGGAAGGGACATGTAATATTCAACAAGATAATGAAGTGTCTCCCAAGATCTCTACAGTCGATTTTAAAACTGTTTAGAAATCTTCTTAGTTTGTGTTTTATTTAATTATTAGTTGGCAGCAGAACAATTATTCTATAATTTGCACTCACAGAGAAATCTGGAAAGTATTCATAAATGCAGATGAACGGTGTGCTTGTATGTAATAAACAAAATCAAAACTCCTACTTCATTTTGTGTTTTAAAATCCTGCTCGTTAAATATGAATGGCATTATCTAAAGATATAATCCAGGGATTTCTTTTTCTTAAAAGCGGTGACTATTGTCTTGCTTCAGGAAGTAAATGAAATACTTCAGAATATAGGCTATCTTTCTGAATATAGAAAAAAATGGGTGGGACAAATATTTGCTGCATCTTGTATTACTTGTAGGGAGTAGTTGCTTTCCTTGTGTCATTGCAAGTGATATAAACATGTTATTACTTGCTTGTTGGCATACAGGCTAGAAATAAACTTATTATCTATTTAATATATGCCCTTCCTGCTGGATCTCAGGTTTCTATGCAATGAATTCAAGAGTTACTGTCAGCTTTCAGGCTGTGAGTTAAATCTCAGCTCCACAAATGTCAATGGGAGGTTTGCCATTATGTTAATTGGGAGCAGGATTTCACTCAATGAGTACTTCTTGGAGAAGATCTTAAGTACTGTGTTAAAAATCAAAGGAGAGAAGTCTCAACTTACAAATATGTAAGACATTCGTTTCTATCCTAATGTAAAATGACTTGGTCAATACCCAGAGGCAGTTCAATTAAGCTTTGTTAGAGCTTTTACTTGCTGCTAAAAATTCAGCAACTCATGGCTAGAATAGAATTTGTTTTCACTAAGGGAGGAAAACACTCCAGATATTTAGCTTGTGACATAGCTAGGATTTATCTTAGACTGTGCATCAGTCTAGAGTAGACGGCTTAAGCTGCCAATGTCAACGGTTGGTTGTCTTAGAAGCCCTTCTAATTGTGCTAGAAGGTTATGCATCAAGTTGTGCATAAGTTCTGTGGACGGCACAGCACACAGGCGTTTCTCCTCACAAAACAGATTAGTACCATTAGTCAAGGATTTCTGTCTCAAAAAGCAATGTGTTGCTTCAGAGACAGCTGATCAGTAGCGCTCTTTAGCTAAAGAAATTCAATTGCCACTTGACAGCGTGAAGATTAGTAACTTCTTAATACACCCAACAGCAGCATCTAGAATTCGGGGCTTACATCGGTAACACTTTAGCCTACGTGTACTACACAATAATGCACACCAGTTCACAGCTGCTATCCCCCTAACCATTAGGCTTTCAAATGGAGCAGGAGGAAAACAATACGAGCTCACTACAAAAAAATAGAGTCTTGCTCTGTCTGCGTAAACTTTTCAACACAAAAGCAAGCTGGGCTCGTCGGCGGGGTGAAGAGAGCATTCAATGCAGCACCCAGGCTGTGCAGAACCGGCTTTAAGCCAACTTTATTTTTCTCCTGGTTGCGGAACCCTGTTGGGGCTGGTGTATAGCAGGGAGTTTAAAGGCTGGCGTAGATGCCAGCAGCCTCCAAAGTGGCTATTTCAGTAGCCAGGATTATTGGAGCATAAAGGAACCACAAAGCCCTTGCTCTCTGACTGCCTTGTGCCAATAGCACACAGTGAGGGAGCGACAGAAGACGCTTACAGCATACGAGGTTTTCCCTGTTCTCGAGGAATCTCTTCATGACCAACTCCTCCGGGATCCCAGACTCACACAGATCTGCCTTGATTTACCAGCCCGCTGGTGTTATAGTTTTGGGGAGACAGCTGAAGTGCTGCAGATTACATTTTAAAGACGTGATGCTGACAAATTAAGTTCAAAGTCTTAGCTGGGCCCTTCCAAGTGGCAGCTCTCCAGGGCTGGACAGTTATAGCAGCAACTTCTATAAATCTTTTCAGAAGCTCCTTGGGCTTCAAATACTTCCAACATTTCGTCATTCCCTACAAACAGGGAAAATTGCCCAATCCCTTTTTGGAGGCCAGCATAATTATACTCTCGGGAAAACAATAATAATAAGAACAATAACAACAATAATAATAGTAGTTTAAAAAGCACAACACTGTAGTTCACACCGTGTGACAGAATTAGTTAATTCTCACGGCAAATATTGGCAAAAGTGTTAATACAATGGCTGTTTTAGATGCACTCCTGGAAATTTATGATGTTGGTGTAAAGAAGTACAAAAATTAGTTTTGAGAGATTTGTTTGAGACTTTTTTGTAGCTGGGGAGTAGTTTAATTTCAGATACAAAACCTTTGCCAAGCTGAGGGCATGTCTTGTTGTACTATGTGCATTTCTTTATTTAAAACAAGTCCCAGACAAAACCAACTAGACCAAATGCTTGTGTTGCTTTACATCTACTGCCTTTTCCTCAGTGGTATTTGCTTGCTACTGCTATCCCTGTCAATTAGCATTCTGGAATATTTTGGAGGAAAGAAATGTGAATGCAAGTGTCATGTAGTCTCTCCCCTCTCCAACAATAGAACTGATCTCATTACAAGAACCAAAAGCTCACAGGAGAGCTCACTAGATGGTACGAGCTATACGTTCATGCAGCTGGATACCTCCATGAATGATTCACAGGCAGTATCACTTGTTTATAAACAAAAACTCTCCTGTGAACTCACTCTTCACCTCCAATGAAGGCATGCTTTTTTCCTGTCGTGTCTGAAGTCATCTTGATAAAATTTAGCATCCATCCTCGCATACTGTATGGATAATAAAAGACAACAAACCAAAAGAAATCGGATGACAGAACCTGGGAGAACTTTACAGGGCTTCAAAAGAAGGGGAGAATCAAACTCATGAAGATTCAAAATGAAAATGAAAGGAAATATCAATGTGGCAAATTGACCAAATGCGCTGCATTGTTTGGATCCTGTAACATTTCAGGCTCTCAGAATACGGACACTTGGCAGGGCGTTACGCTGCCTATCACCACTAATTTTTTAAATTATTTTTTTCACACTGATGCATGAGGAAGGTGATTTTGGTGTTCATACAGTGTCTTAATTGAATTAATTGAGCTGACATAAAGTCCTCTTCATTTCCTACATGGAAAAAAGGCAACGGAGTTAGTGTCATTTACACTGCCTTAATTGAATACTCATATAAATGAGCTGCTGGATTTATACCAAGTTCTACCAAGAAGGTGAAAATGACAGACAGAGCAGATCCCAAGGACTACTGGATGGGAGAGGCTTTTTCTAAAGCATAAATTGTTGCACATTTGCAATTTTAGTTGAAGCAACATCTTTTGATTTCTACTTAGAGGTGTGATCTGAAAGAGAAAGTGGGCTTACTAAAAAGAGAAACACACTGTCTGGGAGAAAACAGATTGTAGCTGGACGAAACCCACAGGTGTGGGGCTGTGGTGCTGGTGGGAATGCCATCGTGGGGCTGAAGGTGGCACAAGGCCAGCGGAGGTGAGGCCCTTCCAGGCAAAGCATGTGGGAAGCATAGGACGGAGCTGAGGGGGGAGATACCTCCGTGAATGAAAAAGCAGTGGTGGCTTTGCAGGGAGAAGAGCAGCAGTAGCAAGGAGCAGGGCCAAGCGATTAATTATATGTTGAGGTGGGGGGGTTGTCGGTGAAAAAATTGTATGTGTTCCTATGAACTAAATAATGCACGTTTACTAACGTCTCAGCGCGGCTTATACAGCACCTTAGAAACCAAAGCTCGTGTTTACAAGAGGAATACTCAGAGAGCCAAGGTGTAAGGCCTGTGAGGAAAGAGGAGCTATGCCTGCTACACTACTTAAATACTGAATCACTTCCAGTATCCCGTGCCAGACAATCGCTCTGATGCATGTAAGCTGCACCAGCACGATCTGATACGTCAAGAGGCAAGCAGGTTACATCAGCTGATACGATCTTATCAGAACACAAAACCCATGTCTCTTTTTTTTTGTGTTCAATGCATCATTTCCCAAACTATTTTTCTTGTGTTTACTTCCCAGAGGAACTTTTCCATTCATGGCCTGCTCATTCCTTGATGCAGTTAATGTGTCCCTGCACAATTCCTTAAGTTCCTTACCCCCTGCCTGAGCATAACCCCAGAATTTGTTTAGCTCTCGTTCTAGTCACCTGCAGGCCATTGCAGTCACAAAGAGAGCAATTCAGTTCCTTAACTCGGGTGCCTGATGCTACTTGAGAAGCTCTGGGGTATCTGAGCCACCCATCGGAGCTGACAGCACAAGAACCATGGGAGACCTACATCCCTGTTGATGAGGGCGGATGACCTTTGGCTCATGTGAAGTTGCACAAGGTGCCTACGTTTGGGTAACCGGCTTGGGCCTCAGCAGCTGATCATAAACATATTATTGTGCTGTGGAAAGTTCAGCTTAAATGGAAACCAATCCTCTCATGCCTGTTAACTTTTCTTGGTGCCATACATCTCTTCTTGCAGTCAGTTCTCTGAAAAGCAATTAGCTAGTAATTATGCCCTGCCTCATCTCTAGCTCTTGTAAAAGAACGTCAAGTACAGGAAGCCAGGATAATGTTCAGGAGTAAACTGTTATTTACACATTTATTCATTTGCCATATTAAACTTATGCATCATTCAGTTTCTAAGCTTGGCTTTCAGTAGCCATAGAAACTGAAGATGACTAAAAATGGCATCACTTATTTCCTATTTTGTTTACTGATCTTGAAAAGAATTCCCAAATCTGCAATCCTGTATTGTATTATAGGCGAAATTGCTTCCAATCTAATTTTATGTTGAATATTGTATATAATTTAAAAAACATCAGCAGGTACCTCAAATTTCAGCACTTCGTATTAAAGCTGAAGCAACTGAGTTCCATTGTGGTACTATTTCATTGCACTTAAAAAAATTTGCTTTCCTTGGTGACTTATGAGTAGATGTTTTCATATACTCTGTGCCTACTTTACAGTCCTACAGTTTATTCACCAAGGGCAAATCGTGCCTGACACATCTGGTGGCCTTTTATGGTACTGCCACAGACTTGGTGGACAAGGTAGAGCAACAGATGTCATGTACTTGGATTTATGCAAAACATTTGACACTGTCCCACATGACATCTTGGTCTCAAAACTGGAAACTCACAGATTTGACAGATGGACCACTCAGTGGGTAAGGAACTGGCTGGATGGTTGTGGTTAAACAGCTCAGTGTCCAAGTGACGGCCGGTAATGAGTGGTGCTCCTCAGGGGTTGGTACTGGAACCAGTGCTATTTAACATCTTTGTCGGAGACATGGACAGTGGGATAGAGTACACCCTCAGCAAATTTGCCAATGACACCAAGCTCAGTGGTGCGGTGGACACACTGGAGGGAAGGGATGCCATCCAGAGGGACCTGGGCAGGCAGGCTTGAGAGGTGGGCTAGTGCAAATTGCATGAAGTTCAACCAAGCCAAGTGCAGGTCCTTCCCCTTGAAAGTGGCAATCCCAAGCACAAATACAGGTTGGGTGCAGAATGGCTAGAGAGCAGCCCTGAGGAGAAGGACTTGGGAATGATGGTGGATGAGAAGCTTGACATGACCCGGCAGTGCACACTGGCAGCCCAGAAAGCCAACTGCATTCTGGGCTGCATCAAAAGAAGCATGTCCAGCAGATTGTGGGAGGCAATTCTACCTCTCTACTCTGTGCTCGTGAGACCCCACCTGGAGTACTGTGTCCATCTCTGGAGTCCTCAACATAGAAAGGACATGGAACTGTTGGAATGGGTCCAGCAGAGGGCCACGAAGATGGTCAGAGGGATGGAGCACCTCTCCTATGAAGACAGGCTGAGGGAGCTGGGCCTGGTCAGCCTGGAGAAGAGAAGGCTCCAGGAAGACCTTATAGCAGCCTTCCAGGATCTGAAGGGAGCCTGCAGGAGAGCTGGAGAGCGACTCTGTGTCAGACAGTGTAGTGACAGGACAAGGGGAAACAGCTTTAAATTGCAGGAGGGGAGATTGATACCAGAAAAAAATTCTTTCCTGTAAGGGTGGTGAGGGACTGGAACAGGTTGCCCAGGGAAGCTGTGGATGCCCCATCCCTGGAAGTATTTAAGGCCAGGCTGGATGGGGCTTTGAGCAACCTGCTCTAGTGGAAGGTGTCCCTGCCCACGGCAGGAGGTTGGAACTTGATGATCATTAAGGCCTTTAAGACCCCTTCTAACTCTAACCATTCTACGATTCTATGATTCATTGTTTGCTACACATCGTCCTTGGCTGCTGATGAAAATGATGTTTGCAACAGGAAATAGATCATAAAGTACTAATGCTAGAGAAATAGTTAGCACCTCCAAGCTGTTCCTATGGCAACTGAGGCCTGCAGAAGTACTAGAACATATATGAAACCTCATGCAGTTTGCAAGCGTGGCATTTTTGCAAATGCTGATCATTATAACAGTACCATATTATACCATTTTTTCTGTTAATTTTCTTAGACACACATAAAAATGTATTTTTAGGAACAGACTTCTTTTAATATCATGACTGATTCATTACCTAATTATGCTGTTGAGATGTCAATTCCGATATCATATTACTACCGGATTTACAAAATCAAATCATGTTAATATTAAAAATATATATAAAGAAAGGGAGATGTTAGTCATACATATTCAAGTATGTTGAATAACTTAATATTTTTAATGAAATGTAAGCTCATAGGATCAAAAACCTCCTTTATTTTTCTTAGCAGCTTTATAAGGATATCAATCTAGTTAAAAAATAAAACTTGTATCTATTTTCCTATGCGAGTTGCCTCCACTTTCTGAAACACTCATTGCAATAGATTTGAAAGTCCTGGTCTGGTCCAGGACCCTGATTTGAAACTCAAGGTTTGCCACTTACACCTGGTATACGTCTGGCTGAGCTCACCCACTCTGCCTGGAGCTGGTTTCCAGGTGCTGCACAGCCCCGATACCAGGGTGCAGCCTGGTCCTGCTTCTGGGTCCTACCTGGTGCAGGGGGGACAAAGCAGCAAAAGTAGGGTAATCAGCAGTTCTCTTGGCTACAAGGTAACCTCTTCCTTCATTGCATACTCAACACTTAGATACACATTAAAATAACCACATGACAAACCACAGAGCTGGTCCAGGCTGAAGGTGATCAGTCCTTGCTCCAGTGGTAGCTGGAGTCTCAGCAGCAGGAACTGTGGTAGCACTGACCTCCACATGGCTTTCCAGTAGATGCATCACCAGGGCCTGCATCCTGCTTGCCCACAAGTTTGAGCCTGTTACAACTAACCCATATGAGGGCAAGGGTGTGNAGCTCCCTCAATATCTCCTCATAAGATTTATGCTCCAGGCCCTTCACCAGTTTTGTTGCCCTCCTCTGCACTCGCTCCAGCACCTTGATATCTCTCTTGTGCTGAGGTGCCTCATGGTCCGGCCATACTGCTGCCTGTCCAGATGCCACTGGCTCACTCTGTGTGAACCACTCGGTGGCATGCCCAACGAGAGCCACTTGTCTTACAGGTCAGGTGAAGAGAATTTTCCACATTCATCCATTTCTAGAAGTGTGTTTCTCTCTGTACTCTTGTGAGATTTGCTGTTTTCCAAAACAATACATCTTTGCCCTGCAGTTTTAGCTTTTCTGTGCATGAAGCCTTTATAATTAATACAATTAAAGAAAACAGATTTCTCTTATGCTTCAGTTGGTCCCTTGTCCCAGGCTGTTTCCACCTCAATAGCCAACTACTAAAAATTAACATTCGAATTCTTCCTGGCAAATACAGGCAAGAGTCTTGTCAGCAAAAATGAATATCCATGCAAGGAGCTTCATGTTACAATGATTTTTAAAGTATAATTACTTGACAATGTTCTTCTTTCTCAGCCACTGAAGAATTCATCATCAGTGGGGTATTTCAGGCTTTCTCCTAGGACTGTCTTTTACTAACAGAATTCAAATATAAGAAAGTAACAGAACAGTGCATCATCTCCCATCACTGTGGTCCTTAAAGTGATATTTCAGAACGTGTTTCTGTCCAGCCTCCTACCTGAGCCTGAGTAGGGGACTACAGTCACCTCTGATATGATCAAAGAGGCCTTGTATACACTATTCTTCACCAAATACACTATAGGAAAGGATGTGGATTAAGGTCTCTCAGAGAACATTTCCTGCTTTTGGGTATTTTCTTACCAGGTGTTTTTTCTTATGAGGTGTTTTACCACTGTTGCCCTTAGTTACCACAATAAAACACAGAGGAATGGGTAATGCTCAGAGAGATTTGTCTGAAAATTAAGATGTAGAAGACACCAAGTGCCATCCTCTACCGTCACAAGAACCACATGTAGAAATGTATCTATATGTAAAAAGCAAAAGACCTTAAAAATCAAGGTTTTGTTTTATAAGAGTAAAGCAAAAGTGACATCCAGTGGCCTGCAAATCCAGACAGATTTTTTGGAGTTCATATTACAATAGAATTTTTCAAAGGCAATTTCATCTTCTTTGCTAACTTCCACATATTTTTTTCAGTAGCCTCTTCTAAAATGTTATAATTTGACTTAAAAAAAATAAAATCATTGTGCTAAAGTGGTGCACAAATTTGGTTTGAACACATTAGGTTCTCCATAACACCACGGTGAATAAGAAAACATTTAAAGATTGCATATAAGGTCAAGAAGGAGAAAGGTTAACTTCAAAAGGATTTGAATACTTCATTCTTGACATCAACCCTAAGCTTTACAATTGCTTTCTAAAATTAGATCAATGTGAGTGTAGACATTTCATAGTCAATTTTATAAGTGTAAATAATGAGCTTGATAAGACGGGCCTTGTGGCTAACCATTTCCCAGACCACTGCAAAGAGGTCCCAATTCTACTATGTGTTAATCATCTCCCAGGACATGGTGAAGCCCCACTGCAGGCAAGGTCCTTCTGTGAGGAGTGAACCATGCAGTAAAGCAATCTTTCAGAGCAAAATTGGAAGAGCCACTCAAACGCAAACACAGTGATAGGAGGGAACCTAAACCCCCCTAGACAGCAGTGAAGGGCATCAGCACCCTGAAACCAGGGCAGGAAGGGAAGCACCAGGCTATGACATTTTGCAAACCCAAACTATTTTGCAACATGCTCTTGTCCTGCTTTCTTAAGCAAGACTGATTTCAGATGGATAAACCTGCCCGTATGACTCTGCTAACGCACCTCTGTCCAGAACTGCTCACGGGGCATTTTTTCTGTGAAGAGATGAGACACAAGCAGTTTTCAATTGCTGGATCTCTGCCTTCTGGTACTAGAGGCTATCAATATACACAGCAAATCCAAGAAAAGAAATGGGAGAAGACAAAAAGAAAAAAATAAAATCAATAGGTGGTTGTACACACATGGAAATACACACATGGAAATGATCAGTGAAAGATGACAATAAAAAATAGGCGCTGCAAAGGTGAAAAGCCCATGCAGTTGCTTTGTCATCTTTCCTAGAGCAACCTATAGGAACAGGAAGACTATCAAAATACCACCTCACAGTCACCTTTTTCTCTTAGTAGGCAGCCACGTTTTCTCATGTGCTCGCTTTCCCTCTCTCAGAGTTGTCTATCCATTGTACTGAGGACAGTTTCAAAGGCCAATAGACTGTCACATCAATTTTCCCCTGGGATGCAAATTTCCCTAAATGAAAAGGCCTGTCTGTATTCAATAACTGTTAAAAACATGTGCAGAAAAGTTAGTAAACACTAACTTGAATTATTTTGAGGCCAGTAGGCTCTAGAGTAGACACATTTTGAGCAGTGGCAATTTGGATCCAGGAAGACTGCCAGTCAAAAGTCACATGAAAGGAGCATGGTAAGGAAGCAAAAAAAGTCCCTTCAGAGCAGTTAGAGAAATATAAATATCCTTCATCCTTCCAGCTTGTGCCTCTTTAGCAGAAACACTCAGCTGCAGACCCAGAAGACTTGGGAAGCAGCTGAACTGGTGCTGGTGGCTCCTTTGCTGATGCTGGGAGTAGTGGGAGACTGAGATTGTAATGGTTCTTCTGCAGTCGCCAGCGCAATTTTATCTGCTGAACAAGAAAGGCATTTGATGAGGGATTGGTACTTTTCCATTAACAATAAATAAATCACAGTTCCCTCTCTATTGACACAGCAGTCAGGCACCTCTGTAATCAGCCTTTCTGCTGATGGAAAGTCTTGTTGGGGTATCTTTCATTGGCAATGCAAAGGTAAAAGAGGAAGAGGTTAAGGAGGACACAGCCACCAAATCTGGCAGTGTTCCCTTTGAGTATTTTCCTAAGGATTTTGTCCATATGAGTTCTCAGTGCAAATGCCAAATGACATTCAGAAGAAAAAGATCAAGCTGATAAAACTGTGCAGCAGGTTTTTTTCTACTATTTTGGCTGCCTGTGGTACACAAATTACATTACATTTTTTGCTTGATTAAAATGAAAGGAAGCAAAAGTAGGTACTAGCCTTCCTTTTTAATTAAACTGATTGAAAAGGATCATCTGCGTGTCTGACCGTTCATTTCATATTTCACCAGCCAAATGGCTTCTCAAAAGGACTGTGCTGCAAGATAGGATATCTCTAATGAGGTAGCAATTTTTTTTGCAGGTATCTACTCACTTTATCTGGATGCCTCATTGTTAATAGTCTCCTCTGCCCAGGCAGCTGTGCCTGTGAAAGCAGAACAACATGTTCCCTCCGGTACAGCGTGTGGAGTTATTTCATGTCCAACCAGAGATAAAATGTAAGCTACTCAAAAGGAACTTCCAAATCGCCCTGTAAAAGGAAACTGCAGAGAGACAAGCTGCTGGCATGAGGAGAGATGCAAGGGTTATGTTAAGGACTTATAGTCCATATTTCTCTTTCACCAGGCCGGATTATGCAATCTGCCAGGTGCAGAATACCTGCAGTTTCTAAGGGCTGAGCAAGTATTAGAGATATGTGCAGAGTGCTGGGAAAACCAAGTCATTTTGCATGGAGGTCAGGATGTGGAGGGAACAGGTGGCAGATACAGATATTTTGGAATGGCTCTTCCACGCTTTGGAGCATGCAAGGGAAAAGATTTAATCAGCATTGTTACAGGGGTTGGTGGATATTTCCCTTCCTTATTTAGACATATTTACTGAAAAGGGAGTGAGACCACCTGGTAATATACTTCTGAGCTTAAGTACTCCTGCAGAGCAGGGCTGTGGGGAGCTGAAGACCAGCCCTGCTGCTGTGTCACTGATGGTCCCAGGGCTTGAAATGGGTTCCTGGGCTGTGGGCAGGGCATGGGGACCCCTAAGATAAAGAAACAGTTTCCACTGGATGCCAAACTTTCTGTTGGCTACTTTTAAATGAGGTTAATCCCCCATAGCAGATCTAGGCTTACTCTCCCTAATGCTTCGGATGAATTTTATCAGGCAACCTTCTCACTAGCTGATTTGGGAATCTTAAACTTACTTAAGAGCTTGTGTTTTCTTTACCCTAGCCCTTTGTCACTTGGGTGATTTGTGCCAGCCATCTGGTAGCAGATGTCCTTCGCAGAGAGTTCTTCTGCAGCAAAAAGACATTAAACGCCTTAGCCTTCTCAGCATCATCTGTTGAGACCTTCCCTCCCCTCAATGCAGCAGACTAAAGCTTTCTCAGCCTTCCTCTTACCACTCGTGCAACTACAGGATTTCCTGTTGCTCCTGACAGCCTGTAGCCTTTCTGCTTTCCCCCTCCCTAATAGCGTGCTGCTCTCTTACAGCCACTCTGGGGTTTTTAATGTTCTTCTTCTGCACCCGGGTGGTTGCAGCGGTGACTCCTCTCCCACCCTCTCCTCTCCCAATTTATTTGTTTCCCTCTGACTTTACCTATCACCCTCTGAGGTTAGCAATATCTACTTTTGTTGTTGTTGTTGTTCCCTGAGTCTCTGTTGACTTATACAGTTCCTCTTTGCAGAAAATGGGGAACTTTGCAACTCCAGAAGCAGCCCCAGCTGCCCCCATCATGATCTCTAAACCAGTTGAATAGCTAATCCTGGTGTGTTGTTTTTCCAAGTACTCAAAGCACTTCGTTACCGCTCCCGTCCTTTGGATGTAGAAATGTAAAAGCCCTCAGAAATCAAAATAAACATCACAGCTCTCGCTTTTGTGTGTTGAAACAGTTGTTCACACTTGTGGTAGCCGATGAAGAGGACAGAAAAATTTCTTTTCTTTTTAAAAAATGTAGCTGGCCCTTGGTACGACAGAGTCCCAGTTCAGAGCTAAAGATAAAGACAACTCTCAGATCTCTCAATTCTAACTGAGCAAGACGCTGGGAATGTGAAAACTGCAGACAGCTTTTCTGGAATTTCTCTGCACTTTCATTTTTGATTCTCTTCAAAACTGCACAATAATTTAAATCTAAAGAATCTTGCCCACATTCCAGTGAAACCAATGGAGATTTTCTTGTACTCGTTAGTGGAATTTAGCTGTGACCAAAAGTATGGAGCAAAATAAGATATTCAATATTTTCAGTTAAATCTCAATAATCAAAATTGAGATGGGTAATATTTTTTTTTGTTTATATCCATAGTATTACTATGTTTATGATTACCATCTCCTATTTTGTTGGCTTTATAGGAAGCAGAGAGTGTTCTTAAAAAATCCTATTATTAATAATTGTGTGCAGGGATCTTGTAAAAGGTAGACTGTCTAAAATAACCCTCTAAAACACAAATAATAGTGTTTTAGCATCACCTTTAGCTCCACTGTCTTTCTGAGAATTTCATACTGCTTTAAAAGCTTAACAAATGAATAAAAAATTATGATAAACAAAAAAATACCAAACTGTCAGTGCAATTTTGTTACAAGCACAGTTCAGAGCTAGGAAAAGATGAAAAACAATAGAGGAAGTAGAGGCCTATTATGTCATATATTTTCCTCTCTTCATGGGCAAGGTGAAAAAACACAAAATATGTTTAGAAAAGAAGGTAAAGTAATATTTTAACCTCCTGCTCTCCATGTTCTCATTTGAAAAAGAATTACAAGGTGAAATGTGGACTGACATCCCCAAAACCGAGCAGAATCTGCACGAATATTTTGAAGTGCAAAAGTGTGCTTTTCAAAACCAGTATTTTGATGAAAATGAAACTATATCACTAGTTTTAAGAAACAAAGGTCTTTGAAATTAAAATACCGACCAGAAGCAAAAATTATTTCTACTATGCCATAAACTATTTGCATCTGGGGATGTGCAATGGTAGCATTAAGTATTTCCTGATTTTTGCTTGTTTATTTTGGGGAATACGTTGCAAATGGAACTCGCATCATTCTGGGCAAAGATGGGCCAAAGTGTGGTCCTGGGATGCCACATAAAACTGTTTCCACCATCCCTGGAGAGAGACCGCAGTATTTACAGAAAGTGAGACAACAGGTCGATAGGGATTTAGCTCAGAACTCCCAGAGGGATGAAGCACGTGAGAGAGGTGTGCTTATTTCAACAGATGGCAGAATCAGAGAATGGGATTATTTTGACAGATCTTGATTTTAAGAGGGGGGGGAAGCTGGTGGCTGAGCAGCCCGGTACCTATTCCCCAGGGCAGCGAGGGGAGCGTGCGGTGCTGCAGCGGTGCCGGGTCTTGGCATTCCAGCTCCTGCTCCCGAGACAAAAGTAGCTTTCATTTAAAGGCAGAGGTATTGGGTAACAAGCCCCTGCACAACACCAAAAACCCAACACAACTGTCTCAAGCGAGGCTTTCTTGAAGCAGGGGAAATTTGCCACAGCCCCATGATTTATCATTTTAATTGGAATGAGACAGATTCCATCAACGATTACTGGGCAGAGCAGCAAGGAATGTATGTTTTCCTCTAGCAGCTGTTATTGTGCAGGACAGACAAAGAGCTAAGGTGGGGGCAAACCCCCTGTTCAGTGTAAACAGATATCCATCTGCAGAAGACGTGTGCAGGAGAAGAGAAACAGGATCTTTCAGATACAAAGGAGCAGCAGCAAAATCATGCCTTTTCTACAGCCCTAATATGGCTACAGCCAGCCTTCCTCACCTCTTACAAATTCCTCTGCCAGGGCTGCAGTGACTTCCCTCCACCTCTTCTTGGCGTATTTGAACAAGAGTTTTCAAAGAGTCATTCTTTTACCTTCCCAGGTGCTGCTTATTTAGAGGTCTGGTGTTTTGTTTTATTTTTATATTATAGGCAGCAAGTTAAGCAGGGATCAGTGAGGACCACCACTAAGCAGGAGAAAACAGAATGCCTTGTTATAGATCTGGTATTTTCACTACATTAAATCAAGGATTTCAATATTATGCCTCGATAAAAGACCATAGTAAGTTTAAGATCTTAATTTTAATTAATAAGTATCTCAGCTTAATGCTTGTTTGTTTTTTGTTTTTTTTCCCCAATGTTTCATAGCCTTTGTGGAAATGGCAGAGCAAAAGTCTTACAGCAAGTTACTTTTTAATGCAAACTGTTTTTCTGCTCTCAGAAAGACCTCAAAGGTTCTGCTGTTTCTTAAACTGAGGGTTCCATCTTCTGAATACATACTGATTTTAGAGCAGAAAATGTAACACTAAAGACCTGGCCATCAGACTGTAATGCAATACTACAGAAGACAGGCTTCCACTTGAGGATTCACGGAGACGTATATGTCCCTAAAGACAATCTACAAACGCCTACCAGATATTCACCTAGAAGTGCTCACAGTGCTCAGCGATGGTCAAAAGCCAACTAAAAAGAGCCCAACAATGACTGTGCCACCAATCCAAATCTGAATGCTGTGACCAGTTTTGGTAAGCAGTGGTAGAAACACCTTAGAGATGAGCAGCAGATGCTGGCCAGCTGCCCTGTGAGAGCACCACCTGAACCAAATCTTTCACCTTGGGAAAACAGATCCTGGGGTTGTCTTTTTTTTTTTTTTTTTTTTTTAACTTAATGCAGACATAAGTAAACTGTGGATTTTGTACTTAAAAGTACAAATGAGTTAAAAAAAAACATAGGCATGAGAAATTCATGGAGTGTAGATCCAAAGCTGCCTATCAACCAGGATAATCTATACGCAGTTTAGATTGGAGAAACAGCTAATTGCTAGCTCTTCACTGGAAAGGTCAGGAAAAGGAGGAAATTTGTTGGTTCATGCCTTTTTTCCCAACTTTTTTTTTTTTTTCCCAAGCAACCATTGCTGGAAATGGGATACTGAACACTTTCATTAGCTATATCTGAGTTGAAAATATAAAGTTTAATAGATGCATTTAAGCCACCACAGAAACAACACATTTGTATTTTCATTACAGTAAGACTGCTCCCACAGCTCCGTTGACGAGCTGTCATTTTTCAGTGATGAAACATGTCTACTTTTGATTGTCATCCCATATCCTTCACTGCTGATTATTAGTAGCTTAAGCTTAGTGCAAGAAAGAATAGTTTTTAGCTCTCAAATCTAAACTTGTTGCCTTGTCCACTTTAATAGGAAAAGCATAATAATGAGTCATTCAATGAAACAAATGGGTTTTGATGAAATAATGTCTATTAGAAACACTGTTTCCCAGAGTAGCGTTCCCATTTCATCCTGGTAGAGATTGAATGTGAGTGTGTAATATTTCATGATTAAATACATTTCTGTTAATCTTTGCATCAAAAATACTGTCAGTGGTCAGTAGCAGGCTAAAGGGTAGGTGGCTGACAATTGCTGTCATGGGTTTGCCAAGCCAGACCTCCCTTTTTGCACATCTCTCCCATGCACAGGGGACAGAAAAGAGGTATCTTTTTCCCATGGAAAAAAAATCCTTAAATTCTAAACTACCTCCTACACTTTCCTGTGAGTTAAAACTCCAAGTGCATCCTGACCAGCTCTTGGCGCCTCGCAGTTACCCGCTGTCAACTCAGAAATCTGCAACACATTAGGAAAGCACAAGTTGAGGACAGCTCAAAGTGAAATGAATTAAAATGATGATAAATATTGCAAGGAATATAATTTTAATTCAATAAAGCCATTCCTTTTTTACTCAGTGCTTTAGCAGAGTTTCCATTCTGAGGTGCCAGAAAGCAGAAAGAAAAAATAGAAAAGTCAGGGAGAGTTTACATTAAAATACAGAGCACCTGGGTTTCAGCATTTATGGTCTTCTCTTCAAAACCTAACTCTGCAAAGAGCATAGGAGTGTAATGTGTTGTTTGAGAAAAGAGCCGAATAAAAATAAAAATATATCACATCAGTCAATCTCTATTTCAGGAAGTGATGCAAGCAAAGTCTGCAGCGATGTGTGCCTCCCAGAAATACTCTGCCACCCACAGCATTGTGTAACTTTCCTGTAGCATGAAACACGGTTGGGCTCAGCTACTGTTAGCACCAGTTAATTGCACCCGGTGCAACCTCGCTGAAAGTTAAAACAACAACAAAGAGATGATGTTGTTTCCCTCCCTCTGCAAAAGCAGCTCTGATTAAACTCCTGTTACAAAGCCCTGCGACAGCAGAAACAAGTCGCTTCGGTTTCTGATATGAAAAAATGCCTGCTCCACGTCCCACTGAAGGCAACAGAAAAGCTGCTTTGCTTGAGAGATGTTTATGTTTTGGATCTTGCCTCTGTCGCATCACTGGTACTTCTCTAATTTCTTCTTTATTGTTTTTTGGTTTCATTTCTCTTGTTTTCTCTCTCATCAGCCACTTTCCTTTCCAGACACAGTTTCTAAAACCGAATAAACAAGGAAAATGTATGGGGCAGGAGACAAAACTCAACACCTGACTGTTACTTTTAGGCAACACTGATGCAATGATCACAGCTGATAAATGACTACACTGCTATTAACTTGGCTGCCACCACCGTTGGTTTTGCATATAGAGCATCCCACTGCATTGCCTCAAACCCGGTTCTTTCCTTGGTATCTACGCAGAGTATTTCCTGGCAGAGTAACGGCTGCCTCAAAACCACTGCACAAGCGAAGTGGCACTAGAAAAGAGCACATTATTTGACATTACTTATCCTGCTCTCATTGGGTTGTGTTTTTCAGCTGCCCTTTTCCTGTGAGGCCGCTGCAGAAGCGGTTCATCTGCTCTTGCCTTCTTGCTTTCTGAGCCGGGCTGGTGGCAGGAAGCCACAATTGCTCCCTGTGTTTATCTCTCCCCATCTCACAGCCCTGACAGAGGGAGTCTATTTGGATAGCAAGAAGCTGTGGTAACTAAGCAGCCACAAAATCTAAAAGGGACATTTCCCAGCTACTTGCACTGCTCAGGGTAAGTGCGACACAAGTCCTTTATAACAGAACAAGGGTATTTTTTAACCGTGAATGGGATGAGGAAAAGGAACAGCGGGTTTTGTGGGGGTGCTTTACTTACATAACCTTAAACTAAATCTTCCTGCTTTAGAGTAAGAATTCTTCTTCCTGGAGATGCTTTTCACTGACAATGATACTGGCAATAACTTCATATTCCAGTTACGATCTCTACATAGTTCACCTTGAGCCTTTCTGTGGGCATTTCTGAACCCTGTGCAGCCCATGTCCCTTCTTTCTCCAGAAAGTAGCTCCCATTTCCTCAGGGAATAACAAAATGCCTGCTTTATGAAACAGCCAGACCTGCTTAACCCCTTCCTGCCATATTTAACACCTCACCTCTGGAAGAGGCGCTGCAAGCAAATACTGCCAGATAGTTACAACAAACATCTGAGGAGGTAGGTTTATAATGCAAGCTTCAAACCCAGTCCTCAGCTTGCCCGAAGGAGGTAGTGCTTAGATCTGGGACTTTGGCTCAAGGTCACTCAGGGGGTCAGAAGCAGACTCAGAGGGCAAACCGGGACCAGCATTGCTCCTGGACCTGCCTCCTGTGCTCACACCACTCCTGTTATTTTCATTATTTTAAACAAACAGTGTTGGTGACCGCAACAGTCTGCAACAAAGACTAACAAAATGGCCACGAGGCTGCCAGCAATAAAGTTCTTATTCTATTTCCAGAGGGGTCACTAGAAGCAAGCACAACATTTTACATCAGCGGTGCTCCTGAAAAGTAAGATTTGGTCCCAAAAACATCACCACAGATTTCAGGTGGTTTTCTGCGCATCCGCAGCCACAGGGTTTGATGAAATCAGGGTCGAGCTTTAGTCCCTTGGGCACCATTATCTTCAGTGGACTTGTGTTATTAACAATGAAAAGCACTTTTTAAAGAAGTAGGGGTTACACCCGCCTTCCTGCAAAGGTAAACTCTGCCTGGACTCCGTGTGTGCCTGTCCTCCAGGCATCCTGTGCCCAGCGTGGCCCAGCTGGGCTGGGGATGATTCCTGGCCTCTCTCAGGGGCTGGGGCGGCTGTGAGGAGGTGTTTGTGCATCCTTTTTGTTTTCCCAATTGATGGACAAGGTTTCCTGGTGCATTCCACCTGCCTTTTATCTCTTCAGAGACGCAGAGCAATCGTGAAGTTGAAACGTTCAATTAAGCAGGCTTTGCGTTGCTGGAGTGCCACAAAGCAGATTGACCAAAACTAGTGAAGCTGGCCCTTTTTTATTTTTTTGGTGTCGGAAAAACATGAAATATGTGGCCTAAATAACCTAAATACAGAGGTGAGACTTCCTGTACAGCAAAGCATGTGTTTCAGTGTTGTGGAATCACTCATCACTCTCTACATTCATCACTCTCTACAACTGCGGGAAAGGACATTGTAGAGAGGTTGGTGCTGGTCTCTTCTCAAGGGCAATTAGTGACAGAACAAGAGGGAATGGCTGCAAGCTGCAGCAGGGTAGGGTTAGGCTGGACATTAGGAAAGAATTTCTCACAAAGAGTGGTCAGGCACTGGAATGGGCTGCTCAGGGAAGTGGTGGAGTCGCCAGTTGTGGAGTGTTTAAGAGTAGATTAGATGTGGTGTTGGGGGATGTGGTATAGGAGAGAACTTGTAGAGTAGGGCAGACGGTTGGACTCAATGATCCCAAGGGTCTCTTCCAACCTAAATGATTCTATGATTCTATGAATATGTTACAAGCAAGAACCCACTCTTATTACAAGATGGCAGAGGCAGCCCCAGGTGTGCAAGTACGGCTCTAGGGGCTGCAAGATGGAGGGGGAACACAGAGCAGCTGCGGCTTCCTGACACTTTCCCAGGGCAGCAGAAAAATCACAGGAAAAGGTAAAAAAAACCCCAAACCCAACATTTAAGCATCAATGATGAATTGCAAATGGAGAAGCCTGAAGTTTAATGGGGAGCGGAGTTTTGTGAAGGTGCCCATAGGTGAGGCCTCAGAGCAGCCAAGGCCACAGCTCGGCCTCTCGCTGCCTGCTCATCCCTTACCAGGTCCCTCAGGCAGCCCCATGGCTTCTCTCCCCACCCACCCTTGTGGGTTCCTGGTTTATTTTTTCAAGCTTCTTGGTTGTGGGGTGACACTGCCTGCACCTGCCTAAAAGAGAGGCAAACCGTTGGGGGTGGTGGAGGCCTCTAGAAACAATTTCACTACAAATAAATCCTACAATTACCTAAACACCAGCAGGCATCTCAGGAAAAGTGGCTTTCATGTTCAAGGAAGCCGAGTGATTACTTCCAGGCTGTATTCCCCAAAGCAGTTTGCTGACAACATGAACTATTGGGTAGAGCAGTGCTTCTCAGACTGCCAGCTACCAGAGGAGCCATGGGGGAGTTCAAAAGGACCAAAGCTCACAAAAAGTTTAAAAATTCACACTGTTTTTATGTTAAAATGCCAACACTTAAGGCAGTGAAGTATTTCTCTTCACAAGTAGGCGGTATCCAAAATTTGAAGGATTTTCACAGCAACAGACAAATAAAAAAGATAGTCATGCTTGCAAAAAAAAAAAAAAGAAAAGAAAAGTGAAACAGACCCCATTACCAGCCCCAGCTTTGGTGGGACACTGCCTGTGCTGGGGTGACCCTCCGCACCCGGCTCATCCCACCTTGAGGAGCAGCCCCGCTCCTCCTGCTCCCTGACAGCGTCAGCCCAAAAAGAGGATCTGTGTCAAGGTTTATTACAGCATTTTTTCAAGCATTATTTTTGAGTTAGTGAAACTAATGTAAATCAGCTGATTTCTAGTCAATCTTTAGCAGGGATTAAAGGAGAGGGATTTGAGTTAGGGCAAACACACTTCGGTTTAGCTCCTCCGCTATGTAATGATGGGCTTTGAGGTGCAGTGATAGAAAAGCTAAGGGAGCTTTGGCGTTCACCCCCATGACTGCTGGCAGTAACACCGACCCCTTGTGATCCCCCCTTTTCCACGTCCCAAGGACACTCACAGCTATGCAGGGCTGCATGTTAGCCCGGCTTCACCCTCCCCGTCCCCTACCACCCACCCACACTTAAATCAGCACCGAGTCTCTTCCAGGCTCCTCACAATCCTCTGACAAAGTAAAGAGAGACAAAGGGGTAAAGGATAAATAATGAGTTAGCAAGGGGGGGAGAGATGGAAGGAATGCCTATGTGGAGTGGGAAAGGGATGAATAGATCACTGGCAGAAACTCCCCCCTCCTACTGTGGTTTTCAGTTGCATTTGAGAAGGCCTTCAGTACCAATCGCTTCTACAGGACCCAAACAAACAACAGAAGTCACTTTAAACGAATTGATTTCAAATGTAGGTCAAATTAGAAGGGCTGGAGGTGTGATCACTAGATAGTCACGCAACACTCACATGGGAAATCATCAGCTGATCCTTATAGGGCAGTTCAAGAGGTATGAGCTGGGGCTGTAGAAGGTGTAAACTCTCTGTCTGACCAAAACCCTCTGCCCAGGCTTTCCTCTGGAGAGTTAATGCAGGAATAGCAGAAAGCAAGCCCATTTCAGGATCTCTTTTTCATTCTCAGAACAGCCTGCAAAGCGGTTGTTTCTTTGGGATGCCTGAGAAGGAATAACTACACACACACTTTAGGGCAGAGTTACATCCCTGGGACCAGAGCGCCCTATTGAGCAGTTGTCACATTGCTACTTAAGGGACATAGGCCACCAAAATTCTAAATCCAAACATGCAGAAATTAACACAAACCCAGAGCCTTTAGTAAAATGTGCATTGCAAACTCTGAGCAGAGAAGGTAGCACTGACACTGCTTTACATAAAGCAAGACTTCAGTTGCTACAGTGTCCGAATGGACACATTTTGCATGGAATCAATAAAAGCACCGAACTCCAATTAAATCAGAAAGACTGACAGGGACTGTGCAGCTTCTGATGCTGAAGGCAAGAGCTCTGTGCAATCAGAACTACTGGTTAGTTTGCTTACGTCTGTGTATCCAGAGGACTTGACAATTGCCTGGAGGAAATGCATGCATGCACAGGCTGAGAGCACACAGGGAGGAGACGCTCTGCTTTTGATTTTTCCACAAACGATAGTTTGACTCTTTGGGCTGTTGAGCGGCGAGTATCACGTCAAGCTCATCCAACTGCAAAGAACGGTGCTCAAAATGATACATCACTGTCATATAGCAGGTTACTATTTTCTTGAAACAGGATTGAAGTTATTTCTATTACATGTGAATTGTATGAATGGTGTTTTAAAAATAATTATGATATGGAAAATCTCAAGTGTGCTGTTACTTTAATTAAAAAGAAATAAACACCAAATACATTAAAATCAAACTCCTACATGTTTGAAACACAACGCTGCCTATGGATAAAAACAATAATATTATTTATATCAGCTCCACATGATGTGGCAAAACCACATAATTATCATTAAACTGATTTTGGGATTATGGAAGAGTGTGAAAAGTTATGTCAATGGCTCATCTATCTAAAACGTCACTGACCATGGCATGGAATTACGTGAGAGTGGTTATACGGCACTTTTTTGTCAGAATACTTTAACTCTCAAAATAAACCTCTAGCAACTTATTGTTTGTTGTCCGGAATGCACAATAAACAGACTTAGAGCTTTTAACTCTGATCTTAAAAAAAAGTGTTTATTTAACAGCATATCTTTAAATCCAGTGGAATTTATTCAGTCCTTAATACTCTGCTGCATTTGTCCCAAGCACAACCTCGGCCTGTGTGTGAGATACTCGACCTGTCTGCTTTCGGCCCTACCGAGTAACAGATCTGCTAGAACAGAGGGCTGCTCCCCTTGATGCAGAGAGGATGTCAGATGTTCCTCAACGTCCATTTATGTTCATGAATGTTCCAAAGGCTTCCAGAGATAATGAACCAAAGTGCCATTTTCAAAAGTTACACACATCTTAAAAAGTGTAATCTAATTAACTTTCAGTCAGCTATAGCCTATGAATCTATGCCGTTCTGCAAACAGACTCAGGCTCCCAGGTTACTTCAAGGCAGAGGCTTTGTATTCCTTTGGGAATTAGGCACCTACACGCCATATCCATTTTAAACCTTTCTGAAACCTGGGGTTCATTTCACATCTAACTACTGATTTCTGTGTGGTATAACATCACCAGGGTTTGTTATTTCAGTAATGATACTACTCTCCAAATTCCTTCATTTGACAAGACTTTGCAAACCTGCATCAACAGTGTCTTTCACTAAGACTACAGGCAACAATCACAGAATCATTTAGGTTGGAAAAGACCTTTAAGATCATTGAGTCCAACCGTAAACCTAACACTGCCGTGTTCACTACTGTACTTTTTCCTTTGATTGCCATAAAATTAAATAGAATCATAGAATCATAGAATCATGCCATCTTGATTGCCATCATGCCATTTTGAAAAGCATATATTTTCCTTTTGCTGTGGTTTATAGGTGCAACACTAGTGCCATCATTTCTATCACATTTATTTTGGAAAGATAATACTTTCCTGGAAAACTCATGAGGCAGTCTTTCAAATGGCTTGATGACTCTGACACTCCTGCTACCAGTGAAATCTGCTTTGTATTTTCTGAATATCCATAGCTCTACTGAGCAGTCATAAACCTTAAAGAGCACTTTTATAAAACCAATAGCTGAACAGGAACACGGGTAAGAAGAAATTTGTTTGGGATACAAATAGGGAGAGACTGCGGAATGCATCTCTGTTGAAGAGGCACTTACCATTTAGATGCATCTTCATCAAGAATGGATGACAAAAGTTAATGCTTCTGTGTTTTTTAAACTACATTAAACAGAAACTACATTTCTTAATGTGCTCACAATGTATGTGTCATTATGCCACACCTACATGGAGATTGTGGAAATACACTTTCCAGAAATACTTCTTTCTAAGATCAGCAGGAAGCCTTAGGTAGCACCAATAAAGATTAAAAAAAAAGAAGGCACAAAAGCTGCTGTGAAATTATGATACAAACACTGGGAAAAGTTAAGACACTATAGATGGTAAGTCGCTGTGACTGCTGTGCTGCCGAAGGCGAGTGCCTGAGCAGCAGAGGTACTATGAAGTTCTTAGCCTCAGATGTTGACTTTGCATTGAAATAATCTGGAACCCCTCTGTGGTTTGCCATTCCGTCAGAGAACTGACCTCCACCAAACAGGGCAGCAGTATCTTGGAGCGGCTGAAGCACAGCTGAGTGAGTACAGATGACAATTCACATAACAGGGCATTTCAAGGGACCTTGAGATTTTAACAGGTTTTGATGAAGCGGCTTTTGAAAGCAAAGGAAAAGCCAGTATGCATATACTTTATAGCTAAGACAAATGTACTTTCTGGGTTTGCAGTAGAACTAAAACCAAAGGACTAGAAGGTCAGCGTAATTAAGTTCACAGATACTGAAAAGAGAGCTGGTTCCTACTTGAAATCCATCAGTAACAGCGTATAATCTCGTACTTTCCTTTAGCACTGGTCAACTCCTGTGTTACATCTCATCTTCTTTAGGCTCTAAATTCCTCTGAGCAAGGACTGTATCTTCCTATGCAATCTTATGACACGTTAACAGAAGCTGTTCATAATCCACACTAAAGCCTTTGGATGCTACTGCACCAAAGAGAAGAGACACCATGTACAAGAACAGCAACAAGTATCCCAGTGATGTCATTATGATATTTCTATCAAAACTACAACGGACTACTTGATGAGACTTGTATCCGTATGAATGGTCCAGTCCATCACCATAGGACATGTATACAATTCTTTTACTTCATGTGTGAAATCTTCTCTAGAAGAACAAAGTATCTCACTAAATGTGAACTTTGTCTACATAAATAAAACCATCTGGTTTGCTGTCTAACCATCTGGTTCGTCTAAAGTTTACGGTCTCCTGAGTGTCATCCGCAGGCCCACATATGATCAAGCCTCCACAGACATTTTTATTCGGTAAAAGCTTTCCCACAGCACTTTATTTTTTCTATCTGTTTTTGATCTTGTAAAAAAATGTCATTTTAAATACATGTGTTGTAATACTGCATGTGTTTGTGTTTCTGTGAACTGCGTGTAGATCTCCTAGTGGGTAGATATTACAGGCTAGATTCTCTTGGGAACAGCAGAGGAAAGAACTACAAAAGAGCCATTTGGAGATACCAGACCCTATGACTTGTTCACTGCTGTCCCTGAACAAAGGGCCAGGTGAGGCTGGACAGATGACTTTAGAATGCATCAGGTATTAACATGTAACAAGGCACCGGGAACTGACCTCTCTCTCAGTTCAAGCTGGTAACAGGTAACAACCGCTTTCTCCATCCTACACCGGAACACGGGTAAGAAGGGTTTGATGATTCCATAATTCCTGGCAGCATGCAGCATCCAGATAACCTAGCCACATTCAGCCCTGTATTAATAAAATGTATTATTATTTTCCCTAAGTGCTACAAGCTGGAGAGTCACTACATTTCTGCTGGCTCACTCTGCTTCATAAACACAAGGATTTTCCATTCGGAGCCCTGCCAAAGCCCTGCCGAAAGGGTTCGGTCTCCTTTGGAGTTCAACTGCTCCGATTTCTAGAGAAAACACCTCAGTTCTATGGTAGGTCAGTAAGTACACAGCAGTTCACGAGCTCTGATACTTCTGTCCGATCTGCCCTCCTACCACGGGCAGTGGAAAATGTTTCACTTGAAACAACAAACAGATTCAAAATCAGAAATAGAAATGACCTCAGCAGAGATTAATATATCTTCACAGAAACCCACCTCTTTCTGCTCTAAACCACGATGGATCTTTCAGCAAATCAAGCACGTGCATAATGAAGTCTATTTCTGCAGCCAATGACAACGATTGCACCTCTTGATCCACCTAGAGAACAGCAACTTTCTGTATACCTTCCAGGGGAGTTTTAATACGAAACATAGCCCTACAGATCACGGACCGAGACAGCATATTTGTAATCTGAACATAAACCAACTGGGGCAAAAAGCCCATATTGTAAAGATGCGCAAAAGAGGTGCCTGTTTCTGTGCTCACTCTTCCCCCAATTTCTTTAACACAGGAAAACAGAAAGGATGCCAACAGGCCTGTGGAAGCTAAGTCCCGGGACAACTCTGGCTGCAGAAAAGTTGAGAGAGGGCAGCTGGATCCCACTGGCCCCTGCTGTGTTTAGCTTCTAAAAAAGGGAACTGAACTGAGCAGCAGCCTCCAGGGGCAGCAGAATACAGCAGGAAGCTTGGAGATGCCGTTCTGTTCTAAAAAAAATAAATTGTTTCATGTACATGATTCTATTTACTTGTTGGCTTATTTGTGTAGCCTGGGGGCACTGGGTTGCTGCCCGGTCAGTTTCTTACAACTTTGATTCCTGTTGACATACCAAAGTGCGAGTGTCCCAGCAGCTTCTCTGGATGAACAGAAGAGTTTCAAGTAATTTGAATTTACTGTGAATACATGTCACCAAAGGCTTGTGTACTGCAAGAGAGGTCCAACATAGATGAAGTCATATTTCAAGCCTAAGTCTTAGATTCTTAGATTTTACCCTTTAATATATGGACAGATTCTAAAAGGAGTAGTTAGTACACTATCACTGTCCAGCCAAGCTACCTTAACAGACAATATAAATTTCCAGCCCTTGTAAATAGGAAACACGTAAATGTTGTAAATTTAAGTCACAACATTTTTCAGATTCCACCAACAAGTCAGGTAACAGCTAAAACAATGAGCCTTAACTGTCTGCCTCTAAGTTCAGAACCAAGATGGGCTTTGTATTTCTTTTGTTTATTGTACTGAAAGAGCTAGCCTATTCATTCAAACTAAAGTCAGGACAATCATTAATTGTGATTTTTCCCAAGTAGCAATGCCAGAAGTGGGTCCTGAGTAACCTATTGTATTGCTAATTATTTACATTCAATGAATTTCAGTCTGAATACGGCTATTACTATTCCTACATTACAAATTGGCTTGTGTCTTCAGTCTCAATGTGACATTAACATCTAAAGCTGCAAATGGGAGGCAGTATTCACACCAGTCATAATAATATATATCCTTATGTTCCAGATCTTATGCTATAGAGCTGCCTTAGAGAAGGCTAATTAAGCCAAAATTTTTGCTTTAGATGTTAAGTACTTTCTTAGGAAAAAAATATTTATTCATATGAAAATCTTGTGTGATCCTTATTTGTTTTCAGAATGTATTTCCAAGAGCTGGGAAGATTTGTTTTCTGGCATGCATCTAACATTTTTCCATTGGTCACAGCATTCTTGCACTAATTGAGTTTAGAAAACTCTTCAGCTGCTGCCTGGATGAATATGATCTGTGAAAAGCAAGTATAAGAAATAATGGCATCCATTAGCTAATTACACTTGATCATCAAACATGTCCCAGTTGCAAAATGTAATGTGAGAACTATATCCTGCTATCCCAGACCTTTCAGATTGTAAGAGCTGCCATAAAAAAAGAAGAAAAAGTATGTCAGTACCTTCTTTCCTGAAATACTTCATATTTGTTAGTGAAGAAACCCACTGATTTTTAAAAGGTATAAATCTGCACAGGACAGAAACCTTCTGAAGCGTACAGAGACGATTTTGCTGTCCGAAATAAAAACTCTGGGGAATACCATCTCTTTATGCATGAAATATGAACAAATCTTCTCCCTGCTTAAAATTATCCACTCTACTGAAAAAGAAATGCCTTACAATAAATAATTCAATTGCAAATTGGGATGTTTTTGTAGAAGGCACAGATTTTCTTTTTTTTAATGTGATTATGGACTGTGTAAAAGAGAAGTTTGTCTGCATTTCCCCTAAATGCCCTGTTATTCTTACAATGAATTTTTTTCATTTTCTATCACAACATGCATAGAACTATGCTTTGCCATAGCTCTCACCTTTCTATTTAATGTTTCAGGTATTTCATGAAGACGATAGTTGTACTAATTCTCACACTCTTCTACCAGGGACAGCATTTTCTCTCTTCTAAATGGGAGGAAATTCAAGAGTCACATTACAGCTGGCCTTGTTAAGGTCTTGACCGTGGCTCTTTGTTGTCTTACACCCTCAGTAGCTTCTGTGTTAAATAGAAGCTAAAATGCCATCTCCTTGGAATGTTTACCTTTTGAACTTATATGTGAATTTGATTTGAAAGATGAGAAGGTCCAAGTGGAGAACCAACACAATGATTTCACATGAAAGTCCAGTCACTTGTTAGTTTAAATTCCAAACTAGGTTAAATCCCAGACATCCCCCCCTCTCCCCAAATACATAAATAGCCATCTATCTCCAACTGAATTGACTCCTGCATAGGGAGGCCAAATAAAGCTTCTGTTGGCATTCAAGTAATAAACAAGTATACATTTAACCTTCATTGGTTGCACTACATCAGTCTGACAGTGTTAGTGAATTGTGGCCTGACATCCCAGTTTTGTACTCCAGTTTTCCATATGCTCCATGCTGGCTAATTTCCAAAGGAACAGATAGAATGCTGCTCTGCTCAGCCCTTCTCACTGACTCTGGTCCACCTGAGATCATCTCCTGACATTCCCTTCCTGCCCTATTGAGCCACGTTACCTACAGGTGGTTTGTGCTCCTGTTGCAAAGTGAGGAAACAACTGGAGGCATCCTCAGAGATACTCCCCTATAGCGCTATACCCTGCTGCCATACCCTAGCTGTTTCTGAGCAGCAAACTGACTGAGCAGCAGTCCATGCTCTGTGGGAGGAGAGCAGGTCATAGCAACATCTTACTCCACAGCATGCAACGAGGTCATAGCAGCTCCAGTGAAGGACATCAGGCAGCCAGAGACTCTCAAGTCCCTTAGAGCCTCACTGAACACCCATGTAAAAGAGTTGGTAGTTGTAAGATCCTTGTTGGTACAAAGATACACAAGAGATCATCTCTTAGCACAATCCAGAGTCACTGTGAAATCACACTTAGACTCGAGTCAAATCCAACTATTTTTCCTCCTGTTAGAAAAAATAAAAACACCCTATCAAGATGGGTTCAAACCCGCCAGCTTTCTCTTGAAATGCTCCTTCTTGTAGGAGTGGTTTATCAGCAAATACACCTTAAATTCTTTGGGCCCGATTATTCACTGCTTTGCATGCTGTGTAACTCTTCCTGCTGCTCCAAAGTAAGGTTAAAAAAGAAATAATAAAAATGCTGCCAAACAAGTGCCTTACATTCCACAGGTGCAATTATTTTACAAATAAAAAGGAAGCGAAGACAAGAGCTTATAGGTTGTGCTTGGAGATTCTTATTACACTCTTCTTGAAACAGGAGATACATTACCATTTTAAAGCATTTCTGTGCTCAGGAAAACTAAGTAGGAATATTGTTAGTGCTTGGAATTTGCTTTGTAGTATCTTCTCCGAGGTGTTTGATTTTTTTTTTCCATTCTGATATCTTCCTTTTTATTTCTTTTGTATATGGTGATATTTATGATCTAATTCTCTCTTCCCATGTTACAGTCTAATTTCTGCAGCAGGTGGTTTCTAAGTGTCTTTTATCTCACATTCCCATTTTTATGCTAGAAAGCAAAGCAAATACGAGCACAAAGCCTTTAACCTTAACATTATCAGTAGACATTGGTTACCTTCCTATCGTGCTAACAGAATACAGAAAGATACCTATGTCTTGGCACATCACAGGTTTTATACATAGGCTCTTCTAAATGAATGCTTTCGGTTCCAGGAAGAACATGCAGCAGATGAACACCCAAGTGAGGATGAATTTTGAAGGACCTAAGAAAACGTGCTCCCAAAATGTAAGCTTTATACAAGCAGACATTTAAGAATCCCCATTTAATGGCATACATGGTGTTAAAAGACAGGTCTTCATTAGGAGATAATGCCCACACAAGAAAAAGATTTGCTCTCTTTTCCTTTAAAAGTGCCCTGAAAACACACAACAACATTCAGTGACTCACCTTTGGGCTGATCACAAGTCTTAGCTGAACCTTTTTGTCTAAGTGGGTTAATTAGGCATTATGTTTTCTCTTTTTCACCTAAATAACTGTTTTGTAATGTCTAATATTTCAGCTCCTGCAGCTGCTTTCATTATGCAAGATCTCTTATACAGAGCCATCTATTTTCACCAAATATGTACAAGCTAAATTGGTTTTGAAATTTCCATTCTTCCGTGAAAACTAACTGAAACTGGCCAACAAGCTGGCAACCATTCCCGTTCCCTAGATGATGGGTAAAGAGTGGCTGACAGACACGCGCAACTGCATAAACACTCTTCCTTAAGAAATAGCCTTAAAAAAAAATAAATCACTTTTTGGGTCACATGTTAAAGCTTTGTACAATTGAGGGTTTGAGATGTGCTAAATCTTACATGCTCTGCACAGTACTATTCACTTGAATAGAACTAATCACTCAAATTGCATAAAGCTAAGTGCTTGTTTAAATCCTCACATGACAGATGACTAATGTTCAGTATTTAAAATCCTGTACAAAGACAAAGGAACTGATTGTTTCATTTGAGCAGTCAACTTTCTAATTAATCACATAATTTAAATCTCTATTGTTTAAAATATCTAAGAAGCATGACCTTGCTTCATCAATAGATTCTGCTTTTGTCCTTCTGGAAAATTTTGCATACTAAATACCAAGCCTTAAAAGTAAAATATTTTCAGTCTGCTAGTGACTTAAATTCCATGTTTTATGACAGATGTTAAAGGAAAACACAGATAAAAGATCACATTGATGGGCTCCGTGGGTCCTCTGAATCTGAGAACTCCTTGACTTCATCTTAAACATAATGGTTGCCGACTGTTTAAGCGGGTATTAAAAATTGCCTGAATATACCTCAGTGTACAAAGCTGGAGGAGAATACAAGGGTTAAAGCTTCACCTTCTCTGGCAGCTCACCAGACTTTAAAACTAAGAAAGCTATGCAGTTTGTATTGCCGCATCTCAAGGAGGTCCAAAAAGCAACGATAAGTCCTTCAGGGAAGGCATCGCTTTTACCAGAAGCCCAGCCGAGTTCTGCTTGTCACTGGGATACCCAAGAGAAGACGCGCTGCGGTGTTAACTGGGTGTTTTTCAAGTAACTCGAAAACGCCTCTCCGCGGGCTGTGCATCCCCTCTGTCCCTCTCAAGAAGGGCTCGGGCGGTGTCACCTGCCCCCTTCCCGCCCCCTTCTAACCTCACCCGCGGGAGCGGGGGCTGCGCCGGTCAACTGGAGACAGCGTGCGGACGCTCGGCCTCCTCCGGGCGGCACCGGTCTCCCTCCCGGGGAGAGGCGACCGCCTTCCTCCTGCGGGACGGCAACAGGTCCCGCATGGCCAGCTTCAAACGCAGCAGCGGTGACAGAAGCTGCTTTCTGAAAGGGGGACAACCCTTACCCGGCGCTGACCGCTTTTTGAATCAAAAGGAGACAGTGAAGCAATTCTGTGTGCAACGAAAGCAACCATAAAAACCCCAAACTAAACAAAAACACCACAGCAAAACCGAGGTGGGGGACAAGAGTCAGGGCGACCCTACACTACTGTGCCGAGGCGGCCTCGCCGACGCCGTTTAACCCTCTCCAGCACCCATCAAGCCGCTCGGGCTGCCTACTGAGTGCGGAGGCCGCGCCGCTCCACCGGCGGGGAAGAGGCCAGACACAGCCTCGTCGTGCGTCGCCTGCGGCCCGGCCGTCCCCTCGCCAGGACGCGGAGCCTCCGGCCCGCAGGGTCTAAGGGACGGCCCCTCACCGAAGGCGCGCACAACCTACTGCCCTCTCCGCCCACCTCCGTACCACCGCAAAGCGCGGACGAGGGTGGGAGGGGCGGCCGGGCGCTCTGTCGCACTGCCGGAAGACGGCGTCGCGCTTTGCGGCTCAGCTGCCCCTGAGAAGAGGCCGGGAAGCCCCGTTCGGCCTTTTCCCTGTGCCGCCGCCGAAGGGAGGGTGAGTGTCCGGGGGGGCTCCGGCCTTCGCCGTCCTGCCCACGCGTGCTCCCCCGGCAGCGCTAACGCCAACTCCCTCTCTCTTGCAGGAGCAGCCATGCCGGCTAAGGGTCCCCTGCAGAGCGTCCAGGTCTTCGGGCGGAAGGTGAGGCGGGGGCGCCGCGGCCCACTCCGTCTACTTGTCGGGCTGGGCTGCGCCCTGCGGCCCTACGCGCTCTGTGTCCCTCGGTCCTACCTTGGGGACACTGGCGCCGGCTCCTCGCTGCGGCCGTGTGCGGGGCTAGTGTGCGGTAGGGCCGGCCGTGGGCAAGCTTTCTCGCTAGCCCACGTGTCGCGCTCCGGAGGTGCTGGGCCTCACCGTGACCCCGGCGCCGCGCGGGAGTGGGAGGAGGGGAGATTGGCTCTCCTAGGGCTTGAGCCCGGGCCCTCATGGGTCGGAGCTCTGCCCTCTCTATCAGGGGTGGCCGCCGCCGTCGTCCCCGGTCATATAGGCCTGGCTCATTGTTACTGGTGTGGACAGCCAGGTTTTGAGGCGGTTGTGAGAAGATGGAAGTTCACACTGCTGAGGTTCAGTGGCTTGAATAACCTTAGGTAACAGGCTCTTGTGAGGAAACGAGCCACAAAAATACCATGTTGCAGAATGGAGAGGGTGTTCTTCCTGTACTTACAATTCAGTGTAAAACTCCATGTCATTTATAACTCTAAATACTACTTCATTGAGTTGATGCCTTAGTATGATGCGTCAACACCTGGAAATGTAACAGTACTGTTTTGTTTGAGATGTTGATCTTAGGCATAAAACTGAGATCTTTGGGTTATTAAAGCTATATAGAAATTGACTTTGCATTGCTAGTGCAAAAATGAAATGCTGTACTGATACACATTTGGATTTTTAGAAAACAGCAACCGCTGTTGCCCACTGCAAGAGAGGAAATGGCCTCATTAAAGTGAATGGAAGACCTCTGGAAATGATTGAGCCCAGAACTCTGCAGTATAAAGTAAGCATCCATCCATTCCCCCTCCTCTTTCCCCGCTTCTGTCCCCCACCTTGGATGTTAAAATAGTTCTATATGTATAATTGCATGGGAAAGAAGAAGAGTTGCTTTCCTTATTGTTAGTACTAAATTTTTGGTTCTCTGTTTCCTGATTACCTGAAATGTAGATGCTGTTGTGAAAATTCATGAAACTGACCTTTTATGGTTGCCTTCTTAAGAAGGGTGGGCTTTTGCTTAACTATATTCATGTATGTTAGTGTAATTGTGAGAAGTACTTTCAGTGCTTCACATCTATTTTTTAAATTGAAATGGATGACTTTAAACCCCTTCTTTTAAAAAGATTGTTTAGGACTTAATAAAATCGGTGTTTGAACAGTGCTGAGAGAATCAGAAACTGACTAGATAACTATGAAGTATAACAAACAGTGGAGAAGCTCACCTGCAAATTACTTAAGATCTTCAATTTTAATAAACTTGATTAATTTTTCTGGTGTACTTATGGCGTTCTACTTAAAACTATGTGCATATGCTTTGCTATTAAGATTTCTGAAACTTAAATATAAGTGAATTCAGTAAATTTATTTTGTAAATAAAGTAGTAGCAAGTGTCAAAGAACTCTGCAAGAGGCCTACTTTATTTGAGGGTGTGACTGTAAAATCAAGGCTCGGTTTTTCAGAACATTCAGTACCTTCACCTCTGGTAAAGCTACTACAAGCTCCAATCCTTGTTGTTTCTGATCACAAATTAATTTTCTTTGTTTTGTTTCCCAGCTGCTCGAACCTGTCCTTCTCCTGGGGAAGGAACGGTTTGCTGGTGTTGACATCAGAGTCCGTGTGAAGGGTGGTGGCCACGTAGCACAGATCTACGGTATGATTTTTGGTGGGATCTCTGGTTTGGGCGAGAACAGGTCAAGCAGCATATTTAAGTGGCTTGAGTTCAGAGTAGTAACTTGTGCATCTTGATGTTCTGTTTCTTTTCCACTGTGCAAGTGTAGTTTTCCGAAGGGCGTAGTAGTTACATTTTATGTGAAAAGCTGTAGCATGCAGAGTAAGTCGAATGAAGTCAACTGATGACATTTTGAGGAAACGCGAGGAAATGTTCTTTGTGTCTTGCAGTGTGACAGGACGGTGCAGGTGCAGCTGAGCACAAAGATTTTTGGGAGAGGAAAAAGGGAAATTATAATTTGAAATGATATCTTTACTTGTAAACTTGCATGTTGTTCAGCAGCAGCGTTCAGGTGACCTCCAGAGCTAAGCGTTCTTGTCCTTTGCCAAGGCTGGCAACATACTCGCATTACCTGTTGATGGAATTGCTCTTTACAAACGGTGGATTTGTCCCATTTCAGTTCTAATGAAGTGGAGTTGAAGCTGCATAAAGATTGGAGACATATTTCAGTCTCAAAGTTGATTACATTAATTTTTCAGAACATTCATATTTCTACCAAACCTTGATGTTGTGACAGATTCCAGCCTAACAAAATCTTTACAGTTACTCCCCGTACTCCTGGTTTGAGTTCAGTTTGCTGTGTTACTGTGCTACAGGCCTGTTTTATTGAGGTGTGCGAGTAGAACTGCTCCTACTGTCCGATTGTCCCTTTTGCCTCTCTAGTCTTCAAACACATGGATCAGCTTTATCCCTGTTGGAAAGTATAGACTTTTCAGAGAACTGTGTTTCGAAGGATTTTGAAAGTTGGCTGCTTGTAGATAGAAGATAAACCAACACCAGTACTTGGGAGAGAAGGTGATCAGGACTGCCCTTGTTCAGTTCCTTGGCTAGCTGGCAGCTGTCAAATCCACAAATGAACTGTGGGTGGTCTCTTGGCACAGATTCCTTCAGATTTGCCAAAGTAAAGATCACGTGGAGTATGTGGGAGGGGAGATTAAGGAGGGGAAGGACAGTTTGGCAGAAAATAAGACAGCAGGTTTCTCAGATAACTGGCACTTTGTGTTTAAGTTTTAAATGAATTTGCAGTCCTTACTGATCCATTATCTTTCTTTTATTAACAGCTATCCGTCAGGCTATCTCCAAAGCATTGGTGGCTTACTATCAAAAATGTGAGTTGTTTTGATGAGCAAGCCTTAAGTGGCAAATGTATGGCTTCGGTAGTTCTGGTGCAAAAAACGTTCATGGGGATCTGTTCCCTGGGAAACTTCTTAAACTGAAGACTTGTTTGGTTTTTTTTCTCCTTTTCCCAACAGATGTTGATGAAGCTTCTAAGAAAGAGATCAAGGATATTCTAATCCAGTATGATAGGACTCTGCTGGTCGCAGATCCTCGCCGTTGTGAATCCAAGAAATTCGGAGGCCCTGGTGCTCGTGCGCGCTACCAGAAATCTTACCGTTAGAATTGTTTGTGGTCATGTGACAGACAATAAACATGACGAGAATTTGATACATTTCTCGTTTCTAAGTTGAGTTTTTCTGTGTGGGTAACTTTTTCACTGTTAATTTAATATTGCTACACAAATAGATTGTTATTAAAGTGAGATCGTAGGGCTGTTGGCAGTCCTATCATAGTAAGGCTAGATAGATAGGTCTTGGAAATAAAGAAAAGCTTCCTCCTGTTGAGGTTATGAGAACATCAAGAAGGCTTCCATCCTGGTTTTTGTGGGTACGTGCAACAATGTGGCACCTTGTTAAAGCAGAGTTCAATCTCTGCCTTTCTGGTAAATCCAGACAAATGTGGGCCTTTGCCAGTACCTGGATGGCTGCGCTTCATGGTGTTAGGAACCAGCAGGAGTAGTCCGTGTTCTTCCTGTGTGAAAAGTGTCTCAGCCCTGTTCCAGACAGGCCATAATGCACAACAGTGTGGATCTGACTCCTGGCCTGTAGCTCGTGTGTTATGTGACTTGGTTCTGTTTTACCTCAAACCAGGACACGTCCCTAAGTGTAATGCAGGACATTAAACATAGGCTTCATTCCACATACACTTGAGCGCTGGCAGTTGGCCTTGTGAAGGGCTTCTCGTTCACCTGAAATACTGTACTGATAGTGGTGTCTCAGGCACCGCTATGGAATATTTTGTGGCAATGAGTGTTGTCCATCTGCATGCACAAGGAATGTAGCCCTTTGAGGACAACTCCCTCAGAACGATGCTGAAGCGGGTATTTGGGCAGCTCTGCTAAAATTTACGTTGTCAAAACCAAAGTGGTTACAGGGACAGGGGAAGGATATTGACAGAAGTCTTGCCATACCAGATAATACAGAGGAAGGGTTTTCTGTATTATTTGTCTAAGTGTAGGGAACTCTGGTTTTTTTCTTTAAAAAATTGCGTGTGTTACAAATAAGATTGGGTTTAAATTATTCATTCTTCAGCTGTATGCTCACAGAGTTAGAACACAGAGGGATGTGGGCCTGGAGAGCAACACTAAATAAAAAAAATAATCTAGAAGAATCCCTCTGGAAGCCAGGCCGTTGCTTATGTCATGAGCCAGGTGAGGCAATTTGAAGGCTTTAGGGAAGTAAGTGGGGAAAAACCTGGACTTGAAAATATGACAGTAATTTGAAAAGATCTGGCGAGGGTGTGTGTGTATCAAACACGAAAAGAGATGTTGGAGAAGTTCCAGCTTCTTGTCCATTGAAACTGAAGATTTTCATTCTGGAAGAGATCTCCTGGGGACAAAGAAGAAGAGTAAAGCTCTGAGTAAGACATGGGATGTGCCAACAAGAGGCTGTTGGAAAGGCTAATTCTGTCTCTTGGAAGAGTTGCAAGTAATTGAGTGAGGCCTTGGATGTGGGCCGGCCCAACAGGCATGGGAACAGCCCTGGACTGTAGTTTCCTGTGTTTGAAAACCAGTTTGAGGAGGAACAGGAAGAAACTTTGGAGATGAAGCATCAAAAGGCCTGGCTTCTGCAGTATTGCTCTCTAAACCTGGCATTTTCAATTGTATGCTTGCATGCCACCACTGAAACCGTCACAGGAGCACCTCAATACTTGAGCTTTCCGTTGAGCTTCCTATTAAACGTGACGTTTGAACTCACTTGTTTGACATTGGGTCATTTCAGTGCACTCAGTCAACACAAAGTTAAACCAGCTTCCTTTGTGAGGGGTTGGAGAATTGGAAAGAACAGTACAGCCTTTTTGTTCATAGCTTCTTATAAATGTTAATAGTTATGATGTTTGCTTTTTCCGCATTTAAGGCATCTTTACTGTTCAAGAGTTAAATGAGTTACTTCAACAAATTCCTTCTGAAAAGGAATTCTTTACTCATCTCCCATTTTAGCTGTCAGAGTCTGCCACAAAAATAGTGCATTACGTGACCTGAATAGGAGTAGAAAACTCTTGTTCAGACCCCTCACGCTCCCATGGACAGGGAGGAGACTGCTGTATATTCTGCTGTTGCCAGTTTGCATACCAAGATTTTGTGTTTTACACTAAGCGAATGAGATACTTTATTCCAGACACCTGCTGTCTCTTTGGCAAGGTGCATGGTTTGCTTTCCTTGCTGTCCTCCCTGGCCCTTTCTGCACCCTCAGATCTGACCCATTTCTCACCCAGTGAGTTCCTCAGAGTTTCTACCATTGTAGTAGAGTTGCTCACTGATAACTCTTGCTCTTGGGCTGCTGAAAACCGTAAAGTTCTGCCTCCCAGCCTGGCTTTCTAAGGAAAAGGCACTATGCGGGGCTAACTTCAAATTCCATTATTTGAATTCCTGTGAGTTTTGGGAAAATTGGCGTCTCGGTAGATGTTAATTAGCTTCAGCTGAGGAAAAATAATCCTTTTACTCGTTTGGCTCGTGTGGTGATTGAAAAGCAATGGCTCAGTCGTTGCCCAGGAAGCGTGCACTGGCCTGCCAGTTGGCACACAGGCACCCTGTGCTGTGGCTCATCCAAAGCCCAATCTTGCCTGGCTGTTAGAGCAGCCGGGTGCAGGGAAGGAGAGAGGACACTGAAGCGTGAAAGTCAAGGAGACATGGGGAGACGCAATACCTGATGGCAGTAACCTTAGGGGTGGATTTCACACTTTTGGGGAAACCCAATGTGTCATTTTTTTCTGCCGGCAGAACAGCTTGTAACAGTTGGGGATTTCTGTTTTGCTGTTCTTTTGTGGAAGGGCTGAAAATAAAACTTGCATTGCCACTAACATATCCAGAGATGATATCTGCATGTCATTTCTTCAACCAAAAGGCATAATAAAAATGCTTTCTGAGCTGAACTCTGATCCTATAAAAACGCCCCATTAATCCTGTGGAGTGATGTCATTCCCACAGGCTTTTTTCTAAATGGGAAATGTTCAAGGAATTAGGCTGATGTCTGCCTGGGTGGTTGAGGATTTTTAAGTAGTTACTTACTGATCACCCACTAGGGGGCTTATCTTCATTGGGGAAGCGTCACTACAGTGATATTTGAAGGTGCAAGGAGAAAAACCTGTTCATAAAAGCCATTCCTTTCCCGATGTCCTGATCCTGGAAGGATGGCAATCAAGCTTTTGTCATTGAGCATCTTCTCTGGCCAGAGACACAGTTCCACAGAGAAATGGTGAGTGTTTGATCTTCAAGCTCCCAGAGAGTTCTTGAGCAGCTGCTTCTTAGAAGAGAAGAAACACCCCTAACCTGGTATCCTCCACCTCTTTCCTTAGTTTCACTGATGCTACTAATTCTCAGGAACATCAGGCGTGCACATCAAAACGTGGTGTCACTTGAGTCCTTCATTGAAAATACCAGTTCAGTGAAGGCTGGAGTGTGAGCTCTAGAAAGTACCACGTTTTGGTAATGATGCTAAAGGATCCAATTCCAATCCAGGACAAGATTATTCCTGTGGCACTGCAGGCCACTTTCTCACACATGATAAACTGTATAACCCGTATATAAAATTAAGTCCTCTCATGTGTTATGTTGGAAAATTTGGGGCAAATTAATTCTGACTGTAATATACAAATATATGAACAGCAAAATATTTAAATTTTATTTTTAAAGAACAATCTGTAACTTAGAGATGGAACACTAGTATTTTAAAAGCATAGGCCAGTGTGTTCTGCATTGTGCTTGGTTTTTTACAAGTGATTATTTTCTTATGAATTTTTTTCTGTTCATTTTTGTCACAACTGTGAGTATTCTACTACTTGTATAGGTAATGTGTGTCATTGCGTCAATCTTACTTGATTCAGGTTTTTTTTTAGATCTCTCTCTTAATATAGTCCTCTGAGTTACAGTTCCAGTGTATTTGGCTGAATAATTCTTCTTCCTTATTAGCTAACATCCTTCATGTTAGCTAATAACATCCTGGGACCGTGCTGTTTCCAACCCTTGCTTGAGAGCAACCTGAGACATTGTCCTCTAAGAGTAGCTTCACGAGAGGGTGAAATGTTGATTAGCCTCTGTCACCTCCTGCAAGGTAGGTGCCTGTGTATTGTTCACAGTCTGTGAGTATGACTGGATGAGTGTGTCAGTTTGGATCAGGAATTCACACTTGGTTCTCCAGCTTGCAGTCTGGAGTGGTTTTGGACCACGTGGTGCAGATGAAATTAAGCTGAAAGATGCAGTCCAACTGCAAATAAGCAGCCAGCCCATGGGACCTGCCTGGAGCTAGTCAGAAGTAAAAACAGAGCAAAAAACCCTCTTGAAATGCCAATTGTGTGACTGTCAGCTTCTCAGATACAACAATAACAAAAATAATTCTTAAGGAATACTCCAAACACAGTGTAGTGTTATAACATACATCAGCTTGCAGTAGATATCCTTGGGCTGCCTGTGGTTCCAAACCTGCATGAGTACTGTTGGCTGCTGTGGGGACACAGGGTTTTGTCTTTGTGGTCAGAGAGGTTGAGTGTTTTCCTCTGCCTTCTCTAGTCCAGCTGAGGAATGGGAAAGAAAAAGGGCTAGAAGAAATGATGGGAAAACTTTTCACCTGAGAGAGGCCATAGCATCCTGGCTTGCATAAGAAATAGTGTGACCAGCAGAAGTGAGGTGAGGTGAGGGAGGTGATTGTCCCTCTGTACTCAGCACCGGTGAGGCCACACCTTGAGTATTGTGTCCAGTTCTGGGCACCTCAGCACAAGAGAGATATCGAGGTGCTGGAGTGAGTGCAGAGGAGGGCAACGAAACTGGTGAAGTGCCTGGAGAATAAATCTTATGAGGAACTATTGCGGGATGTGGGACTATTGAGTTTGAGGAAGAGAAGGCTGAGAGGAGACCTCATCACTCTCTACAACTGCTTGAAAGGGCATTGTAGAGAGGTTGGTGCTGGTCTCTTCTCACGGGCAATTAGCGACAGGACAAGAGGGAACAGCTGCAAGCTGCAGCAGGGTAGGGTTAAGCTTGACATTAGGAAAAAATTCTTCACAGGGAGTGGTCAGTCACTGGAATCAGCTGCCCAGGGAAGTGGTGGAGTCACCATCCCTGACCATGTTTAAGAGTAGATTAGATGTGATGTTGAGGGATATGGTATAGGGTGGAACTTTGTAGAGCAGGGCTGATGGCTGGACTCAATGATCCCAAGGGTCTCTTCCAACCTAAATGATTCTATGATTCTATCAATTTCTAAATTTTCTTATGGTCCAAACCCAGTTTCTGTAGCAAGTTCAGAGGGTGTCACAAAGCACACCCAAGGAAGCTTGGAGGGTTAGACCAAAGATAGGCTTCACAAAGCAAAATGAGCAGTAGCAGTATCAATTACTATTATATGTGTCTTTAAAACTGCACTTTTATATGATTGTACTAGCCTTAGAGTAAAGCTGGTAAGGCATTTCTATTTTAAAATATGAAAATTTTTAATTTTGATGAAATTATATTTTTATATTTTAATGAAAATTAGAAACAAACCCTATTGGCCCTGTTGATACCTTTCTCCTTTTTGCTAATATGAAATTTTCATAACATGTTTTATTAGAAATTAAATATAATTACCCTGTAGGAAGCTTTCTTTTGTGGTATAAGCAAACTATGCAGAAAAATGTGTCTGAAGTATTCTTGAAAATCCAGGTGTACTATTTAATGGAAGTTGAATTCTCTCCTTTTAGAACAGTTAAGGAACATCAATATGGTAACATCCAAAACTACCTGGTTATAATTTATACAGTAGCATCACATTGCAGGGTCTTGCAAAAATATTTCACCATAATTAGCAGTAAAGGGCAGCACGCAGCGCAAGCCTCAAAGCGCACAAAGGTGTGTGACGACTGAAGGAACTCTCCAACCATCATGACAGGGCAACGTTTCTATGTCATTGTCTGCTATGTTATAAAGGGCCGATTCAATTCAACAGAGGAGTGATACTCGCAGGTCTAGTGAAAGTGTAACTAATACAGACTCTGCTGAGGAGTTACCATGCATTACTAACGAGAGACATGCAGCCAGAGAGCTGTATGCAAGACTTGCAAAGCTCCCAGCACTGTCTGTAGCTACCAAGCTTGATGTCTACTTTGCTTTTCCTTTTTTGCATTGTGTTATTTTAAATAATGCATCCAACTATCTGACTTTTCAAGGATTTGAACACGCTGTAGAAATACACAGTTCTAAGATGCCATCGTAGCCAAAGCCATCAATTTGGATAAATTTCCTATTACTAAGTTATACTGAAATGAACATTGTGGGAAAGCGCAGTTTAATGATACCTTGGACTATATTCTTGCTTCATTCATTGCTGTCTTCTTTGCAAGGTAAGAATTTTTTTTCATTTTTGCAATAATGCTAACTTTGAAAAAGCTTTTCTAAATATTTTAATATTGCAGCTCCTTTATTTTATATCATAAAACAGTGAATTTTTAACCCTTGCTGGAATTCATAAGTAAAAAAGTTTTTTTAACATGGGTTAAAAAACTTTATCACCATTCTGTCTCATAGGTGTGGAAACTAAAATATAGCTCTTTTTTGAAAGATACATTTTTATATCTCAATTTATTATAAAACAAGTATTTAGGAACAAAATTTAAGTTTCTTGGCTTTCTTACCATTAATGCCAGATCAGTAAGTGTCTAATGATTTTCAATGGGGTATGATTTTGTTTGAACAGGTTGCACCTGCAGTTTGTTTAAAAATTTGTAGAATGCTTGTGTAATTAATCACTCTTCTGGTTATAGAAATGATCCTATATATTTATTTTTTTTTTAAAGCATGGATTCTAGTGCATTTAAAATTATTTACAATTGAGTCTTACAAGTAACATTCAGAAAATTATTATAGGTAACTCCCCTAGAAGTTTGATTCTGGGAAGCGTTGAACAACCTTTGTATTTTACTAGTTTTGTTCTGAGCCTCTGAAGAAATACAAACCCTTTGCTCTTTTCCATGCTAGCATGTACCAGACCTGAGACCATGGAAACTTGCAGGTACTTGAGAGAGTCAAACTCTCAGGAAAGAAAGCATGTAGTGCTATAACCCGTGGAAACTGAAAAAGTTTGTATAAATACGCTCTGGAAAACTTAAGAACATTAAAGAAGAAAATTCAATAGTGTTGTTTCAAACTTGACAAACTGTTGTTTGCCAAGTCCAGAGTGAGGCTGTAGAATAAACTTTTAACTTGATGACTTTTTAATTTACAGGATCTTATTGCAAGCTTTCTCTTTTGAGGAGAACTTCAAGGTAAGATTTTATTCCTTATTTGTCAAATCTTGCAAACAGAACAAGAATGAATAAACATGACGCAGTGTAAGTTCGAAAGTAAAATATAGCCTTGAATTCGACATGTAAAATGTCATGTACATGTACGTTGGATGTATAACACGCTTTCAGAATGTTTACAACTGTTTTCAAGGAATTTACATAAAGGGCATGGGTCCTCTGTTTGAAAAATGGAGGTCTTCATGAAAAAGGATACTTCTATGGCTTTGAGAAAGCTTAGAGGAATAATGGAATGAAACCAGGATGAGATCATGATTTCATGACTGGAAAAACACATTAAATGATTATCCTTCTACAGTTTTAATTGCATGATAAAATCCTAGTTGCTATTTGAAGCACAAAAAAGTAAGTGCTATACAGCCTTAAAATAAACATTTTCAATACAAGTTTTCATGTAGAAGCTGAAATCCAAACAAACCCCAAACTAGGGAATGTTCCTGATCCCATTGAATTAAATGGGAACTATGCCATCAATTTCAATGGAAGCATTTAGTCGGACGTATCTTTGGATGTCTAATGACCTCTAATACATCTAGTGAATGCACGTGCATGTCAAAGGATATGCCATCTTGGACTGCTGATAAAACTAAGTATGTTTTATAGTTTGATGCCCTTGTTTCTAACCGTAATCACAAATTTAAGGCAGCTACAGCTGGAGAGTCATCTCTTGCTATTAAAAGTGCCATCACAGTATATTCAAATAACACTTGGGGGAACTCTCAACCACTCACATGCAAGATCAAGTAAATATAAAACTGCTCTACAATTTTGTATCCTGTCATGTGGGCTTATTTTGCTTATTTGCGTCTTCCCCACAAGCTCCAGGTACCTCCCTTTTCAGAGATTGGGATGATGCCCAATTCTGTAAAATGAGACCATGAAAAAAAAATAAAAATCACCATTTTAAATGTTAACCCAAGAAAGACCTCTTTGATAAAGTCATGGTAATCAGAGAGAAACACTTCTCTCTGGGGAGCTGCTTATTCAGCTTGCTCCAGAGACCTTTGATTATACAAGTTCCTTTTTGTTTTCTTCCAGAAATGAGTTTAATGCAACTCGACAGAAAAGAGATCTTGTAACAGCCGAGGTAGGTAATACCTCCAAAAATGGGAGGGAGGGGAAACCATCCTCCCTTTTCTGCTCTGGGCCTTTGCTGCCCTCACAAAGGAGCCTTTGTGGGGAGAAGGGCTGTGGTAACAGGAGGACAGTGAGGAGGAGCAGCTATTCCCTACCTGCTCGCTCCCCACCTCAGCCTGTGGCCTCATGCCTTCATTCACCCTCAGCAAAGCTCCCGTGGGTGACCCACCCCGAGGAGCTGACTGACGCACACCATGGGAAATAAAACCTCAACGCCTCCAAGAGCTTTTGTGAGGGTGAACAGAGTGCTCTGGAAAGTTGTTAGTGTTTGGTGAGAGGCTCAATGGCAGCGCCACCTCCAAGCCTCCCATCCGCATGTGGTGCTGTGGGGACCCTGGTTCCCACCATCCCAGCCCAGCACTGCTTCAGCACAACGTTGCTCTCAAATTTCATAGTAAGCGGGGAAATCTGTTTCCCTTGCTGGTACACACCTGAGGTGATGGAGCTCAAGCAAGGGTTACAATCCCATTCAATGGGGGCAGGCAGAAAGCCCAAGGCAGCCCCTCCTCATGGCCTTGTGAGAAGCCTGCGGCCCAGCTAAGGATTATTTTCTCAGAGTCCCTTGGAGATCTATGTGTCTCCTGACCAAGTCAGGAGGTAGCTGGTGTGAAACGCTATGCTCAGGTGAATGGTGTCCCAGGAGGGCCTTCAGCAGGCAGGTGCTGTTGCAATAAGGGTGCTCTACCTCCCTGAAATAACACAGAGGCCAAAAGCTGCTTTCCTGAGTAGGACAGCTCAGAGAGATGGAAAATGGGAAACGAAAATGAGTTGTGCTGGGAGGGAAAAGATCCTTTCTGGCTAGTGGATGGGCCATGGGGACCAGGAATAGTTTTGGTGCAGGGGCCTTCCAGGTGGCGTTTTGAAGTCCATTTTGGGTTGATTTTAAACAGATTGTGCTACTTGGATGCATCCCACAAAGTATTTCCATATGGAAAAGATAACATTTTATGTCACTGTATGAGGCATTAGTGAGAGTTACCTTAACCTGTTCCTTGAGATCCATTAGTTCAGACTCTAGGCATGGAGAATGACTGGCGGCAGGAGGGAAGAAAGACATTAGCTTACAAGAGAAGGCAGACAATTTGTTTTGCTTAGTTGTACAGCTGAAGGGGGGTGTATACGTCTGTGGGGAGCATAGAAGGGTGACTGTTTTCTCATAGCACACCAGAGAGTGAATAAAACACAGGGAAGAAGAGCTATTTAAGCAAAGGGACCAAACTTTATAAAACCAAAGGATTTAAACAGTCCATGAAAAAGTGCAAGAGGGAAATAACTAACTACCCGGCACTTCACCCTGGTAAACTTTCAGACTAGTTTAGACCGATCAGACTAGTGAGGGCAAAAACCCTGGAGTGCTTTCATCCTGGAATGGGATCAGTTCTTGGAAGGGATGATGAGACGTGACAAACTGCAGTAGCAGAGTGCTGGGTCAGATCCAGGGCTTCCTTATAGTCTGATGCTCCCTGGTTCCTTAATGAGACAGGAAGGAGATCAGGCAGATCTGCCTCTTCTGTTGTTTGGGATGAACCAAGAGGTAACTCTGAAGGATCTCAAGGAGGACATGAAATCCATAGAAACTGGAGTGGCCACGATGGGATGATCAGAGTGCAGCACAGAGCATGAGTTAGGGGAGAGGAAGAAATGGGAGAATATCCCATCTCTGAGGTCTCCAGCTATTGGTATTTGACCAAACTGAAAAGAGCAGGAGTGTTTTCCATTCCCTCACTCTTCCTCTCAAATATAAATTGTAAAAATGTAAGAACTCCCCTGGTGGATCCCCACTCATTCGATTGGCTATAGTAAACTGGAGGACATGGAAAGGAGGCTGTTGGAGATCTCATGGTGCAGCTATATAATTCCCCATCCTCCTGAAAGCTGTGCTTCCCCTTCCCATGGTGCTGGCTGCTGTGGTCACTGCCTTCCCTGCTATGCCAGGCTGCTGATCCTTTCAGCAGTGCCTGTGGCTTTCCCATATGCTGGCCAAGCAGCAAGTTGCTCTTCTGTATTAAAATAACACTCCAAGTCCTAACCCAGCATTAGGTTACAATGCCTCAGGCTCGTATCAACTCATTTGTAAAGCACAAACACCCTGATTTTGCTTTCACGTTTCTCTGTCAGATTCGATCTGCCTCTCCTCGGTTGTACCCTCCTGGGGCCTTGACACGGAGTCTGCCAGGAGGTCAGTACTGTACTCCTCACCCACGGGAGGAATGATGCTCCTGAAAATGCTGCTTTCCAACCAGCTCTCTCATGTTACTGTGCATTGTGAAATCCCTCCTAATTATGTCCCCTACAAAACCAATTTTCTGGTTTTATCCATGTTAAATTCTTGTTAAAATTATACTTTTAAACTAATGTCTTACAACCAAATCTGAACAGCTAACTAAGCTAGTACTTTAATTATTTTTTTTAAAAAGTTTCATTCCATTGCAATTTCTTTTTCTTCCTGCCACTTTTCTGGCCTTGGCAGAGGATGCAAGTATACTAGGTATGTAACTGGTTGTGTGAAGGGATGGCAGTGCTCAGGCTATGGGCATGGTGCTGCTCCTCCAAGGTTTTAGACACTGTACAAATATGTGAAGCAGGTCCATGTTACAGAAGTTGTTTGGCAGAAAAGTTGGTTAGTTGGTTGTATGCAACTGAGCTTTGGTATCCTTCTTGGAAAATATGTAAGCCTGAATAGGTACTTTCTTTTGTGTCTTTCCATGTAAATGAATTATGTAATTTTATAGCTCTCAATTCGAACAGCAACAGTTTTCCACATTAGTGCTGTTCTATAAACAGTATTTTCTGCCTTACTAGTATTTTCAGAGTATCTGCATATATTTGGAATGCAATTCTTAAATGAGAAAAATTCAAAACTGAGCATGGAAAGGAATTTTCAGTGAAGGCTGATGTTCTGAATAATTGGCAACTTCTGTGTGTGCTTTACTGTAAAGGTCCCAGTTCGTCCCCATTTAATGCCACTAGAAGTTTTACCATGGCTTCATTAGAAGTGGAAGGCCCTGTTTATTTCATTTGCAATGCTTTTTAATCTCCATCAGCAGGACTGTAAGTGTTTGTATCTAGGGTTATCCTCCCCTGAGAAAGAAAGCAACTGTCTGTAAAACCTGATGAAATTCTGCCTTGGGACTACCTTTCTTCTCCACTTTTGGGGAACTATGATTTGGACCCACCTCAGTGAAAGATTAGTAGATGACAGTGAGATTTTAGCTTCCAAGCACACAATAAAACCCTTTAATCAAACTGCTTTTTGGAAACAATTAATAATTATAACATAAAGTAAACCATTCCCATGGAATCTTAAGTCTCTGACTCCAGTCGCTTCTTAAGCAGAAGACTTTTAACAGACTTTTTTTTTTTTTTTTTTTTTTTTTTTTTTTTTTTTTTTTTTTTTTTTTTAATGGGTGAAAGGTTATTTATAATTAGTTTTGCCTCTGTAAATTTTATAGTCTGGACTGCTCATAAACTGGATGTACCTTTTGCTGCAATGCTTAAGAGGGAGGAGCTGAACATATATATATAAATTATGCTGAATTTGGTCAATTAGAATAATCAGTGTTCTGTCTATTTCCAGATCAGCAGGACTGGGATTTGATTTCTTTACATGGGAACTTGACCTTTTGTTTGCTGGGAGGAGGTTGACCTTTTGCTCCTTTGTTAGTTTACAAGTCTCAAACCAAATGAGAGAACCTTGCTTCTCTTTTAACCAAGAAATGCAAAGGATAGAATTAAGTAAAAGTTAAAAACTGGAGATTGTTGTTAGTTTTCTTAGCTAATATAGCTGCTTATGATTTTACAATAAACTTATTTAATGTGGATCTCTCAGCCTGTTTGCAAAATACGGTACCTACTAAAAGTATCTACTTAATACTATCTACTAATGCTTGCTTACAGGTTCATGTCCTCAGGAGTGCCTTAATGGAGCAGCTTGCACGGAGGCAGGTGACTGTGACTGTCAGTTATTTCAGGCTCAAGGAAGCAGGTGCCAAATTGGTAAGTTTGGGGCCAAAGGAGTCAAATTTCCTCTTCAAGTAATATTTAAGGTGCAGATTTTTAAAAAAAATATTGTTAACAGCACCGTTGTGATTCCTCTATAGTAGGACTGTCATTCTACTAGTGGCTAGGAGGATTCAAATGATTTCCGTTAGGATAAATACAGAGCAACATCAAGAATGCCTACATTTTAGCACTTGGGCTACAATGATGCATAGATACCATAACAGCTAGATCACTGTCTAGTCCATCATAGATAGCTGGCTTTTTTTATAGTTAGATGAACAATGAAAAAGTCACTGCATTTTTCTAACAAACAGTGACATACTGCAAATAAAATTTCCACCTGTATCAGTGCGCTGCCTTCTCTTGCCTCTACTTATAATTAAGAAGTCTCCACTGAAGTAAACGAAAAACTTAAAATGATCACATGTGACTAAAACTGCAGCCTAAAGCTTAAAAATAAGTATTGACTTTATTTAAAGCTGAAAAAACGAGGTTATCTTTTGTTCTTGCTGCATATTGTCTTTATAAGCTCCTTTTTCCTTTCTGAGCTCTTACTTTTATAGATGCCTGTGATGCCTGTCAATTTTTGGTTATTGTGCTTCTTGTAAACTCAGTGTGTTCTCTCCAGTACCCAACACTGGTAAGGACCGAGATGGGATTTGCAAATCATGGGGGCAGTATAATTTTGAAACATTTGATGGCATCTACTACTACTTCCCAGGAAATTGCTCCTATATTTTTGCAAAAGACTGCAATACTCCAGAGCCCCAGTACACTGTTTGGGTAAGTGTGTGAGCATACGCTAGAAATAACACACTGAGCATTCCAGTATTACAGGACTTACATTTCATCGTAAGTAAAATAAGTAGAGAGACAATAAATGGATCAAACTGTTGCATTGCTTACTTAAATATAAAACTATGCTGCTGGGAAATGTCTAAGCTTATGGGCAGTAACTCAAACCACTGATGAAATGATAATCAACAGAGCCAGTATATTAAAAATAGTATTTCTTACTCCCCCTATCCTAAAAAGGATCTCTGATCTCTTCTTTCTGGGAACTAAAGTGGGTCTTAAAGCAGACCTTGGAAAACTTAATAAACTTTAGCTGTCAGACTGTGAAAAAATTGAGCTGTTGACTAAAGTGCAAACAGCTATCACCTGCCTGGTAGGTGGGCACCCCAGCATATTGTGCCCCATTCACAGCCATCAGCATGCTATGGGGAGCTGCCTCCCTGGCCCATGGAAAATTCTGTGCCCTCTGGGAATTTGTGTTCTGATTTTGGATTACCTCGATGTCATGCAGAGAAGATTAACAGCTCAAGAGCCGTCATCTTGACCTATGTATGGAAGGCACTCTTTTTAGTAATTTCCTCAAATTACTGAGTATCCATAGTTATTGACATTGGGTCAGGCAGAGTTCAAAGCTTTGAAGGAAGCTGCCCAATTTATCAGGCTGTTGGTTACTGTGGGGAGAGGATACGAGCTTGTTATGTTACTTTTCACACAATGATTGGCATTTGGTGCTGATTGGGTATGGGAGAGGGGACAAGAGGTGTCTTAATTCTGAGCCCTGGTAGTCACAGTATGCAGGGCAGAGCTAGATGCTGATTTCTGCTCTGAGGACTAGTTTTCATTTATAAACACAGGATCTCTCCTACCAGCATCTAGTGAAGACAAATCTGCCATTAAAACTACCATTTCTATTCACCCAAGTTATAGACAGATGATGTTATATCTGTCTTCCATGATTTCATTTTAATTCTTTGGATTCTGTGTGCATCTATGACCTTTTAGGAGTTTTCAGAAAATGCTGTATCAAAGCCAAAGATTATATGCAAATCTATACTCAATACTTCAGTGGATCCTAGTTCCTCTCGAAAGAGAGAAGCTACCATTCAATTGCTGGAACAAATTGTTAAAAACTGAAAATGTTTACTCAGAAAAGTTATAAGTAATGTTGAAGCACTGCAGTTGCTACAGACTGGGCAAGGGAGAACCAAAACCTTGCCAAATCCTCACATTATGGTCGTTCTGGATTTAATAATCCACCTCTCTAGAGGAGAAGAAAACACAAGAATTATTTTGATTATCCTTGATTATGTTTCTGTATTGGGCCAGGTTTACATGGAAACCATCTGTCAATACTAGTAATGTTTATGATGTATTTATTTGTGATTTTCTTTATACAAGTGAAAACTCTAATGCTTTTCCTGGTTTATTTCACTCAAACAAACAGTAACTGGTTTTTACTTCCAGGATTAAGTGTCAGTTTAGGAAGATTGACTATGTGTTAGCACTGTATCTGTTTACCAACAGATCATTTCAACAAAAATGATAGCTCCAGCTCCGTTTACTTTACAGACTCCATTACTACATTGGCAAAATATTTCCCAGTTACTAATCTATTTAGCTTCACAACACTATCAAATAAACTGGTAGCGAAACTCCCATCTTTTTCAGGGAACAATGATGGACACAGTCATAGGAGTGAGCTAAAAGTAATATTTGAGCTATCTAAACTCTGTATACATTTTAATTTAGATAATGATAGATTATCTAAGATTCACAATGCATTCTCCTGTCTCTTCAGTGTCTAAAACCAGCTCACATGATTTTGAAGCACTGTAGTCTAGGGCGCCCCACAGGTTTGGATGGCTCAGGCCGGCTGAGATTAATGAAAGCTGTTGAGGTTTTGCTTAAGCTCTTGGAGCAGGTATGTGCTTAAAACTCACTGAGATTATTTGTGTGTAATTCAGAACTGAGTAGTAGTCAATTGGTTAGAGCATATGCACAGAAAGTTGGAGACACATGTGCCTATCATTAGGCAGAGTGAATCTGAATGCAGAGTTTTCATGCCTTGAGAGCATGCCTTGGCCAACACAAGCTGTGTGGTCTCTGAAGACAAGGGCTTTCCTGCAGAAGTCCTGGTCTACCATGCCACAGACTGGGAATGCAAATGAAATCTGATTTTAAGGGTAGCCTCCTTTTTGCCTAGTTATAAAAGGAGGAATATTGGTTCATCATGCGTGTTGGAAGGTCTCATTACACATTTTTTATGAGAGATCTACTTCACTACCATAAAACCATAGACATACTGAGACAGGAGTTGCATGGCTTTAATTTCTGAAAGCATGCATCTGAGACCTGTTCAATATTTATCTCTAGTAGTGGGCAGTCATGGAAGTCACATATTGTCAATATCTGAGACACACAGTTTTGCAAGTCCTCTCTGGCTCACTGAAACTTTCGAAAAGCCTGCCCTTCTCCACCAGCAAGGCTGGAAAGCCAGTGTAAAATGGATTTTAGCAGATGCATGTAAGTTAGACACCTGTAGTAATCTATGGGAGCACTCCAAAATCTGAACAAATCTTGAGTGGTTCAGGAAGGCGTGTTGTAGTTCAGCTGGTGCCAGTCTCAGCTGGTATGGAGAACTCTGGTATTACAGTGAGGTTTTGCGCTGGTTTGTAGTCCCCTCTTGTAGATCAGACCTCTGGAAACAGAGCGATAGTGAGTTCTCCTCAGGGCAAATAACAAGCTCCTACATTGGCAGTTATAAACCAGCTCACTACGGTTTGTCTGAAGTTCATCTATGTAAAGTACCTGAGCATTTCATCTGGTATTTAAAACACTGTCTTATGATGTTTTGTGCTATTAAACAGTTGCTGTATTTCTAGTATTGGGTAGCAAGAACTTCTAGTTTTGCATATCTTTGTAACTGTGAATTCTTATATTCTAAGTATTATTTGTAAAGATCGTTCAGTGACTGGTGTATAGAAATGTAAAATATCATACAAAAATTTATGAAAAATTGCATGAAATTATTGAGAACAAACATGTACTCTTTTTGCATGTATATTTTTCCCCTCTAAGGTTCATAACAGTCCTCACTGTTATGGTTCGGTATATACTTGTCAGAGGTCTGTCAGCTTATTTTTTTCAAACCAAGAAGAAATAATTATTTCAGGACATGAAGTAAGAAAGGAAGGAATCAGGTAAGCATTTAAATTGAGGGTTTTAACATTTTATCTCCAAGTTTTCTTGCCATCCTCTTTCATGTAATGCTATAGCCATTAATATCTGAGACTGATAGCTGCAGTGATGCCGTTCATCCCAACAGAAGCAATTTTGGAAGACTAGAATTAGATCCATGCTGCAATATTGTCCAGTGGTCTTTGGCCAAAGGGGGAAGGTGTACAATATTTTGGTCAATAGTATTTTCTATACTGTAAGTTCCTTTATTTGCAGACTTCTAGTCGGGTGAGAACTCCATGCCCAGAAAGGCTGGTGGTGTTCATAGTGTCACCTACCTCCTCGTGCAATGAAGCATGCTCTTGACATCACATATTCCTCAATGTGTATGTTCTGGACTTTGAAATTGAAGAGGCATTATTCCTTCAGGCTTTTAATTGATACAACTGATAGGTGTATACAGGAGAAAAGCATTCATTTTTGATGGTTGATATAGAGAAGTAAGCTAAAGAAAAGATAATAAAAACATGATGAAGAATTGAATGAAGCTGACTATACACTTGGGAAGAAGGGCCTAGTGAGTTAGAAGGTAATGTTTTATCTGATATACCTCATCTCGTCTGAGATCTTTGAAGCAGGCTGTTCATTTTTCCAGGTTACTGTTGCCTCAGACAATTGGAAATGCTTTCATTGAGAGACTGGCTGACTATATTCTGGTGAAAACTACCTTTGGTTTTTCTCTTGCTTGGGATGGAAACTCTGGTATTTATATTAAGCTGACAGAAGATCATAAGGGAAAACCTTGTGGCCTTTGTGGAAACTTTAATGGCAATAAATATGATGACCTGATACTTCAAAATAGTAAGTAAATAGCACAGAAATATGCCTTTGCCTTGTGTGAAGATCTTCCTTGTCACTTTAAAGATATTATGGTAAAAAGAGAGAGTCCTGTTTCAGTTATTTCAGCATAAAATAGAATATATTCTGTACTCATCCTCATCACTGAAGATGCTAAGCAAAACTGCCCCACTGCTGCAAGACAGTATTTATATATAATTTTAAGCCTTTTCTTGCTCAGCAAAGTACTTGGGGCATGTTTATCTTAGCTGATGAAAGTGCCTTCAAGTAATAAATAAATAATCAAATGCTTGTGGTTTTCTGTGTGTTCAAGGATGGAAGGAGAAGCAGAGAAGAGCCAAAATATTAATATTTGGAAAAAGCATAATCTTGAGTTATTAATTTATATGAGTATCACGAAAATGCTAGTTAAAATATATAAATTTCAAAGCTGTTGCCAGGGAGTTCCTTGTATCTCTTTATCGGTATGGTGTACTATAGGCCTCTGACTATCTTGTAGAATGAGTAGCCCAGTGCTGAGTCTGAGGCAGAGATTACTTGCTAAACTGGTTGAATATTCTGTAGTCTATGTAGGGAATGCTCTACAGGGATTTTTGTCCTACTTGCAACTAATCTGAAAAAAACCCCAACAAACAACCAATCAAAAGCCAAACAAACTTGAGAATGTGAGGAACATTTTTCTCAGTGTTTGATAGAAACAAAGATAGGACTTTCACTGTTACTGTTAATTGTGGAGAGAATCTAGTCCTATGGCCCTGCATAATCTTAAAGCACAAAAGTTATCTCACTGTAATTTATTTCCCCTCCTCTGTTTTTCTCTGTTTTTTATGATTGATAGTGGAATTTTTTTTACTTTCTAAACAAGGGAAGACACAGTGTACGTAACTTCATATAGTCTTTAAAAAGCTGCCTCATATAAATTTCTCATACCTCTTCCACCATGAAAGCAGTAAGTTCCATGCATGAACTTTTGCACACCAGATTATAGTATGTTTAATAACTAGTTAAAACTGGTGATCTGTAATTATGGAAAAAAATGGAGTTTGGAAGAGACAATGAATTCCTGTGATCTACAAAAAGTAGTAATTTCGGTATCCTTAAATGTATTATTTGTTATAAAAGTCTTCCAACTCTAAGCTTTCTTATTTCCAGAGCGTCTCTTTTTCATCATCCTAATTTATTCTAGCATTCTTCTTTATCAGAAATGATAGCATTATTTTAGCGTACAATCAAGAGTGCTATGAATCATTTTGACCTTGAACCAGTTGTATAACATGGGGCCTTGACTCCACGCAAATATAAATCATGAATTCTGATACTTTTACAGGAACAGACTGCTAATTCAAATTACATCTAAGCCACAACCTTTTACTGTTTCCAAATCTTATAAATCATCTGGCATGTTGATATGTCTCCCCCAGCCAAACTACTTCCCCCAGTCATGTAAGGGAAGCTCTTACATCTATGCTGAGTCTTCTAGAGTATGAATCTTCATCCCTTACTGGATGTGGGTGGGGAACATTGCAACCAAGGACAAGGAGACAGCTGAGACAATGCCTTCTTTGCCTCCATCTTCAATAGTCAGACCAGCTATCCCCAGGGTATCGAACCTCCTGAGCTGGAAGATAAGGATGGAGAGCAGAAGAACTCCATCCTAATCCAGGAGGAAGTAGTTAATGATCTGCTTCTGTACCTAGACATGCATAAGTCTATGGGGCCAGATGGGATTCACCCAAGAGTACTCAAGGAGCCGGCGGGAGAGTTCACCAAGCCTCTCTCCAAGATTTATCAACAATCCTGATCAATGGGAGGTGTACCAGGTGACTGGAGAGTGGATAACGTGACACCCATCTAACGAGGGCTGGAAGGAGGATCTGGGGAACTGCAGGACTGTTGGCCTGACCTTGGTACCAGGGAAGATGGCCAATATCACCCTGGCCTGTATCAGGAATAGAGTGGCCAGCAGGACTAGGGAAGTGATTGTGCCTCTGTACTCAGCACTGTTCAGGCCTCACCTTGAGTACTGTGTTCACTTTTGGGCCCCTCACTACAAAAAGGACATTGAGGTGCTGGAACGTGTTCAGAGGAGAGCTACCAAGCTGGTGAGGGGTCTAGAGAACAAGTCATATGAGGAGAGGCTGAGGGAACTGGGCATCTTTGGTTTGGAGGAGAGGAGGCCGAGGAGAGACCTCATTGCCCTCTACAACTACCTAAAAGGAGGTTGTAGAGAGGTGGGTGTTGGCCTCTTCTCCCAAGTGAATGACAGGACCAGAGGAAATGGTCTGAAGTTGCAGCACGGGAAGTTTGGACAAAATATTAGGAAGAACTACTTTACTGAAAGAGTGCTCAGGCAATGGAACTGCCTGCCCAGGGAGCTGGTTGAGTCACCATCCCTGGAGATATTTAAGAAACTTGTAGATGTGGCACTTCAGGGCATGCTCTAGCTGCATGCTCTAGTGGCTGAGACTGCAGGGTTTTTTTTGTGTGTATGTTTGGACTTGATCTCAGAGCTCCTTTGCAACCATGAAGATTCTGTGATTCTTTCATTCTGTGAATGCTCTCTCTTTGCAATGCCTCAAATTAATAAGTAGCTGAGAGGCTACTGAGAGGATACTCCATTTGAAAGCCATTTAAAACAGTTTAAAAACAAACTCCTTTTCTGTTTCCTTATCTTCACCCTTAATGGCATCTTTGTATTGCTTTAATACTATTAAGCCATATCTGTATATAGAACAAGCTTCAAGGACAGTGAATTTATTTTGTGGCCTTTTCTGAGGACTTAGAAAATTTTTCAAGCCATGTCAAATGTAAACAAAATATTTTTAATGTTTTTGCAGAAGCAGAGTTATGCCAACAGGTTTACGTCTAGATCAAACCCCAGCTTTTTATGTTTGGAAAGGATTTTCTGCATCAAGAACTATTCTGTCAGAGAGGGAGAAATGTTTTAACTCTCCCTCCCTGGCCCTTAAGTAAAATAGACTGGTGGTTAGGATCTTATCTTTGTTTATTTGTGGAAATCCAAGTACAAATATCTGATTAGTGTGCTCTGGGGCTTTCCACATTGCAGAGTGTCAAACTTCGTACATCTTGTGCTGGAAGAAGTTAGATTAAGTTTTGGATAGTACAACTCTGAAAAAAATTGTAGGTGATTTCATTTCAGCCTGTCTCCTAACCATGCACAGATACAGACAACTGTAGCAAACATACTGATTATTGTAAGATTCTTCAAGGTGGAGGCAACACACCCTTTTTAACATACTTAAGAACAAAGAGTAAATGTAATACTTAGTTCTTGCTGGAAAAATATGGAAATTTTGGCTCTGTTTCTTAACTGCCAACCTTCTTGTATGTTCATGTATCTTTCTCATCTTGTTGCCATGACTTCCAGTCATGCATCTAGTTCATTAATTCTCCCATGCTCTGGCTGTGAGGAGAACTGGGCATGTAGTGGTGTGTTTGTTGTAGGGCTTTTCTGCAGCAAGGGAAAAGGATAATAGTGCTAACGAAAACATGATGAAAGCCTTAAACTGTTTTAAAGAAATATATTTTTCTTAAGTATTTAATGAATTACCTTTGTCCTTATTTGTATATTTATTATAAGATATTCAGTGATGGCACATAAAGAAATCCCAACCAGCATCTTGTAATATATTTTTTAATCTTTTCATTTAAATGTAGTATAAAATGCTACCTGAAACAAACAAACCAACCCCATTTTTCTACCCTACCCATATTTGACTGTATCTGTAACTGAGGTAACAAACACATTGAAAAACTACCTGAAATTTCCAAGGTGTCCTTTGTGTTTGCGTTGACGTTGATTTTTTTTTCCTGGTTGCTCTTCCAATGTTTTCCAATGCAGTAGGTGAATACACAGAAGATATTGCTGAATTTGCAAATAGCTGGGTTGTGCAAACCTCAAATGATGAAGCTTGTGTACCTACTGCCTCAGATTTTTCCAGTCCTTGCTCAGCTAACATGGAACTCACTGAGGTAAAGTAATCATGTTTACTATATATATATTTTCTTAGTCTTCACTGCCTAGTAATGGTTCAAGAATCTAGCAATATACACCATGTTGAAAATAGCTATAGATGCATTGAGGTTTTGAGAAGATTCATATCAGGACTGTTGCTAGGGAATGTCTGAAGATCTTCAGATGTTTAGCTAAAAAGTACAAAGGCTCAGATAAGATATGCCAAGTGGCTCAGGTCTGCTGGCAGAGCTCTTCATTGCTGCATTAAACTTGGTTTCAGTTTCCTGTCCTGGCATCTTATACCTCATTATTTTGGAAATTGTGAAATACCTCAGAAGCAACATGCTCAGCTCCTGCATTGACACAAAATGCTTTTTTTGTCATTTCACACTCCTTCATCCCAGCTGGTTTAGGAGCAGCATGCAATCAAGCCAGCCTAGGCAGAGAGGACAAATTTTAATAATAATAATAAATTTATTTCTTCTTATTATTATTTTTATTATTTATTATTTATAATAATAAATTAAAGCTATGAGATTATCAGATTTTAATGGGGATATAAATGACCCTAGATTAGGGAAACAAAGCTAAAAAGAATTATACCTGTTCAGAAACTATTTGCTAACTGTCATTTATTGATTCTCCTTAATGCACAGGACATATTCTTCAAGTGCCAAATATTCCTACAGTTTCCTTTTCTCAGCTGTCATGAAAGCATAGATCCATATTCTTATATATCTAGCTGTATGAATGATCTTTGCAGGTAAGACTGGAGTTCTTGTGTATTTATTTTCAACATGACATGAATGCTCACTCTGTGGCTTGGGACCAGAACTGTGTAGCACCGAGGGAAATTAGGAGGAACCAAGGTCAAAGCAAAAGAAATGGAGATTCTCAGTGGGTGATGCAGCATGGAAACAAAGGGCACAGAGCCAGTCTGCCAAGGGATGTTTTGATTGCTAAAGGTTTGCATGGATGCAAGAAAATACCAATCAAATACACGAAAGAGAAATCCATGGAGAATCACTAACAGCTAAAAGGAACTGCTAATCACAAAAAAACCCCGGAAAGCTGTATCTGGAGGTCCTGAATAAAAAACATATGGAGATGACACCTGGGGGAAATATCAATGATACTGGAGGAGCAGGACCATTTGTCTGACACAGCTGTACTGTTTTTATGAGCAACCACTATGGTTCAAGTTAGTAGAATTATTAAAAAATGTTTTATTTATGTAAATTCAGAGTTGCCAAAGATATTCGACTCTCATTGGTTTTGGAGGGTGTTACACCTCCTCAGCTGTTGGCATTATATGCAGCCTGGTATTTTTCCCTTAGCTCTCCGGACTTCCGTTTAATTTTTGACAGTAATTCAAGTTAAACTGGTGCTCCAGAATTAATTGAATAAATGACTGAGCAGCATACAGCTTCCTTTTCAGTAGGGTTTTTAAATTAAGAAGTAATTGTAATAAATACCAGGATTTTTGCCAGATCCTATTATGGCTTTCTCAGAGTATCATCAATTTAATTAAAAACATACAGAAAAGATCACAAGACTAAAATTAAGAATCCCTCGGTAGCATCCCTTGCAATTTGTTAGTTCATTTTGATGAATTTTCAGTTTTCTGCTTTGCCATCAAGCAAAGATGGAAGAATTTGTGTTTGTAGGCAAATCTCCAGAGTGTGCTTTCTGAATTTTATGATCTGTACCTTGATTTTGCTCAGAGAAGAGATGAGTTGCATGTGTATGGTCACTTTGTAACACAGGAGTTTATCTGGACTTCTTATCAAAAGAAGAATAATGAAAAGCAAATCTTCAAATGTGATATCAGTGTCATGCTGTTAAGGTGGAATTGATTTTTGCCAACATGCACCTGTGTTGATGAGAACCGTGTGAATGTTAAAAAACTTGGAGGACACCTGTGTCTCAGAACCTCATTAGTTTGGGCTTATTTTGTTTATAAAAGAGACCTCTCTTCTTGTGGCTTAGTGTCAGTTTATGAAGCTTCTTGTGGGGCATAGTATATGCCAAGTATTCTTTCTATTAAGACCCATCTAATTTGATTAGATAAGGAGAGCTGAAGAGACCGATCACTGTAACAAAGAGTAGAGTGGTGTTTGATTTGATAACAGATGTGTTGAAAGCAGAATACAAACAGAATATAATATATTCTTAAGACCATTAATGTTGGAAGCATGATCTTGTGTGCTGAAAGACAAACAGCTGATCTGTCACAGTCATGCTTATAATAGAAATGTTGTGTTATGACTAGTTTATTTTGGCATCATGTCCTCCACAATGAGTGATGGGACTGGTTGGACTTCCACAGTAAGAAAAAGTTGATGATATCTTGCCTTACATGACTTACATCTGAATAAAATCTGAGCTTACCTCACTGTGTGCTGTTATGACTGAGTGGTGTCAGCTCTGTGTGAAGCATCCTGTGCAGTGGTAGAGATTTGTGGTAGAGATTTGTAGATGGGAACTTTTTTTTTCTTTTTTTTTTATAATCTCTGTTGTTACTCCCTTGTTTTATCATTTCAGAGTGGATGATGATGAAACATACTGCAGGGCAGTCACAGAGTATGCCAGAGCATGCTCGCACGCTGGCTCCCCGGTGCGGGACTGGAGGGATGACTTTCCTGCCTGTAGTAAGACTATTTCATAAAGCCTACTTTGTGACCTTTGAGATACCCTATATATCCATTTCAAATAATTCCATCTTGACAACATTTGTCACTATAGAACTCAAACCTGATACTGAAGTAGATCAGTCAGCTTCACTACTGCTGGTGAACAATGAAGTCGGTGACTTGGGAGAGCAATATTTTAGATCCATTGTGAGCTGATCTAGATCCATACAAAAATAATGTTTCCACGGACTGCTTGAAACATATTCTAGGATGAAGAACAAATATCTGTGGAGATTTGATGTTTCCCCTCTTCCCAGATGACTTTTCAGCCCCCACTGGACCTATTACAGAATTAATAGAGTTAATCCAGCTCCTTCTAGTTATCACCAGCACCCATCAATTTCAGTTCAGTCTCACACACAAGACTTTGAACTAGTTGAGATATGTGTGTATGTTCCCCTGTCACAGAAAATGTGACTTCTTTTGGAGGGGTGATGTTAGAATTTGGTAAAGAAAGATTTACATACTGGTGAGAAATTCACCACAGTTCATCAGCTAAAACCTCTCCAATCAATCCATTGTACCTGATCTGAATAATTACTTATACCAGAAGTGCTGCACAACTCTTTATTTGAGTGAGAGGGTTTCTCCAGTATGGAAAGAGAAATTTCACTAATGTTCAATGTACCATGTATTTTTTTTAGCTGAGAAGTGTGAAGACAGCTTTGTACACCGTGACTGCATCAGTTGTTGTCCACCAACCTGCACATTTGAGAAAGATTGTCTTGGCAGCAACCTACACTGTTTAGATGGCTGTTACTGTCCAGATGGTAAGTACTATCAATTTCATGTGAAAAAATATGTGTAAAGCTAATATCCATCAGCATAATAAAGTTGTCTAAATAGACTGTGCTTAAAGTTAAAGCCAGAAAATACGTATATTGTAAGTTCTGCTCTAGCTGTTATTCTCACTGTGATTTTTCCTTTTATTGAGCTCTGAATATTTCTCTAGGATACAAAGGTGGCTACAAATGAAGTATCAGTTAAAAACTGGACCCATTACTAATGTGTTCTACAATGAGATACTGCATAATTTAATTCACTTTGTTTGAATTATTTAAAAATCTATTGAGATTTTGTTTAAACAGAATGTGCTCTGTACAAGAAGAAAACTTCCTGAGACCTGTACTCAATAAAAATTAGGGATTTGACCATGAACAGTCCTGTTCTAGAAGGACTGAATATTATGTGATTTCAGAATCTTTTAATTTTTGAGCCTGTACAGTTTTACATGCTTGAGGTAGACATTTTTCATAAAGCAACTATTTAGAGTGGCAGCTGCTTTGAGAGAGCTTCACTGTTCATCACTGAGCAATCTGCACTCCCTGGGTGACTTTACTGGTCTCTGGTTAAGACTGATGAGATCACCTTCTGGCAGATTTGAATGTTAGAGTCAGGGGAAAAGCGGTGATCAGAGTTTATTTACTTGTTTTTTGTCTCATTTAATAACTTCCTTCCCAATAGGTCTCATAATGGAAAATGGAACCTGTATCTCTGTGTCAAATTGTCCTTGTACTTATCACGGAACTGCCTTCCCTGTAGGCTCAAAAATTGAACAAGAATGTAGCAACTGGTACGTGAAAGCCTCACATGTGTGTTTCCTCTTTCTGTGACCATTGCCTGTAGTTAGTTTGACATCATAGTCACACTTATATCTTAAAGAATAGTTAGTATCTGTGTTTTATGGTCTGGGCCCTATGTATCATTAAAATATTCAGGCTGTTCTATGGAAGGGGTGAATTCAAGACATATTAATTATCTCAAAGCAGCTCTTTTTGCTCAAATCAGAACACTGAATTTCTCTGTTTTGTGATTTTTCTTTTTAGTATTTGTATTGGTGGCATTTGGAACTGCACTGATCATGACTGCCCAGGTAAATGTATTTCAACCTTCTTTTCTCTCCTCAATGAACATGAGAGATAAACTTTTCAGAAAACAACAGAACCAAATAAGATCCGAGGGCTTGTGATGCTAATTTAAGAAGAAAGATTAAGCAGATGGAGGTTGAGAGTAGCAGTGGGCCAGCTGGGGTGAAGCTGTTAACTGCCTGACCATGCTTATCTTACTCTTTCTCATTTGCTTCACCAACTCAGTATAGTACATCCACCTCTTGTTTTCTCTCTCCTATTTACTCTCTATGTTCTTTGAGGCAGGCAGCTTATTTCTGCTGCCTGTCCAGTATCTGGGCTGGGTATGTGGATCTCCTCAGTTCTAGGAGCAATTGTAATGCAAATAATATGAAAAACATTCTGATGCTCAGTGTGCTGAATTTTCTCCATTGTTCACATTTGGAGAATGGTCTTTACCTTTAAAGATTACATGTCTCTGTAATGAGTCTCTCAGAGGAACATGCAGTGGTCGCATAGTGAAACTCTCCTGACAGTTCTGTATATTAGACAGGATTATACTATGAAACTTCTGAAAGAGAAAATGTTTCACAAACTGAGGAGCTGCCTCTAAATGAGGTAATAAACAAGGCTTAACAGTCACTAAGCAAGGCTTGACAGGGTGGATCTGTGGTGTAAAACAGTTGGCATTGAAAACCACTCCATGTCTTGTGTGTATTGTGTGTGCATGTCAAAGCTTAATTATGACTAATCTAGTCTGGTCCTAGGGACTAAATGCCAGGTAATAGGAGGAGCAGGTTAAATGTGCTCCTGCAGAGCACCTCCTGCAGCAGCTGCAGCCAAAATGAAACTAATTCCTGTGCTCTGACAGTGCCTGGTGGTGTGAATGAAAGTGCAGTAAGTGAGGATGCACCGGAGAGTGGCTTCAACAGTGCACTCCTCATCTGAACTGAAAAAAGAACATAGATGTGCCCTGAGGACAGACACCTGCAGCCTCTTCACACCTGCAGTAAAAAGCAGTGCCATAGTAACTAAAAGGAAGGAGAAAGATTTTCTTCTTTCACACTCAGTCATCCCACAAGATGATGAGGAAGATCCTAGGAAACTTCAGAGCTGCAATAAGCAAAAGCTCTTCTGTATTCTAGAGAACGTAACTCAAAGGCATTTTGTTAGAACCAAAAGATGCTGCACAGTGGTCTGTGCAACGTGAGATGGTATCTGATGGAAATAGATGTATTCAGCTTATTTTATTTCCAAATACCATAATAGTTTGATAGATTAAAGTTGGCCTGGATTACGTGCTTAGAAATGGGGAGAAAAATTTGTTATTTATCCCTCTTCCGTCACCTGCAGAATACTGGTACGTTCTGATGCAAGTGAGTGTTCTTACTTATCCTTTTCCTCTCAAGCCGAGTGCTCCATCACAGGTAGCTCTCATTTCACAACATTTGATGGCCGCCATTTCACTTTTCTTGGGATTTGCCAGTACATTTTGGTAAAAGGCACTGGGAAAAACAAATTCACAATCACTTTGCAGAAAGCACCTTGTGGACAAGTAAGTCATATTTTTTTTTAACTTTTACAAAAAACATGGGCCTCTATTTTTCAGGAAATCTTGCATAGGTTCTGCTGTAAAATACTGGGTTATGTTTAACAGAAAAATATACATTGAAACCATTTTACAGCTTTTTTTGTAACTGGTTGTATTGCTACATGTTGTATTACCCTTTGTAAAATCGATTGCATCTTTAGAGGGATAAAGTCTGAAGAGCTATTCATTTATGCACATAAAATAAGTATCTTTTGTTACAGTACAAACAGGTGTCTTAGGCTTTAGAAAAGCTCTTTCTGGCAGCATTGAACAGGTTTAATCAACTGTTAATTAGGCAAGAGATATTTTTGGTAGCTTTGGATTTCTATTTGATATGTTATTTCATTTGTTGGAAGAATGCCCTTTAGAAATTATTGAGGAGACTAGCTGCACACATATTTGTTTGAAAGTATTTTGGCAGGTATCCAACAACAGGCTTTACCAACAAAGATGCTTATAAAAGGTACTTATCTACAAGAGTGGATTTAATCATGCTATTAGTCACCTAGGCTCTCAACAGAAGTCTCTGAGGCTGTGACTCACAGCCACCCATGTCTTGAGCGCTGGGATACCTCAACTCATCAGCAGAGAGTGACGCACTTGAAGCTGCCCTACTGTGTGGCTGTCTCTCCTGTCCCTTCACATTATGAGCTGATGCCTCTGCTTTTTTCTAGGCACCCCCTTCTCCTTCATGGGTGCTGAGATTCCTGTTTCTGCATTTCAGGTGGCCTCAAGCGTGAAGTGATTGGTTAGGTAGACACTGAGAAACAAGGATGTTACTGGAAATGACCCTTAGCACAACTCAAGGCACCTTGGGAAGTTTCTGGGTGAAATCATAGGGACCCTGAGGAGCATAAGATGTTTAGTTTAAGCTGGTTATATGTCAACTTTTGTCTTGTACTTGCATTCTGCCTGGTTAGCACTTTAAAATGATAAGTGTGAGTTAATTTATAAGACACCATTTTTCAAAAAGTCTCATAATCAGAAATTATTTTAGTATAGTTCTGGAGAAATTACATCCTTTTGTCTGCAGTCAGAGATCAAGACTAGTTGTCACGGCAAAAGAGAAGGACTTTCATGTAACTTCAAGTAGTTTCTTCTGTTTGCTGTGTTTGGGCTCTGGTTGCACAAACTTGATAGAGATTGGGCCAGACTCTGGTTAATGGAGCAATGAGGAGGACCCAGGGTGGCCATGCAAGTATGGTTTTTTGAACTCAGTATGAGTACTTGGGCACCTTTGCCCACTTAATGCTACACTGCCAAAATAACTAAAATGCACTCTCCTTGCTGTTATATTCATATCCAATGTTATCTTATGTTCTACATACAATTTTGGGTGCTCTGTTTAATGCTTTGAGGCATAGTTTACAACTGATTTACCTAATGACAGTTCTGATATTTCCCTTCTCTATGATTGTTTTCTCTCCCTGTTCATTTGTTTTTGCTTTCTGTGGTAATGTTAATGTCCTTGCCTGTTTCTGATGGTGAAACTTGTTTCTACTTAGAACTTTGACCACGCCTGCATTGAGTCTGTGACACTAGTTCTGGAAGATGATGTGAGCAAACAAGTAACTCTCACAAGATATGGTCGAGTCCAAACTGGCCCTAACCAAGTTTTTAACCTTAATGGTAAGGAGTGCATGGAGTACAAGTTTACTAGGGTTCAAATTCTTTCTTGTGTATGCTCCAAAGCTTTTTAAAAATACATGTTTATGAGAAAAGAATGTCTTCAAAATTATCTTATGAAATGTACAATAACTTACTTCTTATAAAATTAGTAATGGTTCTAGAAATGTACTTTTTCAGCCTGTGAACAGAATCCTTCATTATGCCCCTATTTATTTGCATTTATTACCTCACCAAGTGCCTAGAAATTCCATTCATTTTGGTGTTTAGGGGGAAGTAGGTAAGAAAAGGAAGGGGAAGAAAGAATGGAAATCATCTTGATGCTGACGTTAAGGTCTACCTTGATTAAAAGTTTTTGAAATAAGTAGCATGGAATAGAAACCATGAGTTCTACAGGATCTACACTGATTTCAGTGCTGATTTACATTGTGATTTCAGGCAGATTACTTCACTTTTTTGGAAGGGATAGTAAGATAAATCAACCTTAAAAATATAAAATTAAGCACAGTAGGTGAAGATGATACTGCTCAATTTTTGTATCTAGCACAGACCAGCAGTAAATTCTTAGTGGATTTTTAATCTCTTTCAGTAAGAGCAAAGTGGTGGTTCCTCTTTCCTTTCCCAGTCTCTGGCAAAACAGAATTTAGGGATTTCTATGCTGGTGGTTGCAGCTACACCTTATCTTCATTGAATTTGTCCAGTCATAGCTCTGCTTTGGCTGTTTGTATCTTCCTGTGGCAATGAGTTTCACAGATCAGTTATACTTTCGGTTACATTTAAAGTATACTCTAAGACAAATATTTTGTTCACTTTCTTGATAATTGTTTTATCAGCTAAGAACACCCTTAAGCTCATTTAAGTATGTTTTATCTGCCTCTTCTCAGTTTGTGCAGCTAAGTGTGTGTGTGTGTATGTGCGCTTATGTAGAGGTTGCCGTGTGAAGGTAGGTCTGCTTTAAGCCTGCAGCTGCAAATAGCCCGACAATGTGTGGCAAATGAGTGCTGTGACTGTGAAATATCCATTTCCTCACATAATGGATTTGCTGGGAAGGAAAGCTGGGAATTTGATAGGGCCTTAGTTCACATACAATCAAAGGAAAGAACTATACTGATGTCATATCAATAGTAATAAAAGAGAACCTTCAATCTGAAGATTGCAATACATTTTACAGGCATCTGTTAATTAATCTTTTAACATACCTGGGGCCTAAGAAACAAGTGGATTCTTGTCTTGTCTTCTCATTGCCAGAGGCATGCTGTTGCATTGCTTTCTTCTGAAAAAAAAAAAAATAGAAAAGTGAGAGGGGTTTCTAGATAACTCAGAGGTACAGAAAGGTGAGAGATTTTTTACTGCTGACAGTAGTTGCAATTCCTGATTTCTGTTGTTAATGAAAAAGATATGTAGTCCCATAAATTCAGATAGAGAATGGGTGAGGTTATTTAGCTGCAAGTGAGGTTGTGCAGAGTTTCTCATTGTATTTCTGAGTTTTCAAAATCTATTTTGTTTCATGCATAAACTGATACAACCTGGAAGTTGCATTCAGTGACTTTGGTTTTTTTTGCTTTTGCTATATGCAGGGGCTATTGAAATTCAGAATATATCTTCTTTGTTTGTTCAACTGAAAACTAGTTTTGGTTTGAAGATACTGTTTGCTAAAGATGGAGAGAGAATATACGTTCAAGTTGATGTTGGGTGGAAGAGAAGAACTTTGGGATTATGTGGAACGTACAATGGGAATTTAAGAGATGATTTTCTGTAAGTTGTATATTGTACATTTAGACTGTGTTTACCAACAAGTGAAATGTTTTGTTGAATGTAGTAATCTGATTATTTGATTTCATTAGTATATGTATACCTTATTAAACTAATCGATACAAAATCTCTTAA
>VZTM01027879.1:0-11126 GCA_013400555.1 Jacana jacana | reverse complement strand
CCAGGGGTCTCTTCCAACCTAAATGATTCTATGATTCTATGATTCTAAGTCCACTCCTTGAGTCTCATTTACTGAGGGACTCCAGAAATTCTTGTTTCAGTGTGTGTTTGTGCGAATGAGCAGGGAGGCTGATGGGTAGGGACACTTTTAGCAGTAAAANACGTGCAAATGTGGAAGCAGCTGTTTGTGTAATGCTCTGGCTCACTATGCTTACCTCTGTGGCAAGCATGGGGTCTTCGTTGACTTCAGATCCCATATTTCTTACTGTGGTGAGTAACATTTGCTGAACAAAGCACCATTTAGCAATGCATAAAATTCTACAAATGTTATTCACTCCACAAAATCCAGGAATTGACCTTTTTTTACTGGAAACTAGAATTGTGCCGTGAGTTTATGACATATTCAGGGGAGAATGCTGTAATAGCCTTTACATTAGGCATCTGAATCAGGGACCCTGAGCTGCCTCACAGGGAGTGCCTGTCCCATTCCATTGGCTACAGAGCAAATTTAAATTTCTGACTTTGAACTTCTAAGTTATATGCAAGCCCCTATTAGGCTAAAGTAGTCAGCAAGGGTCAGAAGCAGGGCTGTTCCCTAAGAGAAGGCAAGCTGGGGTATCAGGGTCTCCTCAGGGAGGGCAGAGAATGATCTGCCAGGTAGGATATACTAATGATTCAAAACATGGCATTTCTAAATCATAGAGTAATGCTGCAACTTTAACTGGACCATTCTTCCTCTCTTGGAAGCCCAGACAGACACACCCCCTCCACCCCCAACACTTAACACATACCTACTGCTTACAACGTAGATAATTCCAGCCAAGGAATCTTCTAACATATGTCACCTACATCTAAACGTTTCTAACCTAAGAAATCAATAAACCAGCAAATTTTATCAGGCATTTTAACTCACCCTAGTGCAGCAAGAGACCATTTTGTTTTGCTGTTTTCTACTCCCATGATATATTGCTTTGTTTTCCATTTTCCACATTTTAAGAGCATGTTGTTCTCCCTTCTTGCTCCCTCTCTCTCCTCCAGCTGTGATGTGTCACAGTGGTATGCTTTATCATCAGTGCTCTTCTTTTTGTAAACACTCCTGTGCTTCACTTTCTATGGCAAATATCTGCGGTGATGACTGTGCAGAAGGATGTAATTGTCCTGATGGGAAATATTTTGAAGAGTCAGTCGGCTTTTGTGTATCAATGTAAGTCATAAGAAAATAGAATATATGCATAGGCACATTTTCCTCTTTGCAACAAGATGTTAAGTAGGAGGTTTTTTGCTGTTTTTCTCTAGATGTAGAGTGCCTAACCAGGATAGCAAGCAATATGTAAAGATTTCATATTCTTTTGTACTAATTAGTAGTGGGGCCTCATCTTCTACTGTGTGTACAGCTATCCAGTGTACTTCAGATAAGATATGTCACACTGCTTTAGAGAGAGGGGTGATGAAACTTTTGAATTCATGGGAAAGCATTTTCATAAGAAAACCTTGTTTTTAACACTTAAGAGAGACGGAACATACATAGTAGCAGTCCATAAAGTACAGAGAGAGTGGCTAAAAGTGTATTTTTTGTCTCACACTCCAAACGCAATGAAAGGGAGTAGGTTTTGTATATTATATACCAAAATTGCACAGCTTGCCACCATGGGGAGTTACTGAGTTCAGGTACTGAATTAAAATGGAAATGAATACTTTTAAAAATTTCAAGGTTGTACAGAGTTATTGCTCTTCATTGTGAGATATAATTTTGAAAGGTGAGTGAAGGCCATACTGCGGGGATAAAGACTGTTTCAAACTATTAAAGAGTGTGAGGTAAGTTGGTATTCCCATAGTTTTGCATGGTTTCTAGGGAATTCTGTTGCTACTTCTCTCCCATCTGGCTTTTATCACAGACAGAGTTAATAGATTTTGCTGTGATAAATCCTCTGTCCCGTGATTTCGATAGTACTTTGAGTGGGAGCGATGTGCTGCCATACGCTTCCCATAACTGTGAAGAAAAGTTCCCTTCTATAAGACTGATGCAGAGAAAAAGCAAATAAATATGGAGATTGAGGAAAATCCTGGCTTTGTTGAAGACAGTGGGAGTTTTGCCATTGACTTCAATACAGCCAGGGTGTCATACTTTAATTTTTGCCTTTAAAAGTATATTGAAAATAAAAATAAGAATATTGATATAATGAATTATAAGGCCTGTTTGTCATAATAGTTTGATAAATTGTCTTTAAATCCCATTTCATTTTGCTTTTTTTATCTACATGCATATTCTTTTAACAGATCTGGCTGTCATTGTCATTACAAAGGCAAAGCCCTCCAGCCTGGAGAAATCCTCCTTACGCCAACAGGCTCCTGGTAAGTTTGATTGCCAAGAGTTTTATCTCAAGAGCCCTGAGAATTTTTTTTCACATAGAATGAAGGTCTGTTTTATCAAATTTTATTTTTGCTACACACTTAGCAAAACCGAGACTAATGTAAGTTGAATTATGTACGTGCTTATTTTAACAACAGGATACCTGGAAAATTCTGTAAGCCGGAATCTAATGAGTATCTCAAAACACAGGCATGGAGGTTGCAGTCCTGTTCTTAGACCTGGAGGCATTATGGTAGCAACATGATGCTGGTTTCTGAAGAATAACCAATGGGATTCTATTTTGGAAAGTCTGTCAAACAAAGACTTGCAGGGAGCCAATCAAGGTTGGCTCTGGTTGATGTCATATATATTATAGTTGTTATAACTGAAGCTTGGTAATCATATAGTTGAAGAAGTGAGAGGAGGAGCTTCGTTTTTCTGCCTTTGCTATGCCCCTCTGATGCTCTGCTTTTTTTCACAACTATTTTTTTTTAAGGAAGAGGTTAAAAGATTGTGTTAAATTGGATTATCTTTTTTACCATGGTGGCTACAAAACATTTGACCCTTGAACAAAGATGGGTTTGCTTTTCTTTTTCAGCCAGTGTTTGAATGGAACAGTGAAATGTATTGAAGTCACTACAGAAAATACAGGTAATTTGTGGTCTCGTTTTATATTACAGTTGCACAGAGAAAGATTGTGACGTTGAACAGTCATTTGGTTTCCTCCTCATATGTATTTTCATTATGAGATACTTAATGTCATGACATATTTAAAAAAGAAGGTTAGGAGCACAAGTTGCCTCGGTTTTTAATTTTTCCTTTTTCTGTAGCATAAATTGTACTACTAAGTCACTTGGGAAATCAAAAAGCCTAAATTCATGTGAAGTATAGGTCAGTATGTTCTCATGTGGATAGCTAAAATTAGGCTCACTAGCCATGTTTAGGAAGCCTTGATTTCTAGAAAGTAACTTCATCTTTAAGAATGGGCTGTGTATTAGATCCAGGGTACCTAGATCCAGGTGTTTAATATTAAGTTGATTTTTTAAACATCAAAACATCTATTAATTTTATATATCTGTAATGCAAATGAAGCTATAGACTTTGATTCACTTTATATTCTCATGTGTACTACAACATATGCTAACTCTGCATTAAAATAAATACTTTGTCAATGAAAACAAATAGAAAACCTTCAGTGTAAAAGAGCAGTTGATCTCATTTAACCTGCATTTTGTGTTTGAAGTTCACATATGCCCTGAAGGAAAAATCTACTATGACTGCAGATCTCCCGTGCCTGGATTGCCAGCAGCTGGTGTAAATTGTGGGGTCTCCTGTGCAAACCTTGCCATGAACTTCTCTTGTGTCCCTTCACCACCCTGTGCAAGTGGCTGCATTTGTCCCCCTGGGTAAGCTTTGCCAGAAAAACCTGGAACACAAGCAGTATACCTACTTTTCACAGTTTAAACCTGAGGGGTTTTGGTTTTGTTTTGGTTTTGGTTTTGTTTTTCTTTTTTTTTTTTTTAATTCCACTGGTATCACACCTCTAATTTTCAAAGTATTCTATAAATTCTATAAATTTTTGCAGTTACACAGTCACAGTTAAAATGCCAACTCTTTCTTTTGTCTCTGAGAGTCCTTTTGTCCTTCCTGCTGGTGAGGCTCCATGCTTTAATGCTTCCTCTGTTGGAGTCCTCCAGTTTCTTCATCCTGAGGCCATGCTTCCAGTATCCCATAAGATATCCAGTTTGCTGCCAGTTTGGTTGACTGGTATTTGGACAGGAGATGACTCCCACCACTTGCACAGTATAGTTTATTTGAGTGTGAACGTGAAAAAAAATCTTCACGTAAACTATTTGTGTTCCTGCTTACCGCTCAAGTAATTGTCTCACCTAGTTTTCTACTCAGGCTTGCAGTATTGATGCCAAACCTGAGGCAGGGAGGTGGGATCCAGCCCCTTCCCCTTCATTCTCTCTGCCCTTCTTAACTCAGCCAAAGTTTTTGTTCTCTCGGCTCATGTATTTGGATTTCGTGCCCAGAAACTGTCTGCTGAGCTTCACACAGGTCAAATCAAAGTGCAAAAGCTAAAAGCATTTTTTGTGAAGCTTCTATCAGGATCAGCCACCACTCCCTCCATCTGTTTCCATTGCCTTCTCTGATACCTGATGTATGCACTTCCAGACTCGAAAAGTCAAACATGCTGTTCAAATTGCTGCAATTTGACCTCAGGTGGAGTCTTCCTTCTTTTTTTCTAAACTTCTGATTTTATTTCCCTGTATGCATATCTAATAGCCACCCTGAAAATATAATGGTTGTGTGCAGATCAGAATGCAATGAGACTGACAGAATTCCCCTTCACAGATGACTGAGCAGTGGTGAAGGGCAGATTTCAGGCATAGATTTTTGAGATTTCACTAGCTGTTCTCACTTGTTATTGCTCTACAACTTCTGCTTCAACTGAGGTGTTAGCTTTCAAGATCATTAATGTTATAGAAAGAAACAATTATTTTTTACACAAAAATGCATGTCTGCACAGAACATCATATAAAATATAGCAATTTTTTTACTGAAATATCACCATGATATTTGCATGAACTTAAAATAGTAGCATTGCCATGAAAGTTCATGTGAAAATTTGAAATAATTAAAATATAAGTTGAAAAAGAGCTCACACCCTGCTCAAACTCAAGTAGCATTATAACATTTCAAATTGATTACATTTATTGTATTATGAATTGTAAACTATGAGAGGGGATACAGACAAGACAAACCCCAAATTTCTTTCAAGTATCCCCTATTCAAGGGATTAAAACTGTGATGATACTCATGAATTATTTTGTTAAGTAAGAGAATGAACACACATTTTGCTATTAGATGGAAAAGTGTATAACATTTAGTGCAGTTAGTACTATCAGCTGTGTTAAAATGTATTTCTGGAGCCATTATACTTTTAAAATTCATGGCTCCAAGCAGTGAGTATGGGTTTGAGCTAGAAAGGGGCCAGCAGGGTTACCTTAAAAATTGGGTTCAGAAGTACTCTTTTTTATACAAGAGAATGTTAAGCACATACCTCATTATATTAAATCATTAGATGTCCACAATGTTATATATAATACGTGAAATGTCCACATTAATAATGAAAGCCCTGTTACAAGAATTTTTACTGTTATGTCATTTTTAAAATTCTCTTAACGCGTTCTTCTCCTTTTGTCTCTTCTCCCACTTCATTTCTACCACTAACTGTGGCTTGACCCACATTTAGGGGAAAATTCCGAATTCTCTTGGAGACTGGTACCATATTCTAGCATCCTGAATATTTATGAGGCTCATAAATAAAACAGCTTGTGCTTGGTACTGAAGCCCTTTCCTTTGGAAACCCATGACAGGATGGACTCTAGTCCTAAAAACGGTCTTCTTAAAGTAAACATGTTTTATGTTTTCTATTGTTAAAATTATTCCATTGCAACTTGTAATCCTTTTAGTGAAGAGTTAAAGAGGTGACAAAGAATACAAAATACTGAAAGGCTCGGGTATGCTATAAAAATGGAACAGAATAGCTCAAAATTTCATGACAAAATGAGTTTAGAACAACAGTAAATTTACCACCCAAAGATACATTGAAAGTCATCCTAACACTGAGCTGGAGAAACAAGGGGTTAAGTTGAATTACAGAAGTATAGGATTATATCAGAAGGGATCTCATAAGGCTAAGTTACTCTCCTGCCCTTAGGCAGAATCAGTGATACCTACATTATTCTTGGAAGATATTTAACTTCCATTGACAGTCTCTAAATGACCTTCCCAAGCCATCCATTCTCGTACTTTCCTATCTTTAATAATTTCTCTGAACACTCGACTCTTTCACTTAAACCCAATTAATTTAAATGAACGAGGAATTATGGGGAGAAGAAAACTCTGATCTGTGTATTCCTTTTAGCTTCAAGTGAAGCCATCTCAAGACCATACTTTGAAAATACACCTCTCTGCTCTCAGTTGTGCGTTGCAATGACAACTGTAGGAATTTCTCCCCTAAAGAGCAGCATTGGGAGTGTCAGTAACATTTTATTTTAAGAAAGCTAATGTTGCTAAGCAGATGGAAATGAGGAGATGGCAAAAAGTGGCAAAAACGTATCTCTGTGTCACTTATTCATGGTCTGATCAGACTTATAGCTTTTTGCATTAAGTACTGCTGTTTCATCTTAACTCTGTGAGTTGTTTCCAGTTCCCTGGTGCAGACAGGTAACCCCTGCCCGTGCTCTAGCTAAGCTGTCTTTCTTTTCTCCTGCTAACTCTGCAACAGCCACCACAGCCCAGCTCACTATCCTGTGCTCAGAACAGGAGAGTTGCTGCTCTGTGCAGAGGAGCAGGTACATCATTCCGGCTGCTTCCCTGGGACAGGAGGACGAGGGAGTAGCAAGGAGGGAAGAGCAGCCCGGCTGCAGCCTCACCAGGGTACATAACGCACAGATGCTCTGCAGTTTGCAGGGAGGAGTGTCTACACTAGCTGTGCTTTTGCACAGGAGCTGCTGCCCCACAGCAACATTTTGAGATAGAAGGTGAGCCCCAGGTGTGAGCTTTGTGAGGTCTCCAGATGTGCACAGTGGAGATCATTTGATTCGGGCAGCTTTTCCTGCTGAAAGAGTTGTCCTTGGCTGGCTGGCTGACCAGCTGTCCTTGATGGGCTTTAGACAATACACTACACATTCAGTTTTGTTTATCTGCTTCTGAATTCACACTTTCATCTTAATAATTCTTTTATTTTGAAGGATGGCTGAGCACAGAGGGAAATGTTATATTCCTGACAGTTGTCCATGCACCTGGAAAGACAGGGAATTTCTGTCAGGAGAAGTGATAGCTACCCCATGTTACACCTGGTGAGTAACATGGTTTTTGCATATTTCCAAGTCATCTGAGATTAGCCACAAAGTGAAAATGATACGGACAATGTGTTGTGTACACTGAAAATCAAAAATGTATTGTATATGCTTGTTTATAGACAGTTACAGGACATACCTTTTATTAAGCTCACTAATAGACCTGGAAGAGTAGGCAGGCTTTTGAGTGAGTGTTTCTTCAGATCTGAACAGGAAACCAAAGATATCTAAGTTAGAAAGCAGCCAAGAACAAATGCTTGATTACACACATATTGGTTAATCTCTGCAAGAAAACACATTTGGCATTTTTGAGAACAGAATATCATGAAAGACAAAAAAAAAAAAAGAAAATAAGGAGAAATTAAATGTATGACAGTGGTAAATAGTCTGCTCCTTTGGGAACTGGACTCTTTGCAGCATGAGTTACCAGTCAGCATGAACAACTGTATAGGAAGAAGATGGGCAATAAAAAAAAGAAAAAGGAAATAAAAAACCCATAAGTATTGGAAAATGAGCTCATACCCAGCATCTTTTTTTAAGGAGCTTTACCTGACTTATATTTATGCAATAGATCCATTATAATTTGCTAGCCACAATACCTACAGATAAGTATATACCGAATAATAATAAAAAAAAAAGTTGGCAGGGCAGCTTTTAATCAGTTAAAGACTTCATTGGCAAATCAACTGAGCTTATACAGTTACACAAGCAAAACTAGGAGCTGTCAGTCCTACCTTTATACAAACTTGTGTAAGTCACCGAATGTAGCTGACAGAAAAAGTAATCCTGGCAAAAAGCAGCGTTTATTTCTTAAACTAATTCTGTATTTCTCTGATACTATGGAGTCTTACAGGTAGCAACTGGAGGTCTTCTGCATTGAATATGTCCAGATTTTAATCAAAATTTCTTGAAAAAAAAAAATTGATGTTTTATGAATAAGTGTGTTGTGGTACAGTGTCTTATCTGTACTGGAGGCAGTGAGGAAATATTTACATGAGCCATAAAAATGTTAAGAGTTTGCATTCATTTCTTGTGCATTTTTATTGTATATATTTGCTGATGGCAAAATGCTCAACACTTTTCTGCCATGGCATTACCAATGAAGTAATCCACAGAATAGCGCTGTGCTTCAAGGTCTGAGAATTTTCTTCCTTTCATGAATTTCTGAATAACTTGAAATAAAGAACTCGAGAAATCTTTTTATTGAAAATAACAAGCAAATGGCCCTGCTATGAGATGACACCGGTTGTTAATTTTCCTTACAGTGTTTGTCGGAGAGGGATCTTCAATTGCACCAGTTACCCCTGCCCTGCCGTATGCACTATCTATGGAGATCGACATTATTACACCTTTGATGGACTGGAGTATGATTATGTCAGTGACTGCCAAGCTTACCTGCTAAAGGTAGGAGGATTATTCATGCATTTTTATGTGTCAAAGTGAAAGTTTCCATGACAGGGCAAGTATGTTGTACATCAGGAGATGATCTACAGAAACAAGCACTAAGAAAACAGGTGCAGAATAAATGTGTCAGAATGGAAGAATCCATAAACGACATTTTGTGCTCAGCCAAGTGAAAGTGGTGCATGGGTGTATCCTTGGTGTGCTCTAGAGAAAAGGAGAAAATGATATTTTCTTTGCTACCGTAACTGTGTTTTCTTCACAACGAGCAAAGAATAACACCATAGAAACTGTTCTGGAACTAGACATAATCTATAGATCTAGTTAGTAATTATCTACAAACTCTGCTTGGCAGAGGGTTAATGACAACCTCTGAGGCTGCTTGGAATCCCTCTTGAATGTGATCTCTATTGTATCAGGAGTGGATGTGTATAATAATATCAACCACAATGATTTCATAATTCAACAATGAAATCCTTCATTGAGATTGTCTGGCAGCTACATGCTAACGTTCCTTGGGCACACTTTTACAGTACATTGCTAGGCTTTTTTGTTTAAAAATACCATTACTGACATTTAGAAATATATTCTATTACTAACAATGCCATTGTTTATTATCGTTGTTACTATTATTAAGGCTAAGAATCTGTCTTCTGTGTTACAATAATGTGTTAAGAAGAATATTAATTTTCTGTCAACCGTGATTGTTTAACTTTAAGGAAAAAACATGGTTTCTCAACAAAGACTACTGCAAATAGTTTATTCCATGAAGACTTTAGTAGAGTATTCACAACCATGAAATAAAATAGATTGGTTCCAGATTTTGTTCTTTGTTTAGAAAAAAAGAGAGATGTTAGGTAAAGATAATAAGAATACCTCAGAGCAAACTCCTGGCTTGTATCACATTGTTTTATAAATGAGCTCTTACTCTCAGAGGAACCTTCCTCCTTCAAGATACAAAAAATAGGGGTTACTTTACCTGTAAAATCATCTTGCTTGTATGATGAGGTGGAAAGGTGTGTTATCACTTCTTAATTCTTATGCCATCCAGTCAGAGAGGTGTGTAAGACAAATCTATGCTGCTTTTTCAAGCTTTAGTATGATACTGGAATGTTTTGCTTTTACAATCAAATGTCAACTGCATAACAAAGAACCTATCTGGAAACAAACCACGGGAAGCATTTGGAGTCCAAGAATAAATTTGGCAGCCACATAATTAAAGCATGTGGCACTCTGCCAATAGGCTTTTCTTCAGGTGAACAAGATGATACAAATGATGAAAATCTTGCCTACATAGGGCTGCTCTTCAGGCGTTTTTCAGCTTTTCAAACTGCTATTTGTTTGGGTTTTGTTTTTACCCAAAGTTAGCCAACGTGAGAAAGTATGGCCTCCTGTTCTTAGTTTTTGTTCCCTCTTTAGTATACGGAAAATTTTCATGTTCTATATTGAAGGAATGTTTATTACAAATTAGTTACTGCATAATTATATCTGGAAGAGATGATGTATCTGTGGGCTCATTTCTGACTGTGGAATGTTTGGAGAAGTTTTAGGGGAAAAAATAAAAGAAACAAAGGATGGGATGTTATGGCAGATGCCCAAGAGCTTTGGGGGAACTGAAACACAGAACTGATGAACTATGTGATGTACAATCCTGGAATCAGAGGAATGGATGATGGCAATATAACCAAATAATTTGGAAAGACTCTATGGCTGAATTTGGCAGGAACAGAGCAGTATGTCTTATTTACATAAGGAGAAACTTAATTATAGTAAAGAGAAAACATAATTGGAGGAGAGAGACAAACTCTGTTGTTTTTTTTTTTTTTTGTAAAAGAAATTCATGCATGATGCTTCTGAGTTATCCCAGTGAAAGCAATAACCGTATGGATGAGGATGGTCAGATGTGTGTATTCTAGCTTAAAGACCTTTCAGAGACAAATTTCAACAAATACTTTTTAGAGACTAGTCTCTCAGAATGTGAGTGAGGATTCTTTGAAACAGGAATTAAAAGTTAGAAGTTCAAAGACAGGAATAAATGGCCTTAGAATGGAGAAATCCCAGTGACATCCCACAGGGATCCATGCTGAGACCCGTGTTCAGCATCTTCAGAAATGACTTCTGAAAAGGCGATGTGAGGATTAGGGTGGAGTATGCTGATGGTAAAGAATCAGTCTGAACAGCTGAAACAAAGACAGACCACCAAAAGGTTCAGGAGAGCTTATGGCAGAAATCACTGCATGATAAAATGGAGGATGAAATTCAACAATGAAATATGCAAATCAGCAATGAGAAAAAAATAATTGCAATTATGCTACCATGAAGATAGGCACTAAAATAGTTGCTACCATGCAGGAATGAGAATTTATGTGAGAAAAACATATGAAACAGATTTAATTGGCATTTTTCTACTGGCAGCCTGAATGGCATCTGTTCTCCCATTTCACATATGCTTTTATTTGCATGCACACAGTTACACCACAGCTGCACCATGTACATGTACTCAGT
>VZTM01027878.1:7083-29611 GCA_013400555.1 Jacana jacana | reverse complement strand
TATATAGGTATTTTCTGTCCTTACTGTAGATCTTAAAGTACCAGATACTCACAGCTAATCCTGAAAAGATGTTGTAACCCTCTTGGCCACTATGGTTTGGAAACTATTAGGTAATACTGGGTTTCTTGATCTCTTTCTCTGAAAAGTATTTTGGGGGTTTAATTTCCTTGCAATATAGCTACCACTACTTGGTTACTGCTCATTACTCTTTGGATTTACTATTTGGGGATAATGCCACTCTGGATATTCGGGAAGAACAGCTCTTCATTTGGACTGCCTTTTTCTTCATCATGGAAATAGAAGAAGGAGAACCTTCTTGCTTCTAGAACGTGCTCATGTGATTCCTTAAGAAATGCTGAGGGAACGTGTTCCAGGATTCCATTGCTTAAACTATTGCGTTGCTACATTTTGCTAGTTGCATAGCTTTTTTGTCCCTTTTTTTTGTCTTACACAGATGAAGAATATTTATTACAATGCTATTCCCTATTATATTTTTTTAATAAAAGATGTTTTGTTTTTCTTGTGTTTTTTCATTGTCTCTTTGACTTGTCAATAAGTAGTGTTAGCAGTACTTGGGTTTTTTTCTGTGAAATTCAGGTATCTAAGATCTAGGTACAGAATAGTGTCTATGCCCATGTCATCCCTCTGATGGATCCCATGAAGAACAGGCATTGGAGATCTGAAATCTCATTGGCCTCAGGTTTCATTTTTAACTTTAAAACAAATGAGTCTGTTGTGCAGTCCTAAGGATGTGGATGCCGCCCTCCACCCAGAGCTTCACTGTTGACAGTATTCCACCCAGCTAATGTAAAATTATGCTTAATACAGCTCAGCAAGCCACCCTATATAGTAGGATAGAGAAATGCATCTCATAACCATAACTGAGACCTCAGTCTCTCTCTACCTCAGACTGGTAGACCTCAGCTAAGTAAAACAGTTACACTTAAGTGATATCCCTAATTCACTGCAGAGCTTGCATATTCTGATACTGATTCTTGACGTTTGATTCTTTGAGGATTCTGTGTGAACTTGAACATCCCCATCTGCTTCCCAACGTGCTTTTTGAGGCCATAGTCTAGGTGTCACTGAAGGTGATGGCCAGTTTTTAATTATTCCCAGAGTGCAAAAATGGCTTTGGAAATACTAGGGCCATTTGTAGGAAAAGTACTGATTCTCAACACAAAAATGTAATTTCCTATCACCACATAAATCATTCCCCTTCCAGACAATCTCTTCATATTCTACTTCCTCTTTGAGACTGCAACAGCTGTTTGCATATTAAAGTAAAAGTAAAAAGTCTACTCCTTTGAGTTCTTATCTGCCTTTGCAAGGCAGTGCTATTAGTGCGTTGCTTAGTATTGTGGAACTGAAGTCTATGTTGTTATCAAGCTCCACCAGATAGCAGGAACTGATACATTTATCTCTTCCCAGAAGGAGTAAAGGTAAGTTGCTGCTGACAATGTTGTATATCAGATGAGTTAGATAATGAAATGAGGGGATATAAATGTATTTTTAATCTCGGTAGCTGAACCCTATCATCCAAAATGTCAGTGTTTGAATTCCTGAGTGATTGACAGGAAGCTTGACATTTTGCAACTTCATTAGAAAAATAGGATGTGTGGTAGATGACAGATAAAGACCTGGCTCACTAAATAACCTCTACTTTGTATTTCTCTGACATCCAAGCCATTAGAACCAAATTAGTATTTCATGGAATCATGCAATTGTCAGAGTTGGAAGGGACCTCTAGAGATCATCTAGTCCAACTCCCCTGCTAAAGTGGGGTTGTCTAGAGCACATTACTCAGGACCGCATCCAGACAGGTCTTGAAGGTCGCCCCAGAGAAGGGGACAACTTCCCTGGGCACCCTGTTTCAGGGCTCTGTCAGCCTGACCGTGAGAAGTTTTTTCTCATCTTTGAATGGAACTTCCTACATTTCAGTTTGTCCCTATTGTCACTTCTGCTGTGACTGGGAAACCACTGAAAAGAGTCTGGCTCCATCCTCCTTCAACCCACCCATTAGATGCTTGTAAGCATTAATAAGGTCTCCCCTCAGCCTTCTCTTCTCCAGGCTAAAGAGTCACAGCTCTCTCAGCCTTTCCTCGTAAGGGAGATGCTCCAATCCCTCAGTCATCTTTGTTGCCCTATGCTGGACTATCTCCAGTAATTCCCCATCTCTCTTGAAATGGGGAGCCCAGAATTGGACTCAGCATTCCAGTTGTGGCCATTTTACAATTTAGATTTTAGGATAAGCTAAGTCTCTCTGCTTCATTTTTATGAATACAAGGAGCCAGGCCTGCATGCTCATCCTTCAATACCATGAGTTGTTTTGGCACAATTTCTTTCCACTTGTGCCAGAAGGAGAATACGCATCTAACTGAAAAGATGACACATTTAGGTCATGAGAACTAGCTGACAGGAAATCATTCTTATCCTAACAAAATATGTAGTTAATAACATATTTGTAATAATTTTTTTCCTTCAGTTAACAATTTTTGCATGCTACTTCAGTGTTTTTGGCTATCTAGAAAATGAAATACAGCAAGAAGCTAGAGCAGATTCAGCTTCAGTAATTTGCATTTTGCTTCCTAATGGCCAAGCGTTGTTAGATGCCCAGAAGTGCTCAGAAAAGCCTGGTTTGTGTGCACAACCTAAATTGGTTTATTAGTATTTGAGTTCAGGACTCACTCATCTGAAAAATGTTTTGTGAAATTTAATTTTGTAGAATATGAATGCTATTACTAATAGCAATTACATTAAAGAATAACTAATAATAAGAAAAATAGAATCATAGGCATTGACCTGGAGGGCTTTTCATGGAGCACCATGCAGGATGTGTCCCATTTGGCCAAAAATGCAACTTTAATGTCCTTGAGTGACGTGTAAAAATGGTACATCATTCAATGGTGGACTACCCAGCAAAATGGCACAGACGTTAACGGTGGAACTTCTAACTTCTGCTTTTGCAGATGTTAGCAGTTGGACTTCTGGTTTTGCAGCATCATCTCAGCTTCATTTCTCCCTCTCCATATTTCTCTGGTCCTGCAGTCTAGGTGGCTGTCCCAGCAGTGGTACTGCTGGGCTCATGAGGTGCCCACTGTCGCTGCCCACTGCTGCCCACTGATGAGGTGGGCCACTTACTCTTCAGCAATTGCACTGAGCTTTTTGCCTCCCTGTCCCAAAACAGGAACACACAAAGGAAACCTATTGTAGCCAGAGCTGGCTCAGAATGAGTAGAAGATAGTGATGGTGATTGTGAAGTAACTTTGGGGTACCTTTTCTGCCAGGTTGGAAGAGAACTAGAAACACTTTTGCTTTCCTTCCAGAAGAAGTATCGATATCTGCAGGGAAATTAGACACAGAGACACCAGGGTGGTAGAGATTTTCTCAACAAACAAGTGGGCATGTTGTTGAGAAATTTGCAAAGGGCTAATCAGAAGAGAAGGAACATAGCAATCTATAAAAGAAGGTTTGAGTACCTTATGCGGGTAGAGAGTCTCCCTTGGTAGGTTACTGATATTCTGCAAAGGCATTTGTTGGGAATCACTATGACTCCAGCTGGGATACCCAACTTTTACAGTCTGTCTGTCAGAGGGTTATCTCCTGCCTTTCCCACGTCAAAATGCCCATGGTCTCTGCATGATTTGCACATAATTCATATTTTTCTGCCTTTTTCTTTATTCTACCATTAATAAATCCATGAAAAAGTGTTATTTGACATGTTAATTAAAAAATGTTAATGACAGCTGCCTCAGTAGTCATTGGAGTTTTTCTGCAAAAAGGTCAGGCTACCCAAGAATTATTTTATGTGACAGGGCTACACACTATAAGTTTACCAAAAAATGAACAAAAAGTAGCATAACGGTGGTTTTATTGAGATGGATTATTCTTCATCAGGCAGCAGGATACATGATTTCATGATCCAAGTCAGACTGGAACTGTGAGGCAGGCCATCATCATATGTTGCCCAAACCAGCCATGACTCACAGGACCAAAGTCACACTGATTACTGTGTGGAGTTAGAGGACAACTCTCCCAAGTGAAGGAGAGTTAACAGGAGACAAAAGAGTATGTGTGTCTGACCTGTAGCACTCATGCATCCAAGAAACCTGGGAAGTGACCATTGTATACTGGGCACTTCCCAGGTTTCTTGGAACTGTATACTATAACTGTATACTACGTCTCCCACTCATGATGTGGTCATAAATGAAAAGACAGGGTGATAAACTACAGTATGGAAGTAAATAGTACCTAGTAACAGTAAAATGCACAAAGACATCCATTGATAAGTTGGGGTTTTTTTAAAGAAAATAGAATAAATTATGTTAGAAAGGAGCCCTGGAAGTCACCCAGTCCAATGTTCCACCCAAAGCAATTGATTGGTGTATTTGCAAGCATGGAGAATCACAACCTTGCTGGGCAACAGTGTTTGACTACCCTCATTTCTTAACTTTTGTTTTTAATGCTGTTTGGGTAAAATAGATATAGATTAAAATCATTAGGAAATGTGTTCTGTAAATATTAAGAAATCTCTTGAGGGATCCTTGCAAAATTAGTATGATGAAAATTGAGAATATGTAACTTGACAGTTTCGCGAATGCAGAATGTTCTTAGCAAAAGCAAGTGCAGATGTCAAATGGGTATAAATTCAGCAAAAAAAATTGAGTGTAATTAAAAACAGAAATTGAGCATATAAATTGTACAGAAGGCTTAGAATAAACTTGCTTGAATGCACATTCCCAGCAATACAGAGCAGTGCCCTTGGAGTACATTCAGCATGACACACCAAAATGAAACTGGAACCGCTCACAAATTCCTAAGAAACTTGGTGGTTTCCTTTTAACTCAGTCACTTGTTTTGTGACATAAAGCCTGAACAAGATCAGCCTATAAGCTGTGCTATTGGTGCATGTTTTAAACTGATCACAAGGGTTGGCCAGTTACATGCAAATAGGATAGAGCTACTTTGTAAACCTTGGAAAATCTTAGCTGATATATGAACCTGATTCTTCCAATGACTGCATAAAGACCTGATGTAAGTACAATGCTACTAAAATGCAAATTGGTATTTACTGTCCTTCTGACTGATGGGTTGCAGATTTTTTTTCATACATTCTTAAGATTTGCTTAAATTATTTTCAAATTAGTTACAGGGCATAGACTCAGATTTTGAACATGGATGAGCCCCAGATCCTAAAACACAGGTCCATATACATTCAAATCCTGAGGAATTAAGTGTTTTAGAAGCTGAATGTGTCTCACTACAAAATCTACTGTCATAGGTGAGGGCAGAAGAGTGGTGCTAGTAAGCATCTCCAGCTTATGCATTGGGCTGTTGCTGTTTGTAAATCTTTCATTATGAATTTCAGGGAAGAGTTCTAAGGAGAACAAAAAAAAAAAAACCAAAACCAAACACCTGTATAAATTTTTATGTCTCTACCTATCTATAGATATATATGTTCCTGCTTAATTTCTTTTCGTTGCTATCAAGCCCGCACCAGCAGATGGTAGGTTGTTTTGATTGTACAGCAACTCTGTGGGCTTTCTGCACTCTTAGGAGGAGTGCAGGCAAGGAAGAGGAGGATTTATTGTGCTTCTCTGAAAAGTCTTTCTGTAGAAGTTGGAGATATAAACTGTATCAGATCAAACTGTTACCTTTCATTGTTCAGTGCTGCTGCTAAGAGCTGAAAGGTGTGTGGGTTTTTTTTTTAGCATACAGAGCTGCATTTTAAATGTAGTGAACGACATTTTCTGCAACAAAATTTAAACCCAATCTTATCCTAACATCTATGAAAAAAAATACTTATTTGAGGCTGTATTATAATTATTGTTTGTGATGACGATCAAAAAAAGTGACAGTGAAAAAGATAAAACAGATGACAGTCAAACGATACAGGGAAAGTGAAAAATCGCAGCAAGGGTGAGTAAAGAAGGAAGTGAGAAATGGTATCTCTTCACTTGGAAGCCAAAGTAGGACAGAGAGCAGACTTAAATAATGCAAATAGGCTGCCAAAGGTGATGTGAATATCAGATAAAAAACAATGGTCCCAACAGTAGATTGATTGCATAAGGAGGTAGACAACAAGGTACTGCAATGAGGGTAGAACAGCAGAGAAGGAATAGCAGGTGAGGGGGAATGTGGATGAGGTGGTTTGGATGATGGCAGAAGACCATGTCCACAAGACATACTGAGGCAGGCCCAAGAAATGGGCTTTGAACATATGGTAATATGCATTGCTAGCTATTTAATGAAATGGCAGCAAACTACCTTCTTTCTCATGGTGAAGTACAGAACAGAATTAGTCTGTATAAGAATCTAGTGCTACTTTTTTTTGTGTTTATTTTCTGACCTAGGATTTTTTAATATTTTTTTTTAAACCAGATTCTTCACTGAAAGGAAAATCAGTTTTGTCATTTTATGAGGAAGTTGAAGATTGTGTCTTTTTGCACAGATGGGAGTGTTGGGAGGACACTTTTGAAACCATAGATGCAGAGAAGATAAAGGATTTTTGGTATCAGAGACAGACAAAGAAAGCGAAGTGTTCAGGACCCCTCAATCTTTTGCAGTGTACATATGTCTGTGAGCCTGTTTTCTGACAAAACAAGCATTAAAGTTTCATGCAGCATGATCTGATTTACATCAAAACAAGTCAGTCCAGGCATGAGAAACAGTAGTCACATTAGCTTGGTATTGCTCCACTGCTTTCTTTGAGCCAAAAGGAGCCAAGTAGGATGCCATGTTAACCCAGCTTGATTGCTTCTGGTATTCGGATGAGTTTGTCTTTCTGGGCATTGCTTTGCACTTTTGCTGGCACTACAGCACAAAAATACCAAGAAAGAGAGGGAATAGGAAAAGGCTGATCTGAGCCAATCTCCGTAATGTTATTAGTATGTCAGCAGCAGAGCAAAAATGTTAGCTGTAGGAATGAACAAATCAACAGCAAGATTGCTGTTTCAAATCTATAACCAAGTTCATCAGCTCATGATTCCTCACCAGTCTTTTAGATCACCTGCAATACCTTGTTTGCTAAAGTGCACTTGACAGCTCATGTGGAGGTGGCCAGGCCACCTGTCCAGCCTGGTCACCTTATTGCCCTCCTCCCAGCTCCCAGCTGCGGAGTGAGATGTCCCTGCTTTCTTCCAGGATCTCTGCAAGAACAGCTGTGTTACACCTGCTAAAACTGAGCATGATTGCATCGTTAGTGCTGTCAGCGTGCCTACTTGGTGTGCAGGGAAATAGAATACACACAAGGGTCTGTCTACCATACCGACTTATCTTTAAAAGGACCAAGTACTCTTTCCCCAGTCCTTTAATCTTTTAATCCTTCAGACAGAAGCATTAGTGATTATTGTGAACTGCTGTGTATGTTTGACTACTGCTTTAAACCTGGAGAAGAGCCAGTGTGCTTAGAAGTTTGTTTAGATTTTCCAACAGTTCTGATTATTCTAGTGGAATATATGCTCTTGGTCTATGAAACTTTCATTTCTTACTCCTGCTAAGTGCCATTCTGCAAATGCTAAATCTGTTTACTCTTCTTTATCATCCTTTTGCTGGAATACTAATATTTTAATTACTGAAATGGTTACCTCCTGAGACCATTTTTATAGCATACAGATCTGCTCAGACAAGAACCTCTTCACTTCTCTCTGTAGAACTGAATTAAGTCTATAATTTATGTTGAAAATTTAATAATATATTGAAAACAATATTGTGGCCTAGTGCATACAGCTTGCACAGTTGGAAATGGGAATGGCAGAAACAAATTTTCTGAGGGAACAAGAAACATCTTTTTCCCCTTTACCAGGAGACTTCTGGTGAACCATTTGAGGTTTTATGTGAACTGGTACATTTTATTGGCCAAAAAATAGTTGGGTTTTTTTTGAGAATAGTGTTATCATCCCTGTTGGCATGTGATCTGGAGCTAGGACTAAAGTCACAGAAACAATCAGCTGAATCAAAATTAGGAAAACTATACACAATGTAGTTTTGACCTCTGTTGGAATTTTAGCAATTTATTGTCATTGACCTCTAGATTTCACCCAGCACTCACAAAGAAAACTTACCAGAAAGCGCTCCTTTTGGGCTAAAGAGAGTCAAGTATGGGTTTCAACTTAGTGCTTTCAGTAAAATAGAAAAACTGTATAAAAAGTGAAGGCTATATTCCTCCCTTTTTCTATTCATATTTTAATGCCTTTGTTTTCATTGTTCCCATGCAAATTTTTAGTCTTGGGCTCTACATACGCATTGGAACTATTACAACTCATAAGAAAACGTGATGGTTTTCACATGTCAGATGCTATGAACCCTGATCACGTCAGCCCTCGAAGGTTTATTCAGCTTCATTTTCATAATCACACAGCACTGTGTGAAAACTTGCTTTTTCTTCTGCAGGTTGGTCTGGGAAATTCATTTAATGACGGGATCTCAATTGCTGTTGAAATGTCACGTGACTTCCTCATGTTCTCATATAGGGCATTTCAATTTCTGAACCACTAAGTCCTGACTTTTACGGTGCAGTGTTCCTTTGTTATATCCCTATGAAGTTGTAGCACACAGATAATAAATATGCTTTAGGAAAGGCCTTTTGCTTAAAGGGAAAAAGAGACAGTGCTGCGCACAAAGTTGTTTGGACTGTTGTGTGCACAGGCTACTGCATAGCGGGGCATGGTTTTACAGGATAGTGAGAATGAGGGCTATTCTGTAACTGCATGAACAGTTGGTACTGAAGCTCCCAATAAGTCGCCTTACAGGGGCTCCTGCAGTTCTTCTCTATGGGAATATGTCAGCCTGCCTGGCAGAGCTACATTATTAACTTGTATGGGTAGACTGCACTGAGGTTGTGTGACAGGCTGATATCCACTAGTAAGTTCAGGGAAATAAAGAAGGGTGGTTTCTAATACAGATGCTTGCTGACAGTTCCTTGACCCTTCTAATACAGATCCTTACAGATCTCCACAAGCATTCCATGTCTTTCAGTAGCACAAGTAAAAACATTTCCTTATTTGGTTCTTCTACTTATTTCTGCTACATGTCACATTCTTCTTTTCTTAATCCATGTGGTCTGGCGAGATTTACTCTTACTTGGTATTTAATAATTATGATTGTTTTCTGCCAGAGATTTGATTATGTATCCCCTTACTTTTATCATTTTACCCTCAGTAATATGTACATTTAAAAAAGTCCTACCCGCTACGTTACGCAAGATAAATGTTCTGCATTCTCAATATACCAGGAGCTGTAAAAACAGAGCAGATCCCCTCCAATGTCTCACACGAGGCCAATGCAGGGATCTAAACATTGACGTGAAATACTGTTCCATTCTTTATTCAGTATGTGCACCTGTTTCTAGGTAGGCTGTGTGGAGAACTGAGCATAGCAGGAGGTTGGGGACAATAAATGTCTTTATACTAGTAACCGTGAAACACTATGGTCACTACATCATGAGTGAAACTTAACCCGTCTGTCAGGGCAGTACAGAATCTTTGTCTCTGCATCCAAGAAGTGCAGATATTGATGCTGATGTTGCTTATTAGCTCCTTTCTCATACAGCTACATAATTACCACTTATGACACATTAAATAGTGGCATCCAAGTCAGTCCTTTGAAGGTCATTAGCTCTTACTGACATCCAATAAGTTTGCTTACAGTAGTTTGCATATCCACATTTATCACAACATAACGTAGTCATCTTTAGCTGTCACAGCAAAAGATTAAGGTCTAAATTTCCAGGAAAAGCCCTCTAATTTTGGCTGCTAACTCTGATAAAGCTTCAGCCTGACTTTCTGAAGGAATGAGAGCTCAAATGTGGAACCAATCAGGAAAATGCAGCACCTGAGAAAATCGCAGCCAAAATGTTTCAGGCTGAGCCACAAATGAAAGGGGAAGTAAAATTAAAAGCCCTATGCAGTAAGTCTAGCTCTGGGGAAGTCTAAAATGGTTTCTTCTCTTCTTTACTTCCTTATGCTTATTTCTGGATCTCCTCCACTAATCTTCCAGATTATACTATATGTTAGCATGCTTTATTCAAAGCAATTCTTCTCTCCTGTCTACTATCTCATTAGTTTTGTTATACCTGTTTTACATGGGATTTGGTTGTTTAATTTTTTGCCTTTTAGGTGTGTTGATCTGTATACAAAAGTAGAAACAATAGATATCTTGTTACTAGAAGAGAAAAATACTCACTGGACTTTCTGCTTTTGCACTATTTCAGGGCTGTTGGTTTACTGTCAGGAATACAAGGTACTTTGTACACGTTAGGCACAGCCATGTGCAAAGTGAAAAAATTAGCAGCACTAAGTCTTAAAACTCAATGTATTCTGAAGCAGACTTTAATTTATCTACCCCAAGAGTTCCAGTGCCTCACATTGAGCTCCAGGTGTCTGCTGGTCCTGAGTTAAATAACTCAGACCATAAGTATCCTCAAAAAAGTATGCAAAGAAGAGATGAAAAGCTCAGGGCTAGAAGCCTCACAGGTGAAGTTGTAGAACAGTTTTCTTTCCCTTTATTGCCACAGGTCAGTGGTTCATATTCCATGTGTATGCAAGTGTTATTTTAACCAGTATTTTCCTTGATTCTAGTGATAGTCCAGTGTTTGGTTTTATTTTGCTTATTTTTAGCTGTGGTAGGCTTTGAAGGCTAGATGGATTAGACTCATCATGGGTCTAATCCATCTCACCAGGAATAGATAGTTATTGCAAGTTCTCATGCAATCCTACTTTTCTTTCAGATCCACCTGAGAAAATGTTCCAGATCCTCATAGTGCTGTTGCTGGAAATGCAGCTGTATGTGGTTTCAGGTGAGAGAGAAACCGTCTTTCAATTCCATCAGCAGAACCAATGCAGCAAATACCCCTAGAGCCTCAGCCCTCAGGTGGGCTGCAGCACCTCCAGTGACCTCTGAGTGAACAGGGGTCTGAAGAGCAGTCTGGAGGCTCTGCTTTGCAGAAGGCGCTGTATACTAACTGAGCACAGCACAGATGTCCGTCGCTTTCCACAACCAGGCTTTTTTAAAGCATGGTGTGTTGACAGGCAGAGCTGTGAGAGGATGACCAAACCCACCAGAGCCAATTGTAAATTAAACAAACCTTAGTGCGAGGCATAGTGAAGTAAACCCACATATAAACCCGACCATGGCACTTCATATTATTTTTCCCTCACTATGGTTGTGTTAGAGCAAATAAACATTGAAGCTTTTCCTGTCAGTATTTCACAAATACATGAAGCAAAATGAATGCATAAACAGTGGTGTGAACTTCTCTTTTGAACGTCACTATCAATATCTCCAAGTGCCTCTGGATTAAATCTACCAATATTGCGGTACATCCAGTATAGAAAGCAGTAGCGTGGTATATTAAAGATGTACCATAACTCTATCAGTAAACTTTAACATTGTAAAAGATTCATAAAAAATGAATTTTATATTTGCTGAATGGCTAAGAAGATTATTTTTACATACTTTCTGTGATACTGTTGCATATGTCTCTGAGAAGACGCACGGCATCAAATGATACTCACATGGTCCCAGGCTTGTGGAAGACTGTAATTGCTACATAGGAATTCTTCCAAGTTACTCATGCTTATTCAATGCCACTCTGTTTTTCACAGGAGTTAAAATGGACTTGCTCTTTGGAAAGGATGATGAAATTAAATTTACTATTTTCAAAATTAACTGTTGCTTTTACTAGAATCCTAGGACATACAAGATAAAATCCTAGTTTTATAGAAGTGCTCCCTGTGTAATCACCGACTCAACCTCAAGTTATGTCTAAAATGTGAAAATCGCTTATTTTGTCCTTGTTTTTTAGGGTCTGTAATCAATACAGAATATAGATGATTTGCTATAAATATTACTGACCTGGTAAACATATTAGTGTGAATAGGGACAAAAAATGCTTAAAACATCTAGGCAAACCAGTAATAATATGCCTGACTACATGACACTGCTTTGTCTAAGTTTAAAGAAAATCAGAACATATTTTAATGTAACAAATGAAACTGTTTTCTTTTCCTGCTTTAGCTTTGTTTACGGTTGAAGTTCCTCAACAGTTATATGTTGTGGAGTATGGGAGCAACGTGTCCATGGAATGCAGATTCCCTGTGAACGGTTCATTAAACCTAGGACTCCTGACTGTTGTTTGGGAGCAAAAAAGGCAGGGCCAGCCAAAATCAAAAGAGGTGTACACACTCCGCAATGGGAAAGTGCTTGCTCCATCCCAACATCAAGATTACAAAGGAAGAGCAGCACTTCTGCACAGTGACCTCAAACTGGGGCGAGCCATCCTTCAGATCACCGACGTGAAGATCACAGATGCAGGGTCGTACCTTTGTCTCATTGACTACCAGGGTGTGGACTACAAGTACATTACTTTGGAAGTAAAAGGTTAGTGGCTGAATTGAATGGAAGTATGGAGTCATCAAGAGGCCTCTAGTAAATTCCTATACATGAGCCTGTGCTCAGCCCCCAGGTGAACACAAACAATTGTCCTAGGGCTGGCTAGTCTTCAGTTCAATGGCCAGCTGAGCTTCTCTGGGAGCAGCCTGTGCCAGCGAGGAAGAGTGACTGCTCCTCCTCCATCATTCATCCCTCCTCCTTCTTTCCATACCCTCTTCTCTGGTGCCCCCACCCCTGGCCTCTAACTTGAACCCGCGACCTGCTGAACCACCTCTGGCCATTTCCAAGTGTTTCTCAGAGGGACTTTAAGTTACAAGCCCTGCTGCAACTACCCAAGTGGCTGGGAATTCCCCAGGTGACCACAGCTCCCAGAGCAAGGAAGGACATGTGATTTTCAGTGTTTGTCAAAGCCAAATGGACATTAGTAATACAGGTGCATGTAACTGGATAGCACAATAGACCAGTCCTTTGAAAAGCCTCTGGTGTTTCCCACTAACTGCCGTATGTCCATGTGATACAAGGCAGCATTCATTTCCCACCCAGGCATTTAAATAATGAGCTTTGTCTAATGCAAAGATGCATACAGCCATTTTTAAGCCACACATTGGTTCCTCTGAGCTGTCCTCAGAGAAATTCTAGGTTAATTTTATTCTAGTAAGACGAAAGCAGTGCATTAAACTATAAGCTATGATAAAATAAAAACCATTAAAACCACCAATTTTCTTGAAGTGGCATATTCATAAAGTGAAAATAGAGTCTGATGAGATTTCACTTGTTTCGTCTGCATTGATAAATTATAAATTTGGTGTCTACTGTTACCTTGTATAAAGTAGTGGATTAAGTTATGTGACTGTAGGCATGAGAAGGGTTGAATAACAAATATTGAATTTTTCTACAAAACATCCTCCATCATTTCAACTAAGTGTACCTCAGATACAGTCATAGAAAAACATGGCATTAAAGGGAAGGGGGAAAGTGCAGTGGGAAAATTACTAGTGTTGCATAAAGTAATTTCACTCTGCTTCTTTTTATGCAGCATCTTACAAGAGAATAAGCACTCAAGTAATGAGAAAACCAGGTGAAGACAAGTTTGTTTTTATGTGTCAGGCAGAAGGCTTTCCTCTGGCAGAGGTTATCTGGCAAAACGAGAGGAAGTTTAATCTCAGTGGATCTGCAAATACCACCTATGTGCTGACAGCAGATGGCCTCTACAATGTCACCAGTGTCCTAACGTTCAAACCAAATAGGAGTGAGAACTACAGCTGTGTGTTCAGGAACAGAGAACTGCAGGGAGAAACATCAGCTTACATTTCCACTTTAGGTTTGTATCACCTTGAACTTGCATGGAACAGAGAGTGTTTGAGCATACATTGTGCCCTATGATCCAACAATGGAATGTGGTTGTAGAAAACAGTGTATTACTGATGCTCTGGAAAAGAAACAAGTTACTATTACCTATGCATTTGAAGCCTCAGCTTACAGTCCAACAAGCCAGTCTCTCATTTTTCTGTACATTTTAATTTTAGCTCACATTATTTGACTGCCAGGACAGAGGAAACTCTTCAATCTGCATAGGTGTCTTCCCTGATGTGGACTCCTAATTAATTGTTCTCCAAATGGGATACCAATAAATTGCAGTAGTGCTCACTCAAATGCCATACGTATGAGAGATTTGACTCATTTTTTGTAAAGCTTCTTATGCTAATATTGCAGAACAAAGTATTCATAAAATGCATGTAAAACACTACATTGATAATTTTTAAGAATCTTTTGCTCAGTCAGAGCAAGACTTTGGAGAATCAGAACTGACAACTTCATAAATTATGTGCATATTATAAGTTGTATATTTACTTTCTTTTCATGTTTTTGGCAGCTTTAATCAGTACACAGTATAGTGGACAAAAATCTCTGGTCTTATTTATTGTCCCGACGTGTGTTATGATAGCTGTCCTTTCCTCTGCACTAATAATCTTTCAAAAGAGAAAATCATGCAAGAACGGGCAATGCAAAAAAGGTACGTTTTACTACAGTGAATAGATCTTTTCACCTTGTATTTTCCCTGTGAATGACCTTTTGGAAATTTTAGTAACTGTAGGCACACTTGCGTTGAGTTTGGTTACATTTAGTTTCTAGATGCACCTTGTTCAAAAATGAGATCTTGAGTTATTTGAGTTAGGTTCTATTTTCCTCATTTTGCACGAGGCAGGGCATCTGGGAAGATATATTTTTTAATCTGACCAGCTACTATGCTGTAAAGAACATAAACAAGCCTCGGCGTGGGCAAGGAAGGCTGTAAGAACACAGTCTGAATGGGGTTTTTATTCATGGCTACAAAGACAGTGTAGCTACAGCATATGACACAGAACTTTTAATTTCAACGTTAAGGCTGTACAAGTGAAACAGTATGCTGCACAGAACTATTACAAATAACGTTTCTTTCCTTGTTTGCAAGTGCAATGGTGGAAAAGTAATAAAGCAAACAGGCTTTATTATTCTAGTCTTCTCTTGCATGTGTCTAGACTCCAGTAAACTCAGACAAATGCATTTATTGTCGTGAAATGAAAGTCTTGCTCTTACGGACTTTAGAATTTTGATGAAAATTTGTAAAAGAAAATAAGTGTAGATAAGTTTATGTATTTGGTAAGAGTAAATAGTAAACTTAAATGTGCTTAAAGTTCAGGTTAATCTAAAAGTTTCTTGAATTGTATTCTTTCTTTCAAATCTAGAAATGTTTAAGCTAAATTTGTGTGTATTTACTTTAACAGACAGGAAAAGAAAACAGAAACCTAGCCTGAAAGAGGAGAGCAGTAAGTCATAGTTTTTTCTATATTTATGCTTATATTTTTTAATTTCTTACAGCTAAAGTCTTTCTAAATCTGTAGATGGCAGCTTAACTAATGTTACATCAAAGTAGAGAGTAGTTTTGAATTTAAACACAACTTTTCTTCATTTTTCTAAAAATGTAGTTTTTAAGGTTATGACTTTCTCATAGGCAATGTAAAAATTTATGAAAGCTTTTTGCCTTTCACTGAGGTACGGGTAGCTTACATACTCAATTTGGTACACACTTCTGTATAATAACTGCAGTTCTAGTAACCTCAGCTGAGTAGGACACACCCAGAATGCTGGTTATTTCAGAAGGCACCAAGATTTTTATGGTAGTAGTCTGATATACTTTTCGCTTAGCCCACGGATTTTAATAGCAACTGATTATACCTGATTTATCTGGAGTATTAGGTCATCCACTGAGACAGTTCTTATCGTACCAGTATGTGACTTTCCTAGGCATCTAGGAATTTTTATGCTGCAGAAGGAAGTTTATGCCTGGATTCATAGGACTGTCCTGTACTAAAATTGAACTTAAAAAAAGAAACCACCATAGAAAGCAATGAAGCAATATGACAAGAAAACTCTTAAAACACCTAGTTAAATAAATCAGTTTTGTTACCTATAAATTAAAGTCTGATAGGTTATGTATTGTCAAGGGAGAGGCTTTGGACAGGACTAGGTATGATGGTATTGGGTTCAGCTGTAATTCCTTGTTGTTCAGCTGTATTTCCTTCCAACAAAATCGTAACCCAGGCTATTGAGGCCAGCACTAAGGCTGCCTAATGTGCACCATAAATGTGAATGATTCTCCCTCGAGGAGCAAAATTGGAGCAAAACTGTGATTCAGCCAACTGAGTGGTCTGAAGAAACAACATGTAGCAGTTCCTGGACACAGAGGCAGCTTTGGGCTTTTCTAAGGGTGGGATTTACTTAAGAAGCCACCCATGGTCCTCACTGCTTATAAAAAAACCAAACAAAAAAATAACTATCAAGAAGTCACTACCTTAAAAGCCAATTTGTATAGATTGAAATGAAAACTAGGAACTGGATGTAGAGTACATGAATTCACTCATTTTTATATCACCTCAGATCACAGTACTTCCATCATAACAATATCATGCCTGTCCAATCCGGTGCCATCAGTAGTTAGTAATATCAGTAGATACTTAATTAAAAGTCAAAATCACACTTTCAGAAAAACACTTTCACCTTTCAGAAATTGGCACACGCTGTAACCAAAGGCCCTTTCTTGTTTTTCACATGATAGTGTGAAACTTTGGTGGAATTACGCCGTGTGCAAATGAACAAAAGCTCAGGCAAGCAACAACCCGGGGGCAGCGTTAGTGCGTGTCCGGACATAACTCAAGTGTATGTTGCCTGAACACGACGTGTCGACCTGTGGCTTTTTGTATTACTGTTGTAGAATTTTTCACTTTGTAGGTCCTAGCCTCCTCGGTGCACTTACTGAAATGAAGAAATTAAGCGAGAGGCAGTTGCTTTCTGTGGTTTTGCTTTACTTCTTCATTTTAATGACCGAAAACCTTTGTGCAACATGCAGAAAGTCATATGACAAACATTCTATTTCTCAGCAGCATATATTTTTAAGAAACACTGGAAAGAACCTTTTTTCCATGATGAGTAGGTAGCTGAAGCATAAAAGCCACAGATACTTTACCAGAGAGCCTTGGAAATGACCCACATGGCCCTGGTTACAGGAATAAGGATTGTTCATGTTATTATTTTAACTTACAGCTCAAGCTGTTTCAGCACTGAAGAAGATGTAGGACATTTGATCTCATCAGTGGAGTCCCAGTTCTGCAAACTTTTATTCAGATGCACAGGTTTTATTGATAAGCATCCCTGTGGATGCTATCAAACCAGATTTCAGTTTTGTTATTTCATTTATAAGGCTGATGGTCAGTGATAGTTTTGACATAACAGAAAATTCAGAACTTGGACCACAGATAATGGCAGTTTTAAAGAGCCACTGTATCTTCAGCATGCCCCAGAAAAGCTTGCATACAATAAAGACAGACATTTGACTATTTATCACTCAGTTGTTAAAATCAGATTATTTATTTGCTTAAATTATTGCAGATTTTAAAAATAATACTATTCTATTTTCTTTCTTTAAGATGATTTTACCGCTCAAACTGAGGCTTTATGCTTGTCATCTACCACAGCTTCAAGAGACAGTGAGAGTGTTGGGAGTGTGGGTCTGTAAAAACTCCTCGTCTCCTCACATGCCATAATTTGCACTTTTTGTACCTGTTTGGGGAGACTTCAAAGGAAAATTACAGCACTTTAGCTTCTGGATGAACAGAGAACTCACGGGGATTTATTGGCACTGCAGCAATGGAAAGCTATGCCTCTTCAGATATCATATCTTGAAGTTACTGAGAACTATGCTGTCATGAAATGTGGTTTACCACTGTGAAGAGGTTATCTGAGTGCCTTTTGTACATTTTACTTTTGGACTTACTCTTGCTCAAGGAAGTTTTGTTTCAGAATAGCTTTATTAACTGTTCCAGTCTCAGGAATGATGCCTGGATTCAATCATCTTGTGGGAATTTGAATAAAAGATGTACATGCTCTCTTATGTCTAAACAGCTGTTCTCAGGTGGAGACATCATCACATGCCTACATCTCATTTCCAAACTTTCCAAAACATTAAACTGGAAATTACCACAAGTGCCCACCAGCCTGGCAATTTATGGAAGACTGAAAGATACTTCATAATGCAAAAGCAATAATAGGTTGAACTGAAAGGAAAGGANCAAAAGCTCAGGCAAGCAACAACCCGGGGGCAGCGTTAGTGCGTGTCCGGACATAACTCAAGTGTATGTTGCCTGAACACGACGTGTCGACCTGTGGCTTTTTGTATTACTGTTGTAGAATTTTTCACTTTGTAGGTCCTAGCCTCCTCGGTGCACTTACTGAAATGAAGAAATTAAGCGAGAGGCAGTTGCTTTCTGTGGTTTTGCTTTACTTCTTCATTTTAATGACCGAAAACCTTTGTGCAACATGCAGAAAGTCATATGACAAACATTCTATTTCTCAGCAGCATATATTTTTAAGAAACACTGGAAAGAACCTTTTTTCCATGATGAGTAGGTAGCTGAAGCATAAAAGCCACAGATACTTTACCAGAGAGCCTTGGAAATGACCCACATGGCCCTGGTTACAGGAATAAGGATTGTTCATGTTATTATTTTAACTTACAGCTCAAGCTGTTTCAGCACTGAAGAAGATGTAGGACATTTGATCTCATCAGTGGAGTCCCAGTTCTGCAAACTTTTATTCAGATGCACAGGTTTTATTGATAAGCATCCCTGTGGATGCTATCAAACCAGATTTCAGTTTTGTTATTTCATTTATAAGGCTGATGGTCAGTGATAGTTTTGACATAACAGAAAATTCAGAACTTGGACCACAGATAATGGCAGTTTTAAAGAGCCACTGTATCTTCAGCATGCCCCAGAAAAGCTTGCATACAATAAAGACAGACATTTGACTATTTATCACTCAGTTGTTAAAATCAGATTATTTATTTGCTTAAATTATTGCAGATTTTAAAAATAATACTATTCTATTTTCTTTCTTTAAGATGATTTTACCGCTCAAACTGAGGCTTTATGCTTGTCATCTACCACAGCTTCAAGAGACAGTGAGAGTGTTGGGAGTGTGGGTCTGTAAAAACTCCTCGTCTCCTCACATGCCATAATTTGCACTTTTTGTACCTGTTTGGGGAGACTTCAAAGGAAAATTACAGCACTTTAGCTTCTGGATGAACAGAGAACTCACGGGGATTTATTGGCACTGCAGCAATGGAAAGCTATGCCTCTTCAGATATCATATCTTGAAGTTACTGAGAACTATGCTGTCATGAAATGTGGTTTACCACTGTGAAGAGGTTATCTGAGTGCCTTTTGTACATTTTACTTTTGGACTTACTCTTGCTCAAGGAAGTTTTGTTTCAGAATAGCTTTATTAACTGTTCCAGTCTCAGGAATGATGCCTGGATTCAATCATCTTGTGGGAATTTGAATAAAAGATGTACATGCTCTCTTATGTCTAAACAGCTGTTCTCAGGTGGAGACATCATCACATGCCTACATCTCATTTCCAAACTTTCCAAAACATTAAACTGGAAATTACCACAAGTGCCCACCAGCCTGGCAATTTATGGAAGACTGAAAGATACTTCATAATGCAAAAGCAATAATAGGTTGAACTGAAAGGAAAGGACAGACACACACACACAAAAAATATCCCAACACCAACAGTAAATCTACATTATGTCACAGAAGAGAATTTTCATGTGCAGCCTGTGTAAAACCCCGTAAGTCAGGTGAAAAACATGAACTGTGAAACTGTGATGCTATGCTACATGACAGTAAGAAGTTTTACATTTGAACTGATGACTCAACAGAATATTCTTTAGGAGGAATTTTGAAGCAAAAATGAAAATGAAGCTCAGTCAGATTTCTCCACTGAAAAATGAAGCTCAGTCAGGTTTCTCCACTGATTATTTTTAAGCAGTAATTGTAACTTTTCTAGGAGGAAAATATGAGTTTTCCATGCCAGGCACTTATCTGTTTTACTTCCTATTAGTGGAATGCCTAGAAATGCATCATTCAACTTCAGATATGCTGTGTGCTGGACATAGCTTCTACATAGTGTCACCTTTAAAAAAATACCCAGCAGAAAACTAATCTGTGACTTGGATAGTGAAGCAAGAGCATTGGACAGGATTTATCATTATTTTCAAAGAGCACGGACTCTGATGAGCTGCATTTTCTCCTAAGAGTGGCCTAACAAGGTTGAAGAAGGGCATTCACATGGAAATTGCTTTTGTCATTATCCTGCCCCTGAAAGCGTGCTATCTGTTTCACAAAAAAATATCCTGTCAGTAATGTTAAGGCTCTCTTCATAGCATTTGCTTTGGATTAGATGGGAGTTGCTTCTCCAGTGTGGCATTGCAGTTATTTACTACATGAACGGACCTACAGTGCTGCTATGAGACCAGAAAGGCAGCACTCACACCTTCTTCTCTTACACTGGGATAGCTGATTTTAACTAGCAGGGCTGCTGCTGATTTTACTTGTGGAAGAGAAGAACTAATATCTCTCTGTTATCACCTGTAGTTTAACATCTATGTATTGTACTTTTAAATAATCATTTGTAGACATTGGATTCAGCTGAGATGAATCCATGAGGCTTGCTCTGTCCTTGCTGACATGGCAAATCAGGTAGATGTAAGAGAATCAGAGGCAGCTTCTTAAAGCATTGCTTAGCTTCAGATGCAGTAGCAGCTTGGGGACTGCCCTGGCTTGCACCATCTAGCAATACTTAAGGGTCGGTGCATAAGGTCAAGCAATTTTCTCCCTGTGCCAGCTTTGTACTCTGCTGGGAACCATGAGGTCCTTCTGTCAGCCGTGGTAAAAAATCTAAAGCATCGCTGTCCTGGAAGACCTTAATTTTGCATTTCTCTATTTCTTTTTTCCTCTTCACCATAAAACAGGGGTAACTAAAACTGAATTTATATGGGTGGACGTAAACAGTACATCACAGCCTTTGAAATTAGATTATGGTGTTTATCACTGTTCCTTGCTGAAAGAGAACTCACCCTGACGTTATCTTACGCTGCTGAGTGAATGCTAGCTTGGTGTGGGCAGGGAAGAACAGGCGTGGGCAGCACTTCCTACCATTTTTACAGGCATAGCAAGCACCACCTTGCTTTTCCTCTTAATGGTCTGTACACCGAAAGGTTTCACCTGGCATTCCCGGGCAGAGGCAGCTCAGCTTTACACAACAATCCTATGCCCTATCCACTCCATTAAATGCAAAAGGAAGGATAGTGCTATTTTCTGTAATAATCATAAGAATACCTGGAAATGTATCTTGGTTTACAGATGCCTCTATTTTTACTGATTCTGGTTGGCTACTTATGAACTGCAATATAAATAATCAGGATGATTGCCACATCTTAGTACATGAAATTTAGCTTGTCAGCAGCTTGATTAGTCTCTATGTCTCTATGAATTCAGGCATGAGTGGTTTTTTACTGTAAACCATTGAGTATATGATGCGTGTGTGATATGATGAGTCCTTTCTGCTTCAACTACTGTTTACACGCTGCTATCTTGAAACAGCTGAAGTAAGAGATTTCAGATACAGAGAAATGGCCTGCAAAATGTTCTAAAGGCTTGGTGGTTTTTTTTATTGCTGAAAGTTCTGAAGTTTACAGTGAGTCAAGAGCTGATATTATTAGATCATAAAACATTAGATGTTTTTAGATATAATATGAAAATTATTTAGTGGGGATTCACTTTAAAACTTACTAACACTCTTGACTGACATTATATAGTGGCATACTGGATACCTTGCATAGGAAGCTTCCACTCTCTTTTGTGATATGTACCTCCTCTATTAATCGCCTTCTGTATGTCCCAACTAGGAGAACGTCATAAGCAATAATATGTTAGTGTACTGTGTAAAGGTATGGAATCAGTTAAACTTGGTGGAATGTTTGTATTAAAAGATAAGCAAAGAATCTACCCACTGGTTAGATTCAAAAACATAGTTCACTGAATTGTAATGACAACATTTTTTCACAAGCAAGTATGAAAAATGTAGGTTGTAAGTACCAAATTCTTCCTGTCTGGCTAAGGAACACTACTTTTCTAGTCCTGTGGCCTGCTTTGCTGTGAGCAAAATATTTGCCATTTTAGCACAGGTTTGACTGGCAAATTGTGTGATTTGTCTTCCTGCTCATTCCTCACCTCTGCTATTTACCATATGTTTTAAGGTTCATCAAGGCTTTTCTACCACAGCAACATTTTTAGTATCTGTGGATTGCAGCTTGCTCTGTGATAAGAAGCACAGAAGAGAGTTAAGATTACCTCTGTTTTGTACTACATTCACTTTCATAGCAGCAACAGCCTAAACCCACTCCATTATTTGATTTCCACTGGCACAGACATGGTTGAAATCAACAGTTAGCATCAAGAATGTTAGTATCTTTAGGAAAAGACTGGATTGGAAAAGGGATTTCTAATGGCCAGTTTGTACAAGACCTATGCAGAAAACTACCAGATCACTCTGACCACGCTTATTGGGAATTCCTCTAAATGCCTTTTAGAGGTTTGGATTGCCAGTGAATAAAACCTGTCTTTCTTAAGAAATGATGCAGTCATCTTTTCTTACAGAATTTCATCCTTCACCTGACAGAAACATGCTGCTTGCCACCCAACCCAGTACCTTCCTACTTCATAAAACAGTATAGGTCTCTATACTGTAAAGAATC
>VZTM01027876.1:56157-83225 GCA_013400555.1 Jacana jacana | reverse complement strand
GTTGAAGCCCATGCCATTAACATTGGCCCATCCATCCAGTCTATCCCAGTCCCTCTGTAGAGCATCCCTGCCCTCAAGCAGATCAACACTCCCACCCAACTGGGTGTCATCTGCAAACTCACTGATAGTGTTTTCTATGTCCCTATCGACATCATCAATGAAGATATTAAAAAGGAAAGGCCCCAGTACTGAGCCCTGAGGAACCACTTGTGACCAGCCACCAGCTGGATTGAACTCCATTGAGCACCACCCTTTGGGATCATCCTTCCAGCCAGTGCTGGATCCAGCAGATCCTACGCTCATCCAGGCCATGAGCAGCCAGTTTTCCCATGAGAATGTGGTGGGGGAGAGTGTCAAATGCTTTTCTAAGATCCAGATATATTATATCCACTGTCTTCCCCCCATCCAGCAATCGGGTCATCTTATCATAGAAGGAGATCAGGTTGGTCAGGCAGGACCTGCCTTTCATAAACCCACGCTGACTAAGCCTGATCCCCTGGCCTGATCCCATGGCTGGTGATAGCACAATGAAATGATCTTTCAAGAGCACACAGCAGCTCAGCGACACGCCTGGGACCCAAAGCTGAGCTTTTCCAGCTCCCAGGCCACGGCTCCACCCGCCAGCTCCCAGGGAAGCGGGAGGGATGGTTTCACTCGTGGAATCTCAACCTGCATCACCCAGCTCACGCTCTTCAGCAGCAGCCGGTGGAGTTACGCACACCTCGGGGATGGAAGATGCACCCAACGCGCTGGGTCCTCGACAGGAGGCTGCGGGGAAGAACCACCCGTGGCCGGGGCTTGCTCATCCACCCATGTGGGGACACTAAGGCCGCACCAAGCCGGCGCCGGGTGACATCGCCACAGCTCTGGGTGACACGGAGAAGGGGAGGACACCGGGGGCCCTCCCGTCCTCTCCGTGTGTCTACACAAGCAGGCCACGATCCCCACCTCTGTTTTCTCTGTGACAGAAGGTGAAAGCTTGCTATTCCCAGCCACGTTTATTTATCACTTTACTCCCGTCTCCATGGAAACGAGCTGCGAGGGGGAGGCCGGGAGGCCTGCGGGAGCTGCTGGGAGCCGGCGGCACAGAGCAGAACAAATGCTACAACTAGAGAAAGCGTCATTTCTCTGCAAAGAGCAATGAAATCAGCGGCAGGAGAGTTGAAAAGCACTAAATGCGAGAGGCTTGAACTTCATACCACTTCAATTATTTAACAAGATTTGTCTGCTCTACGTGTTTGGCTGAGCACGATCAGACCTCGGGACCGCCGGGGTCGGCTCATCCCCGCTCACAGACAGCGCTGGCACATCGCAGCTTTGCACCCACCAGGCTCCTTTTGATTGCTTTTTATCAGCCTTCTCTACAAAAGATGAACAAGGAAAAGGAAAGAAAAAAAACCAAACCAAAAGAAGCCAAAGCCAGAGGCTCGGAGCTGAGCTTGATCCTAGAGAGATCAGGGATGCGGGGTCAGTCCAGACCTGGCTCTAAATCAATAAACACCCACAGAAGGCAGCCATAACCCAGGGCTGCGGGTACCGAGCACAGGCCAAGTAAACAGGCGTCTGCGGTCGGGGATGGATTTGTGAGGGACCAGAGCTGGACTGTATGGTGAGTTCAGTACCATCAAACTCACCCGAGCTGTTTAAGTGTCTGCACTGTGAAGAATGGGAAATGTCTTCCCTTGCCCACTTTGCAGGCTAGAGGGAAAGGACCATAGGAGTCAGCAGGAGACCCTGCTCTGCCCCCTCCCCAGTATTTTATGTTTTAATTTGGATTTACCAAATGTCCATCGTCCCCTCCCCAGGAGTAGCCTGGGAGAACTCTCTAGGGAGGATGGCAGGCAGCAGCCTCTTCCTATTGATAAGAATCACAGACCATTTGAATCACAGAACCATAGACTCCTCTGGGTTGGAAGGGACCTTTCAGATCATCCAGTCCCACCATCAACCTAACCCTGATAAAACCCATCACTAACCCATGTCTCTCAGCACTGGGCCAACCTGGCTTCTGAATCCCTGCAGGGATGGTGCCTCAACCCCTGCCCTGGGCAGCCCAGTCCAAGGCTTAAGAACCATTTCCTTGGAAAAATTGTTTCCTCATCTCCAATCTGAACCTCCCCTGGTGCAACTTGAGGCTGTTTCCTCCTGTCCCATGGCCTGTTCCTTGGGAGAAGAGACCGACCTCCCCGGCTACACCCTCCTTTCAGGGAGTTGGAGAGAACCAGAAGGTCTCCCCTCAGCCTCCTCTTCTCCAGGCTGAACACCCCCAGCTCTCTCAGCTGCTCCTCACAAGACTGGGTCTCCAGACCCCTCACAGCTCCACTGCCCTTCTCTGGACACGCTCCATCAGCTTATCTTTAAGAATCTAAAATCCAGACTGCCCAGAAGAACAGATGATTTGTCCTTCAGCTTAGGCAGAAGCTGCTGTAGCAAGTGCCCATCTGACAGAGTGTTTTATCACATGTACGTGATGGAATGTACATTCAAAGGACATCTTCCCTATGGGAAAGTCCAGCTGAGTTTAGGCAGAAACACAAATCTACCCACTGTATTAAATTATGCTCGAGAGCCCTGTGCCAGAGGAGATTTACACCAGCTTCATCCCTCATCCTTCTCCCTCCAAACTGCTACGTGCTCCTGGTGGAGCGAAGCCAATGGGGCTGAGGCATAAATATGCCCCGAGGCAGCACATCCCTATTGCCCTGCCAAAAACAAAGGAAGAACAAAGAAAGGAATCAGAAGTAGTTAGTCCTGTAATGTGTCTGAGGCTGTCATTCAGCAACCACGGGGCAGCAGAGGAATGAAGAAAAATGGAGCCAATTTGTTGCTCGGTATTTATTAGCATTTAGATAATATGCCCCATCCATCATACACGAGGCATGTTGCAAAAGTACAGGGCTCCTGCGTCCCGAGCGCCCAGAACCCCTGCAAATCGCCTTCCTCGGCTCTGGCTGAGAATAAAGCACATTCACCTGGATGCAACTGCTGGGAGAAGGCCTTTTTTTGCCCCTTGTGATGGAAATAAAGACTGATGATACAAAGGAATCATAAAAGGCTGCAGATTAAGACAGAGGGAATCGGCTCCTTCCCACCAGTGTGCGTCTGTGATTTCCAAGCTGCCAAGCGCAGCCATGGGATTAAGGGAACCAAATCCTATTTGCCATCAGCAGGAGGCAATTTGAAAGCATCTAAAACCCTTCAGCCAAGCTGGCTGCTCCACTGCCCAGCCGTTATTTAGCAGGGCAGAGAAAGGGAACCCACCAAAGGAAGGGCCTGGAGGGGTTCCAGAAAGAAAAACACTAAAGACAAGGGTAAAAAAAGTTTGATTTCTCTCTTTACCCAACAGATAAATAACCGTGGAGAGCACCAGCTTTAGACAGGGCCGAACAGCAGATCCCTTCCCAGATGTGGAAGCACTCCCTCCTGCAGTTGCTCCAGGGAAGCAGCCTGGAACCAATCTGCTCCGTGCCATCTACATCACGCTTTCGTCTCTCCGGGGCCGCCGCTGCACAAAGGAGGGGTCCTTACCATCCCTCCCCACCCGGTGCAGGGCAGGGGAGAGCAGCTGAGGTTCACAGCTTCCCTGCAGCCCTGGAAACAGAGCTGTTTGCCTGCTGTGCGAGTGTGCTCCCCGGGCACTTCAAGAGCAGAGTCCCAGAAATCTCATACATTTTCGACTCAATAAACCCCTAAGTAAGTGGCTGAAATTAAAGATATAGAAAATTAAGCACACACTTAGGCACTTTGACAAATCAAGGCCCATAAAAATTAAATGCCAAATGAATCTTTTCATGTAGATTTCTGCTTTGCTGAAGTTTTAATGAGTTTTGACCTTTCATCCCACTTCGGCATGGGAGACGCATTAAAAAGTCTTACATAATTTCCAGGAAAAATAACTTCTTGCCTATCTTTGTTTAAGAACATTAATTGTTCTGGGTGCTAAGTCACTGTCAGCTTGAAAACAGTCAGGCTGCTCCACAGGGGAGTGGCTGTTAACCAAAACCTAACTAAGGAAAGCAAAGCAGCCCGTTCCACAATGAGCATCTGTCTGTAACGAATTCAAGTCATTAAAGACGGTTAATTCATTAACAGAACAGGGACAAGGGACTCAGTACTCCCCCCACAGGTGTGCAGCCTCCTGAGTTATGTGCTTATTGATTGCATCAGCTTTGACAGCATGGACGGGGGAGATGATCCATTCCCAAGTGAAACGGCGATTCCTGGGAGACACAGCGGATACACAGGCCCAACAATGGGGACAGAAGAATTAACTCACAAACCATATTGACAAATAGATGGGCTTCAACCTCTCCAGGGGCTCAGGACTCTAATGAGGAAGGAGGTTAGTAAACCGGACTAACCAGGGTGCTGGTCGACGGGCGGCTGAACATGAGCCAGCAGTGTGCCCAGGTGGCCAAGAAGGCCAAGGGCATCCTGGCTTGCATAAAGAATAGTGTGACCAGCAGAAGCAGGGAGGTGATTGTCCCCCTGTGCTCAGCACTGGGGAGGCCACCCCTTGAGTCTGGTGTCCAGTTCTGGGCACCTCAACACAAGAGAGATATCGAGGTGCTGGAGCGAGTACAGAGGAGGGACACGGAGCNGGAAGGAGTCTGTGATTCTATCTTGCAGGCAAAGTGACAGGAAACCAGACTCTTAAGCCCAGACCCTAATGCTGAGAGCTTTTTTTACACTTCAAAATTAAGACAAGTGGCCTTGGATTAGTTTGAAGAGACGAAGATTTAAAGAAATAAAAAAAAAGGCACAGCAAGCAAGCAGAGGCTGAAGGTGAGCACCGGTACGTGCCCCAGCTGGACGGGCTAATCCGTCCCCTGAGCTTAATGGAAGTGCTCCTTCCAGTGCAGCACGCAGAGAGGAACCAGCCACTCCTTAGGTGGAAATCTGGGTTACAGGGACGGTGAAAGGTGGGTAACACGAGGCAGTAACACTTACCCTGTCACTGAGGTTAAACACCAGCAGCATTCTCACGTGCCCCGTGGAGGCAGCAAGCAGCGCTCAGTCCACGCCGGGCCACGGCAGCGGGTGCATGGGGCATCGACGGCTGCCTGGAAGGAGAAACATTTCATTGCAAATGAAATCAAACCTCGCCCTTTCTTCTTTCTACTATTTCAGAGCACTGTGGAAGTTCTGCAAGAACAGTTTAACACCTCTCTCCTGGCAGGAGTTGTGCTACCCAAAGGCAACAGAGAGAGGCGCCACGTCCGCCTGTTCCCAGGTTCCGGGACGTGGGGCAGACGCGGTGGCAGGCAGAGCCCAACCCAGACGGCTCTGTGGCGCTTCTGGTACGATCTGACAAGATGAATAAGAGATCCAGGAACCACTCCTGAGGGTGAGAGATCAGAAAGGGCTTCGTTTCACTCTTGAATCCTGCCAGGAAAAATTGTGCGAGGAGTGAGAGGTGGCATCTCCGAAGGGCAGGAGGGCAGAGGGGAAGGGAAAAGGCAGGAGGGAAAAGCTAATTACAACCTGCAGCCGATTTGAAACACTTCTCAGGGGTGGACTCGTTATCAGCACCGTGATCCAGCATGTCACCCATCACACAGCGTGTGATAAACACTGACACCGTGTTATTAACATACTCCCATCTACTACCTATTAATGCTCATTAATGCTCCTCCCCAGGGCAGTATTTCCCCCTCCATCTGCATCTGCTTCTCTTCCTTTCAGTGGCTGCTGTGGCCAGACAGGAACCAAACAGCGAGAGCTTCTTGCTGACTCCTTCTGACACCTCTGATAAGGTTTCCTGGGATCCTAATGGCACATCCTAAACTTAGATCCAAAAGCTGGGGGGGAAGGGGGGGGGGAAATCACTAATGGGCTCCTGTCAGCAGTGAAGACTCTGCTCTTTTTCGGGCTTTAAAGCTCCCTGCCGTGGATTGAGCCAGTTTGCTCTTCTGACACGGAGAAGCTGCCAATCAGGTCAGGCAGTGCCCTCACTAAGCGCTGCGTTTCAGAAGCCCCATGGCCCAGCCAGTGCACAACTGGCTCAGCTCAGGGTGGTGTTATTAGGGGACACAGACAGGAGCCACAGGCTCCCAGACATCAGCTGGGCTTTGGGGTTTTTTTTTTAGTTCCCTAACTCTTCACCTTTGCCTGAAAGGGAATGTATCAACAAAGGGAAACTTCAGCAAGAGCTTAATCAAAGCTCCAGCCAAAAAGGCTGGAAATCTGTGCCTGTTTGTTAAAAGGCTGAGAAAAGTTTAAGGTCTGTTTTCTGACAGGGGTAGCACTCATTATACCAAATTCTCTCTCGTTAGTAAGATAAAATGAAGGGCCTGTTTCCACAAAGTGCAGAGCTGGGAAGAGAAGAAAATGAGTCCCAACAGCTCCTCCCTAAATGGGATGTCCTTCCTGGCCACTGGCTTTGTCACCCCACACACATGGCCTTTCCTTGCATGAACCCACGTTGTGTTTGGCTCTTTGCCCAGCAAGGACACCCTCTGCTTCTCTTTTGTCTGCAAATATCACCATCAAATGAAAGTCAAAGGTGCCTCTGAGGGAGTATCTGCAAGGACTAAAGGGAGACGGTTGGTTTTCTCTGCTGGCATTGAAGCAGAGAAGAAGAAGACAAAGCTGCTTTCATGTCTATTCCTACCCTTTAGCTGGGAGTGGGACTGGCCAACACCACTGAAGGATGAGCTCAGGCTTCCATCCCCATGAAGGTTACTGTCCTGGAGAGTGGCTGGTTCCCACATGGGACCAGTACAGGTGACACAAGAAGTAGAAGAGAAGCCCAGCTATTCTGAAGGACCTCCTGGACCTTCTGAGTGGCAAAAGGAAGGACGTGACCAGTCTCAGACCAGCGTGTAGTGACCAAAGGTCCCCATCCTGTCTCATATTGTGTGGGTCCTGTTCACATCCCCATGGGTACATGGACACAGAGGTTTCCTGACAAGGAGGATTTTTACAGAGGGTATGTCTAAAAGCCTGTTTCCTTGTTAGTGCTGATTGAATCTATTTAAACCATCAAATTTCATCCTGGATTTCCAAAGTTTGCTGGAGTTCCTTCAGCTTGCACCAGCTGTCAATACGTGTCTGCCACACTGGAAAGGCCCAGCACAGAGGGAACCGGAGGGCAGATTCCCTTGTTAGGAGCCAGGGCTGGTTAACTGAGGGACCAACTCCTCTGAGCTCACCCACACAACGTGACCTCACTCCTAGATACAAAAGAACCACAGAATCACAGAATCTCAGGGATTGGAAGGGACCTTGAAAGCTCCTCCAGCCCAATCCCCTGCTGGAGCAGGAACACCCAGAGCAGGTCACTCAGGAACGTGTCCAGGGGAGTTTGGAATGTCTCCAGAGAAGGAGACTCCACACCCTCCCTGGGCAGCCCCTGCCAGGGTTCCCTCACCTTCACTGGGAAGAAGTTTTTTCTCCTATTTAACTGGAACCTCCTCTGTTCCAGCTTACACCCACTGCCCCTTGTCCTGTCATTGGATGTCACTGAGAAGAGCCTGGCTCCATCCTCCTGACACTCACCCTTTACAGATTTATAAACGTTAATGAGGTCACCCCTCAGTCTCCTCTTCTCCAAGCTCAGGAGACCCAGCTCCCTCAGCCTTTCCTCCTCTGGGAGATGCTCCACTCCCTTCAACATCTTGGTAGCCCTACCTCCTCCCGCTGGACACGGGGGAATCTGTAGGATGGGCTGGACCCTGTGTTACACGCTCTGGTATTCCCTCCATCCCGTAACGCACAGCGGTATTCCCCGGAGCCCCCGTCCGCAGGAGCAGCTCACTGTAATGGAAAAAACGAGTGGGAAGCAATTGCCACAGCCAGCTCCTGGGCTCTATGAAAAAAAGGAAATTAATGATGCCTAAAGCTGGCAAGAATCAGAGAAAATCAGGGATTGGAAGAATGGCTAACCTCGAGAAAGGAGTCCTCCGGAAAGAGATGCGACTCTGTAATCAATAGGTGTTGTCATTAATCCATCACAATGGAAATGGGCAAAGGGGCTAATTAAATTCATAAAATCAACCTCTGCTCTGCTGATCCCCCACTGGGGAGTTCTCCTCTTTGCAGCCTTCATAACATCAGTTTAATGTAACTTGTTTTGGGGGATGTACAGTAAGGAGCTTTCTTGCTAGCCGGGACCCGTCTGCTCTCCCTCCTGCCCGCCCGGACCGAGTCTCAGCGCAACGACTCTCCCTCCTCCCCGAGCTGTCTCCTTATCTCAGCATCTTAAATTAAAAACCAGGGCTCTTGTAAGCCTCTCTGCTCTGCAGCAAAGCAGGGGTAGGCAAACCCGGCGCTGGCAGCGTGGCTGTGTCTGTGGAGAGCCTGAAACGGGAGCTGTGAGAGGCAGCAAGTGCCACGTGTATCCCAAGAGGAAACTGATTACTCCGGCACCTCTCTCAACAGCGTCCCGCCAGGTGGGCAGTTCTGGGAGTACCTTCTCAGAGAAATCTCACTGATGACCCTGGCTGTGATTAATCCTGATTCCTCCAAAGATAAATCCCCTTGATTTTCCCAGGAGAATAAACCACCCCAATGCTCGGTTGAGACTGGCAGGGGCTGGGAATCTCAGCCTGGGTTCCCCGATGCCGCCTGCCGATCCGGCCCTGGCTCTTTTGCCTTTGCCCCGTGCTCTGGGGACGTGAAGGGGCTGAGAATCTACCTGAAGCGTGGCTGGCTGCTAACGAGGAGGCAACCACTTGCAGGGTGGCTTTGGCAGCTCCTACCTCTCGGGTAGTCCTTGGGGCTGTCAGGGCACACAGCAGCGCCGAGGGCAAACGAACCCCAGGGAGAAGGGCTGCAGAGGGGAGACCTGCCGGCATTTTTAAGCCATCTCTCACTTCCAGGCACTTCATGTTTATGGAATATGGAGCAGGAGGTGCCTTGGAACCAAAGCATCCCTCCAGCTACGCGTATCCAGGACAAACCTGAGGCGAATGACACCCCCTAACTTCCTCCCAGAGCCATTTCAGCAACAATCAGGGGAAATATTTCCTAGACCAACAGTTCATATCAAATTTATAAGCCTTCCCTTGGGGGGGAAACATCCATTTCCCCTTCTACCTGTCATTCTTCTTCCTTTATTGAATCAATACTGCATGAAATTTGGCAGGCTTTACCCGAAAAAATGAGCTGTTCGTATCAAAGAGAGCCTGGATGGGCAGAGAAACCCCCAAACTCTGAGAATCAAGATTCAGTTAATAGGAGTAAAAATAAAGAGAGTCTAAATGTAAAAGAACATGACATCACCACTGGCATTTAAGTTCATTTTCGAATCCAGAATTAGAGACAGATTGGCTTTGCTGAATCTTGCTGTGTTGAAACAGACAGAGCTGCTCTGGGGGACACGGGTGGGATGGCTTTGGCTGCAGCTTCTGCTCCCCACCCAAGCCACAACTGGAGATTCTGCATGGACAGGAAAGGAGGGGGGGGATAACACAGCGGGGGAAAATCCCCACTTTTTGGTCAAAAGGATAGCAAAGAGCTCAGGGGGAATACAATTAAGTTCCTGCTTCCCTGTCCTTTGCAAACCGTTGTGATCCAACAGCCAGTGTGCCCCAGTCACCTGCCCCTTCTGGATGGGGTCTGAATCATAGAATGGTTTGGGTGGGAACTTAAAGAGCCCCCCAGTGCCACCCCCTGCCCTGGGCAATGACACCTCCCACCAGCCCAGGGTGCTCCAAGCCCCCTCCAACCTGGCCTTGAACCCCTGCAGGGATGGGGCAGCCCCAGCTTCTCTGGGCAGCCTGGGCCAGGCTCTCACCACCCTCACCCCAAAGAAGTCCTTCCCCACAGCTCAGCTCCATCTGCCCTCTTTCAGGGTCAAACCATTCCTCCTCATCCCATGTCTTCCTTCCCTCAGCAAGAGTCAAAAGTCCCTCCCCATTTCTCCTGGAGCACCCTGAGGGACTGAAAGGGGCTCCAAGGTCTCTCTGGAGCCTTCTCTCCAGGCTGAACCCCCCAACTCTCTCAGCCTGTCCTCCCAGGAGGGGCTCCAGCCCTCCCAGAACCTTTCATCAAAGCCAGGCAGGTCTGCTAAGTGAAACAATTCCAAAGAGGTAGTGAGACACCCTTGTGTCTGGGGAGAAGCTGACACCACTGTGCCCTGCCTTCGGGGCTCACAGCCAAATTTTTGCTCTCTACAGCCTGAAAGCTCTTCCTCTCTTGCCCCCAGAGATGACTGTTCACAGCGATACCGTATGTTTTCCTCTTTACACAAGGAAAGAAACCACTGGCAGTTTCTCTAAGCTAACATTATCAATAGGTCACAGCAGCTTTTCTGGGCAGCTTCAAGGGCTTTTTTCAAAGCTACCAGTCCCTACTCCAGCTTCCAGCCTGGAGGGGTGTAATTTCCCTCCACTCAACGGCGAGCTCTTCTGCTCCACGGCAAGCGCGGGGTCCATCGTTTAGATGAAGACTCGGTGATAATATCTGAGTCCGGTTCCTCTGAGCGTGACTGTGTCCCTCACCCCCTGTTGCAGAGCCAGGTTTAACGCCACTCTCACTCCCACTAATCCTTTTGGTGTCATTCAGGCACATTACACAGTCACTTCTATGACTCTTTTTGTAGCTCAAGGTCTTCACTTGCACCTTCCAGCTTCAACTGCCTTTGAAAGTGCAGTGCATTCAATGGGGCAGGGAGGGGGCGTGGGGGGGTTAGTTCTTCCTTCCTAACACACACACACACGGAATTAATCTTTTATCCCACTGGAATTACAAAAATTCCACGTTTTCTTTTCTTGGGGACGCACCTTTGCTGGAGGATTTTTCAAGTTTAGGCTGAGTTTAGGCAGGAGAAGAGGGAGAATTCCTCCCTCCAGTCACCAATACTGTCAGAAACCTGCAGATCAAGACTTAGGACAAGAGGAAATGGCCTCAAGGGGAGGTTCAGGTTGGAGATGAGGAACAATTTTTCCAAGGAAATGGTTCTTAAGCCTTGGACTGGGCTGCCCAGGGCAGGGGTTGGGGCACCATCCCTGAAGGGATTCAAAAGCCGGGTTGGCACAGTGCTGGGAGACATGGGTTAGTGATGGGGTTTACCAGGGTTTGGTTGATGGTTGGACTGGATGATCTGAAAGGTCCCTTCCAACCCAGACGACCCCATGATTCTATCAACCACAGGCAGATCCCACAACTCTGGCAAATCCTTTTCCTTGCCTTTTCTCTGCCCAGATGGTTTTATGAGTGTATTAGCACAGAGCCACGCTGTGACCAGCAGGGAGGTCTTGTTTATTGCCAGCTTCTTTGAAGACAAGCAGAGCACCCAGTCCCAGTGAGGTGGGATCTAATTATGAAGGCTTTAATGAAAAACCACGATGATGAGGCCATGTATAAGGTACAGAAAACACATGTGAGAAATTGAGACCATGCTGGTTCCACTGCTATTCAGACAGAACCACATACTTTGTTGAAAAACAAGACTCATTTTAATAAGTCTCGTCTTCTCATTAATTATCTCTGGAATTGCACAGCTCTGTGATGGCTGGGGAACATCTATGTAGAAATTGTTCATCTTTACCAACACAGAGACTTTTTCCTGGCACCCCACCACCAGTAACACCAGTCTTCAAGCTCATTCCTGAAGAGCAGGAGACACATTCCATGGCAGGGTTCACCCCGAATGGCAGATGCCCATCAAGAGGTGTCCTGCATTCCCTGTCCTAAATGGATCTGCTTCCTCTGGAGCAATATCCTGGTCTGCTTTCACCAGCTGAACTCACTCCACATCAAGCAGATTAAAGGTGAAAGCCTACAATTTAATTCCAGCACAGAAAAAGGTCAGCCTCTTGATTATTAAGTGACAAATAAGATTACAAAAAAAGGAGGAAAATAACCCAAAAATGTAATTTTAGCCTCGGGTTTCTTTCCCAGCTGTCACCTCCAATCCCTGAGGTACGTGTCAGCCACACCGACGTGGGGCACAACTCACCAACTGAAAATACACCTTGAGGACTATCTCTGAGAGTCAGACCTTAAAGCTGGTGCAGCTGGATGCCTCCATCCACAGCACCTCCACAGGGAGCAACCTGCTCCCTTTCTTCTCTCCTCTCTTGCTCAAAACGGCATTCCCACCCACTTAGACTCTTCATCTTTCCCCCTCCTGGGGCAGAACCTGTTCAGGACAGTTGGGGTGAAGCTTCTCCAAGTCTAGGAATCAGTGGATTCTCTTCCCATCAGTGGAGATTCCTCCTGGATTAAATCCCAGCAGTGCATTTCTCCTGGATTAAATCCCAGCAGTGGATTTCTCCTGGCCTTTTGGCAGGCCACAACACCTTGAGGGCATGTCATGAGACAAATCACGGAAAGCACAACTCTGACCACGTTCCTCAGCAATTCCACCAACCTCACGTGACAATTCTGTTAATGCTGGAGACCAGCAGGACCCAGGTTTTTCAGGAAGACTGGAGGCCAGAACACTACTGAGGCAGATGACAAAGCAGGCTTTTTGAGATGCTTCACCCAAGCCTTTTCTCCCTCCTTTGGTCACTTTTACAATCTCATACCATCACATTGATCCTTCATAGACTTGGATCCCACGGGTCAAAACCCTGTACTTATGAAAGGCTGCTGCCTGGAAAACATCATCTTCCTCTTGGGGGAAGCCAGTGTCTAACAGAAGAAACAGTTCTAGGAAACTACTCACCAGAGGAGCTCGCAGCTCATCTCCAGCATCTTTTCCAGATGCTGCCTCAAGTGTCCCATCTCCAACAACACAGCAGTCACAAACTCCCCAGAAGTCCAAAAAACAATTGAATAATCTGCTTATTAAGAGAAATAACACCTAAGCCCTGATCAGCAATAATCACCGTGTGAGGAGGCCGTTCTGCTGTGGTGCTGGATGCCTCCTTCTGCGACCATCACCGTCCTTCACCCCATCTTTTGATTTTGCTGCCTGGTTCAACAGTTACCCCTGTACCTCTCCATGGAATAATGCTCCAGCCATTGCATTCTTGTGACTTCTGGTCTCTGTGAATGACAGAGAGGAGCCAAACGATCACTACGTGTCCCTGAATTCACACCAACCTCTTTGGATGTGGAGTTATCCCCCGACTGCAGAAATGGGCTGGATTTAGGGGCAGCTGACAGCGACGGAACCGAGCAGCCAGTGAGGCAAGGACTCGCTGGCAACAGAGCAGGCAACTAATAAATTATTCTTAGAAAGGCAAGCAACGAAATTGATTTCCATAGGGATTTTTTTCTTACTTTGATATTCCTCATGTCCCTATCCTGAATCCCTCTGAGCTGGAGAGTCAAACTGTACAGCTTTGGAGATACTCACACCCGGGATGACACGAAGGGACTCGCTATCTGTTTAAAGTTCTACCTGGTTAAAGTTCCTCCAGCCTGTTTGGGTGTAATTTAGGTTGTAACACAGGGATATTAATACAAAGTTACTGAATCTCTGAAGATCTGAAAGAAAAACTATTCATTCCCAAATCCTTACTGTGGAGGGGGGAATAAAGCGTCTCGTTCCCAGAGAGTCTCCTGACAGATGAAGGCAGGCAGATTCATGCACAGCAGACTTCAGAAAATAACTGAAGAAGTCAATAATGCTTCTTCCCTTTGGATGAAGAAAATTCAGAGCAACTATATTTAGGCTTGTAACCAGAAAACAACATTCTGTTTTCTGAAGAAGCACCGTGTCCGTGAAGACTCAGCTTAGGTGTAACGCAACACAGGGTCAACGGTGTGACCGCTCTCTTTGATCTCCACCTCTCTGAGCACATCCTCTCTGACCAAGAATTCTATTAAAAGATCAGTCAGCTGCTGCTTTCAGCCTGGAATCATTATCTTGTTGCAAAGACCTGGAAATTGAAGATTCTTCTTTTCTTCTCCACCCACGTGCACACACAGACGTGTAAGTTCCGGGGCCGTAGGAAGCTTTTATCACTGCTGGGCTTCTCGCTCCATCTGAGATCCTTCGGTCCCTCCTTCCCTGTGTTTCCCTAAGAACTGCCCTCTCAGCAGGGACAGCATGTGCCAGCTTTGTGATGGGAAGCTGTGGGAGATGGCAGGAGATGGGGAGCAGGGAACACGGTAAAGCTCACGGCAGCAAACAGCAACACCTGCATTCAAGATTTAAGATGACATAAAGCAACTGAAATCCCAACTGTTGAGCCTGCAGGATGTGTATTTAGCAGCACAAAAGGCACAGGCCACCCTGGAGGATGCCACAAACAGTCAGAACCCTTCCTCCAAGCGCTTTGGTGGCCAGAATAAAGGCAGCCCCGGCGACTGGGAAAGCAGGAGCAGGGAAAAGCACCGAGGACCTTGGCAAACACACGTCCTGATTTCCCACAGACGCTGAGGAAAGGCTTCACCAGGCTCCCTCAGAGCCCAGAGCTCGCTCTTTGTCTCCTTTGTTTCTACGTTAAGGCACCAAGAAATGGTTTTCTGTCCCCCACTTACAGCCAGTGAGCGATGGCAGTGGTGAACCTGGCAGAGGTCCCACAGCCAAGGAGGGCTCCCTGCTCCCACCACCAGCCCCAGAGGGAGCCCCGTGGGCACCTTTATAAGGACAGGGCTGGTGACCAGGGGCCTTGGGTCTCCACGTGCCTGTTTGCTTTTAAGGATGGGTAATTTGTGCAGGGAAGAAACCAGTACCCGAAGGGGGCCTACAGGAGAGATGGGGAGGGACTCCTTTAACAGGGAGTGGAGGGTCAGGACAAGGAGGGATGGTTTTAAACTGAAAGAGGGGAGATGGAGCTGAGCTGTGGGGAAGAACTGCTTTGGGGTGAGGGCGGTGAGAGCCTGGCCCAGGCTGCCCAGAGAAGCTGGGGCTGTCCCATCCCTGGAGGGGCTCAAGGCCAGGTTGGAGCAGGGTTGGAGCACCCTGGGCTGGTGGGAGATGTCCCTGGCCCAGGGCAGGAGAACTGGAAGAAGACAAACCTAACAGTCCCTTCCAACCCCAACCATTCAGTGATTCTATCAAAGTGGAGAAGCCTGGTTTTGTAGGAGCTCCCTGCAGCGCTCAGTGACCTGTGAAACACCTCAGGTTTGGGAACCAGGCTCTGCAAGCGCAGAAGATGATGTGTCAGACACACGTATCCTTTTGCAAGACATTGGGACATGCTCTGTTCCTGGGGAGTTCCAGGGAAGACAGGGAGAATTACACAGCCTTTAACATGCTGCCTCTTATGGTCTAGGTATTGTGTGTCATTTTAGGTATAAAGAGTTAGAGTTCAGTAAAACAAAGCCTCTGCTGGCAGCTGAAGGAGATTTGAGGTGATTATCACACCTTAAATATTCAAAGGATTTTGCTGGGGCCGGGGTTGGTACCGAAGCCAACAGAGTTTGAAAGACAATTCCTAAATGTGGGATGAAGAGGGGAGAGGGGGCCTTGTCTCTCATTTGCAAGAAGGAAGAACGAGGGAGGGAAAGGCTGTTATTTCTGCCCGGAACCGAAGGAAGGGCGGCTCAATGGAATTCAATGGTGCCTCAAATGGCAGGAGAAGCTTAAACGCTTCACAAAATCTGCATTGTCTCTGCTTACTTGTAAAGCAGCAGGGACGTGCTTGGCACTTTACCCATGGAAACACCGGCAGGTCTCTGCCTCAAGGAATCTATAATAAGGGTGTAGCAAGGGAAGATGATGGACAAGAGCCCGTGGGAGGACAGGGATACAACAGCAAAAGATGGTGAAGAGCTTCACAGAATCACAGAATCATTCAGGTTGGCAGAGACCCTTGGGATCATCCAGTCCAACCATCAGCCCTACTCTACAAGTTCTCCCCTACACCACATCCCTCAACACCACATCCAATCTACTCTGAAACACAGTCAGGGATGGGGACTCCACCCCCTCCCTGGGAAGCCCATTCCACTGACTGACCACTCTTGCTGGGAAAAACTCTTTCCTCATGTCCAGCCTAACCCTCCCCTGCTGCAGCTTGCAGCCATTCCCTCTCCTTCCATCGCTCATTGCCCGTGAGAAGAGACCAGCACCAACCCCTCTGCAATGCCCTTTCAAGCAGTTGTAGAGAGGGATGAGGTCTCCCCTCAGCCTCCTCTTCCTCAAACTAAACAATCCCAAAGCAACACCTTCGACGCCCCAGAGGAAGAGAGACCCCAGCGGATGCTGGTGTTTCCTCCCAGCCCGGGTGCCATCTGCCACACGGGAATATTTTGGGCTTCTCAGAAAAGCGTTGGTTTTCTACTGTTGGGGTTTTTTTAACGTGTGTGAGGAAGCGTCTACCACCACGTAACGCTGCTCCACGGAGCTGGAAGCAACAGGTCCAGGTATTCCCAGAGAATAAACAATTCACTCCAGAAGGGCAATTCTCCCACTTGTTCTATTTCCCAGCAACGGGACAGGACCAGAGCCCCTGCCTCTGCCACAGACCAACACCACCACCCAAAAGAGGTCCTGGAGGAAACATGAGGAGTTAAATCCCACTAAAACCATGTCATTTTCCATTAGGTTGGGTCCAGTTCCAGACCACACGACCCCACGTGAGACAAAGCGAGGAGCCTGCTGCAGAGTGACAGAAACACAGAGCTCCCCAAAGAGATTTCAGGCAGCAGATGGGGCTGTTCAGTCTGGAGAAGAGAAGGCTGAGGGGGATCTGATCAACACCCAGAAATACTCCAAGGGTGGGTGTCAGGAGGATGGGGCCAGGCTTTGTTCAGTGGTGCCCAGGGACAGGACAAGAGGGAACGGGCACAAACTGGACCATAAGAAGTTCCATCTCAACCTGAGGAGGAACTTCTTTGCTGTGAGGGTGGCAGAGCCCTGGCAGAGGCTGCCCAGGGAGGTGATGGAATCTGTCTCTGGAAACATTCAAACCCCACCTGGATCCCCTGTTAAATACCAGCAATTAAGGCCAAGGCTTGGGAGACCAGTCTCCACATCTGGATTCCCAGTTAAAAAGCGAGGCCTCAAAGTGCTTTCTCATCTTTGCAACACGTGCACACACGAGAACGCAGACGCTCTCGTGCAAAGGGAATATGTATGAAAGCAACACGCAGTTTTACAGCACAGCAAACAGTTCATTTTCAGTAAAATCTCAGTAAATAATCTTTTCACGTGGTGCAAAGAGGAGTCCCCATCTTTAACGACCTGTTCTCCCCGCAGCAGTGACTCAGGGACAGGCAGGGGTCTCCCCTTCCCCCCTTCCATACTGTCTGATGTCTGACTAACCAGCAGGACAGCACATTCCACGGCTCCTGGTAGCCAGAGGAAATCAAAGACTCCGGAGTGAACCAGCCCAATACCTGGGTGCAGTGGATGTTGTTGCAGTGTCACCAAAATGCGTGGCTCTAATCCCAAGTGTCACCTCCTACTCCTACGTTACTCCCACATTCCCAGCGCCCGCGATAAGAAAGGTTAATGGTTGTGAAATAAAGCCCCAAACCGTGAACTGAGAATGGATTAAAGGCTTGGAAATCATCAAAAAGTGTGGGTTTGAACATCCAATGAATTTTAAGTTGGCCTCGGGGTTTGTGAAGGGCTGGTGCCATGGGGTTAGGAGGAGATGGAGAGAGGTGGCAGAGCCCCTAAAGTGGGGAGGAGAGGCTGGTGTCACACACACACACACACCCCGTTATGTGAAATGCAGGGAAAAGAAATTGACTGGTTTAATGCTCCACCTCCCCACCTGGAACACCAGAGGGAGCACAGGCAAGGAAGCAGAAGCAGATGGGAGAGGAATGAGGGCAGGAAAGGACAAGCCACACCAGATCCTTCCAGTTTTTCTCTTCTGGAACATCCTTAACCCACCCAAGCTAGTTAGAGGCTTTCCCACTAGTTTCCTCCAGTCAAGACACAAACAGCTACACACCCCAGCTGTGCTCCTCTAAGTAATCTGAGGATGACTGAGCTGCTCCTTCCCCAGTTTAATTCTCTCCCTTTCAAAGTTATTAGAAGTTATTAGCACTCCAGGAGTCATTTTGCAGCTTTGTGCTTTGATCCTCTGCCTCCACACGCCCGTTCCCCACTGAGCTGCTTCATAACCTGCTCAATAGTTAATTTGTTTGGGCATCATTAACGGTATTAAGGCTCCAGGCAATGAGGACATGCCAATTACTGTGTCAAGTGATTTAATTCCGAGAGGGGCAGCAGGAAGCAGTAGTTTAAACTGCTTAAAGGCTTGTACCTCTGAGAAATAAGAAGAGAAAGCAATCTGCTCCGAAGCCCTCAGATTGAGGTTCAACGAGGTGCTCCTCTAGATTGTTTATTTTGGGTGCCCAGGCAGGGGCTGAGCCATGAACTGTGCCTGTGAAATCACAGAATCATTTTGGCTGGAAGAGACCCTTGGGATCATCGAGACCAACCTCCACAAGTTCTCCCCTACACCATATCCCTCAAGTTCACAGACTGATGTTAGGATTAGGTACAAATCCCCCCCAGTGAATCTGAGAACTCTCAGCAATGAAATTAAGCAGCCTGTTAAAATAGTACTCACAGGAGTTTTAACAGAAAAACCCACCCCCTTTGTGTTTGCAGTTCAGAGTATGCACCACAGTTACAGCTCTGTCACGGTGAAGCCGCTGCCTCAGCTTCTAACAAAGCTTCTATCTAACAAAACAGCCACCTCTTCGTTACAGCCCACACCCTTCCCGGGAGGTGACACTCACACCAGCCAATTGTGGCCTTTTGTGACAACCTCTACCCAACTTCCCAACTGTCACAGGCTCCTCTTGCTGGAGTTAATTCTCTTTTCAGTAGGACTACGCCGCTCGGCGATACTGAAGCCACCAAAACTCTCAAGGATTCACTCATTTTTTTGGGTTTAAAAACGTCTATACCAGGCAATCTTCCTAAGGTCAGCCCTGCCCCTTGCTGAGACAGGGCTGGGGTCTCCCTCGCTGGGAAAGGGCTCTGAGAAGAGTGAGATGGCACCAGTAAAGCTCTACTTTGGACAAATAGAGTCAAACTAGAGGAAAACACGTCCCACTAAGAGGAGATTTGCTGACCTGGGAGATTTGGCATCTCACTCTTGAACAGCACAGCTACCAGAAATCTGCAGTGCAGACCCGACTTGAGCCACACCAGTAAAACCACTATGTCTCCAGCACAAGTGCAACGGCGTAAGAGTTTCTACAGGCAAAAACTAAGGGAGTGAAAAACCCCAACCCAGCCCGTAGTGACGCGGTACGAGCTCGTCTGTGGAACAGCCACACAAAAGACACCGACAGGTTTTGAGTGGAGAGTTCAGGCATCCAGAAAACAGAGCGGCAGCTGGAGTGTGATCTGCAGGAACAAAGCTTGCCAGAATAAACCCAGACGGGGAGAAGCGCCAAGGTCTGAGAAACGGAACAAGGGGTGGACCGCACAGACGAGCCAGCACCACGTTTCACGAGCTGGAATCCTAGAATCACAGACTCCTTCCGGTTGGAAGAGACCCTTGGGATCATCCAGTCCAACCATCAGCCCCACTCTACAAGTTCTCTCCTACACCAGATCCCTCAACACCACATCCAATCTACTCTGAAACACAGTCAGGGATGGGGACTCCACCACCTCCCTGGGCAGCCCATTCCACTGACTGACCACTCTTGCTGGGAAAAACTCTTTCCTCATGTCCAGCCTAACCCTCCCCTGCTGCAGCTTGCAGCCATTCCCTCTCCTTCTATCGCTCNCCCCCAGGCCCTTTTCTGCCAGGCAGCTCCAGCCACACTGCCCCAAGTGTCCCCAACTTCTGGAGCCATTGGCCAATTCAAATCCAGATTCAGAAAGCTCAGAGGAAATCCCATTTCATGAAGAAAAAGAGGTTGGTAGAGCAAAGGAGCAGCAACAGTTTCCTCACAGCAACCTCTCACAGCAGAGAGGTTTTTGGACTAAGAGAACAAAATCAGTGTTAACTCACAGAGCACTGATAAAACAGCAGCATGATCTCACCACAGACTTTAAATCTTCTTCCCAAGTCCCTCCTGGAGCAGGTCTTCCTAGAGCAGGCTGCTGGACCTCACAGCAGACAGAGAAGCCACTAAGAAACCAGAGCCATGGAACCCCATCAAGTTACTGCGAGGATCACTCGCAGCCTCACAAAACACCTCAAAGCAAATGTTTACACTTTGCTCCAGAAAATACAGCGGGGAAAACAGTGGGAGGAATCCAGCAGGCCAAAAAAGATGACATTTGTGTAAATATCTGCCTCCAACCCCTCAGTTCCTAACCTTGCAGGATTATAAAGTCCAGAACTTCTTTTAGCACACCAGCTGCTCTTCCCTCGGAGCCGGCGACAGCAGGCAGTGCGAGAATGACATGACTTGGAGACAAACCAGGTTTATTTAAAAACAACAGTTATAGATATATATATATATTACACACAGCGTCCTGAGTTAGAAGAACTCGGCACTGGGGAGGCCACCCCTTGAGTCTGGTGTCCAGTTCTGGGCACCTCAGCACAAGGGAGATCTGAAGGGGCTGGAGCGAGTACAGAGGAGGAACATGGAGCTGGTGAGAGGCCTGGAGAATAAGGCTTATGAGGATGGATTGAGGGAGTTGGGATTGTTTAGTTGGAGGAAGAGGAGGCTGAGGGGAGACCTCATCCCTCTCTACAACTGCTTGAAAGGGCATTGCAGAGAGGTTGGTGCTGGTCTCTTCTCACGGGCAATGAGCGATAGAAGGACAGGGAATGGCTGCAAGCTGCAGCAGGGGAGGGTTAGGCTGGACAGGAGGAAAGAGTTTTTCCCAGAGAGAGTGGTCAGTCAGTGGAATGGGCTGCCCAGGGAGGGGGTGGAGTCCCCATCCCTGACTGTGTTTCAGAGTAGATTGGATGTGGTGTTGAGGGATCTGGTGGAGGGGAGAACTTGTAGAGTAGGGCTGATGGTTGGACTGGAAGATCCCAAGGGTCTCTGCCAACCTGAATGATTCTGTGATTCTAACATTATAGAAAACGCTAAGTCCAACGCTGCAAAGTTAAGAAATGCCAGAATGAAGACGGTCTCTGCAGCCTTACCTTCCATCCTCTGCCTCCCACAGGTACACCACTGCCCTACCCTTCCTTCGCCCCGCTCACCACAGAGCGCGGGCGAGTCCCCATTAACGGGGGAGCAGCTCTGCAATAGCTGTTTGCTCCTTGCTGAGCAGCCCAGTGCTGAGGGCTTCCCTCCACGGGGGGTTACTCAGAAAGAGCTGAACAACTCCCCAAGGGAAGGCTTTACCACAGCACAAGATCGTTTCAGCTCTGCTTAGTTTAACCCATCGACTTTGCCAAACTCAAGACTTGGAGAGCGCATGGACCTGATGGAGCGGGTCCTGGGGAGGGTCACTGAAGTGATCAGGGGGTTGGAGCACCTTTGCTCCAAGGACAGGCTGAGGGAGCTGGGGTTGTTCAGCCTGGAGAAGAGGAGGCTCCGGGAAGACCTCAGAGCAGCCTGCCAGTCCCTGAAGGGGCTACAGGAAGGCTGGGGAGGGTCTGTTTACAAAGGCCTGTGGGGACAGGATGAGGGGCAATGGCTTCAAGCTGGAGAAGAGCTTGAAGAGTCAGAAAGCTGCTCTATTTCCATTTTAAAAGAAGATCAGAGCTGGGAACAAAGAAGCTCAGACACAAAACACTGATGGGTATGTAGAGCAGGTCAAAGTCCACTTAGAAGAGGACATACCTATTTCCTGAACAGGAGACATTGTCCAGAGCCAGGACCAGTGTTTAAATTTAACCAGGGCTCTGTGTGAGGAGAGAGAGGCAACAAAAGGAAACCCAAGAAACAGCAAGGTTGGCGCTGGCAGGGATCTATTCTGGGATGGCTCGGGGTCATTTCAGGGAACACAGCAGCTTCTTGACCAGCTCTGACCTCTGGATACAGCAGTGTGGAAGGAGGTGTACCCATCCTACACGCACTACAATCCTCTCGCTAGGGTTCATGCTTCCAGCACGTTCACTGTTTGATTCAGGATGTTCTGAGGAGTTTTTTGATCTGGTAAAAGACACTGGCTCTCTGACCACCAGTGCCAGGATCAGGAATTTATGTAGACACACTCAGAGGGCACTGACCTCAGTGGAAGAGTCTAGATTTTCACTGCTGTGGCTGAACCAGAATTCATTCCTCACCGAGCAGGGGTGAAAGCAGAACTGTTTCACGGCAAGGAAACACAAGTGGCTGCACAAGATCAAACAGGTTGTCTCTGAGGCCCAGCTCTGACACCAGTCACTCCCAGGTGCTTGTACAAAAGCTTTTACACTTGGGGAGAAAAATGAAGACAAGAAATCTGCCCCAAAAGGAAATTTCCCCTTCCCACATGCTAAGGGGTGTGTCCCCTGCAACCAGAAGGGCAAGAACTGCCTACAATTCTGGATGTTCTCATTCCCACCTGAGCATCCACACCTCTGCTGAAAGCCCTGCACAGCTTTCAACCTCAGGGCACGCTGGCAGCAGGGCGTCCTGCAGGAGGGCAACCTGCCACCTACAGAAGCACTTCCTTCCCTTGGTATTACCTGCAACACCTTTCAGTGTCACCAAATTCTGATTTGCTCTCAAAAAAAGGCAGGGATTAACGAGGAATTTTTGACTTAGTTCCTCAGTTTTATTTATTTTACGTCCTCCTGCCTCACCCTTCTTCCTGGAGTAGAGAACCCAGGGGTTGGCAGTGGCCTTCAGGAGGGGTCTCAGAGACACCCGTGTACAGCAGGGGTGGAACACTCTGATTATTCCCACCACCAACTCCTGTGCTGTCTCAAAACTCACGCCATGCTTTACGATGGGGCTGGACTCAGCTCAAATTAGTGATGCTGGTAGGTGTAGCAGCAGTACCAGGGTGAGCCATTCTCCCATTATGTACTCACCCAGGAACAGACTGGTACCTGGCTTTTTGATTAAGTAAATTCTGTCTCTCCCAATGAAATCAAACCTTCCAGGTGGGACTGAAGGAGTGACACAGGAGCACTGAAACTTTCTGCATAGGGTGACTTCACTTCATCATGCCTGGCTATCCATTTGGCTCTTCCCCCTGCAGCCAGCACTTATAACTTTGTCAGATGAAGGGGATTTGATGGCCTGGCTTCAGTGAGAAACTTGGCTTTTAATAATGCCCTTATTTTTAAGGCATGCCTGCTGAGCTCTAAACAAGGAAGGTCACATTCCCTTCTCAGGGTGCCAAGGTGAAAAGGTGACTTGTTTCAATCCCTAATGATGTAATGGGCAAAGCACCTCAGCAACAGTGGAGGAGTTGAAGGCAGAAGAGGTGGAAGAGTCACCTTGGGAGTGATCTGGTATCACCCCTCTGGGATCTGCACTGGGACCTGAGGGGCTTCCGTCTGTCGCTCTTCGTAGGGAGAACAGACAATCTGGAAGCCTGAAAAATTAGTAATTATAACATTTAAAATAGAAGCAGCAATGGAAATGTCAACAACCTGACTGGGGCAGCAGAGATGCCGCAGTGATGGATAAGGAACATTCGCTGCAGACCGGGAGGGAAGCTTTGGGCCATTTTTCAAAGCTTGAAGAACTTCTCAAGGAGTTACAAACACTCATTTTTTATCCTACGCCTTCAACGACTGTGAGAACACACCGTGGTCTTTCCAGCAGCTCCCATGAACTACCAGTTGAGAAATCATAAGCACAGAGATATTCAGTCTTAAGCCCTACTGACATCAAGGGGAGCTGGGCATTCGGGTGCCCCTGCTGGTCTGGATCTCTGGCCTTAACCACGGTGTCAAGGATTTGCCAAACCACTGATTTCTTAAGTAGAAGTTTTCCTGAAGCAGACAAGGCCACACCATATAAATACTGTTCCTGTAGCTGGTCAACAGCCCTCTGAACGATTGAGGGAGTTGGGATTGTTTAGTTGGAGGAAGAGGAGGCTGAGGGGAGACCTCATCCCTCTCTCCAACTGCTTGAAAGGGCATTGCAGAGAGGTTGGTGCTGGTCTCTTCTCACGGGCAATGAGCGATAGAAGGAGAGGGAATGGCTGCAAGCTGCAGCAGGGGAGGGTTAGGCTGGACATGAGGAAAAAGTTTTTCCCAGAGAGAGTGGTCAGTCAGTGGAATGGGCTGCCCAGGGAGGTGGTGGAGTCCCCATCCCTGACTGTGTTTCAGAGTAGATTGGATGTGGTGCTGAGGGATGTGGTGTAGGGGAGAACTTGTAGAGTAGGGCTGATGGTTGGACTTGATGATCCCAAGGGTCTCTGCCAACCTAAATGATTCTGTGATTCTATGACACAGCCATAATCTTCCAACTGATCACTGGTTATAAGCTTAGAAATAGAGAAGATTCAGGAAGTGGCAAATTGGAGACCGTGAGAAAGATTAGTGTATTAGTCACACTGGATTAAGAACAAGTATTTGGAAAAAAGATTCAATGTAGCATAAAAAAATATATATACTGGACCATTTTCAGTCATTTCTTATTGGCTTACTTAGGAGTTCACAGCCAAAATGTCGCCTGTGAACCCTTGCACTAACACAAACTGGTAGAAATTTGTATTTCCAGGTCCTTGCATATGTATATGTATCCATCCACATAAATATGTATGTATACACACATTATATATAGCTTTTTCAGTTGACATCAGACACTTCAGTAAGAAGCTGTGTATATAAAGAGCTATGAAAGGAAGCTTTATGAAATGCATAAGACAGAAAACTTCAGTTGGTGGGAGAAAACGAACTTAAGGAGGAAAATACAACTCAGGGCTAACCAGACCTGTGAAAGCAGCCTTTGATAGGGTTGGTACCTGATCTTCCATTGCTAGCTGGCAAAACAGAGAAACTATTAAAAAATAAAGCCAAAAAATACCTCAAGTTATACATTTAGAGAAATAGATGGCATCTCTGCCAAAACTCAGGCCTCTACACACTTGAAATGGAAGCTGATACATTAGGGTGAGTCCCCAGGTAATAGAACCCAGGGTTTATCTATTGATGCCGCCCCTAACCCACAGGTAGTTCACTGAGAAGTCGCCAAGAATCAACATTTTGACCGTTTCAGCCTTTAACTGCCAAAGCTGGTTCATTTTGCCCACAAACTGAAGGCAGGGCAGTCACCCTGGAGGCAGGTGCCACTTGTCTGGTGACCACTGGGACTCATTTTCGGGTGTGCAGCAGACAAGTGCTCCCACGGCTTTGAAGCGACCAGACACAGCAGGCCTCTTGTTGTGTCCATCCACCTGGTGGCCAGTTTCCCTCCACCTGCTTTCATGTTGCAGGATGGAGTTGCTTTGGGGCAGGATGCTTCTGCCAGCAAAGGAACAAGGCAGCCTACTTTTCAAAGCTAATTTCTTTTTAAAAGCGTGGACATGAGGAAGGTGGCAGAGGGTGGGATGTGACTTCAAAGCAGATGGAAATGCAGAAGAACAGTTGCTTAGCACCTATAAAAGTCAGGCCCACTTCTTCACAAGATATGTATGTATTTTAGGCACCCATACTTAGGCATCCACATTGGAGTTTTTGGCCTCTAAATAACCTAAATCCATCGCAGGCTTTTTGGAATGTGCAGTTGCTGAAATAAAGATATTAGAAGTCCTAAGAATGCTGCTGCAGTCCTGGCAGCAGCCAGCTCTCCAGCACAGCTTTTGTATTACCTGTGCTCGCTAGGAGCTTTGCCATCTATTGATGAACAAAAGGCAGAGACCAGAAAAAGGCCCTGCAGAAACTTAATTCCACAGCGATTTCTCGGGCCGTGGGACCAGCCAGCAGCCCTCTCGCCTCCGCCCGAGCAAGAGCTGCCCATTAAAGATTGAAGTCAGAGGCAATTAGTCGACCCAGACTATTTTCTGGGAGCTTGTGTCTGTTTTGGAACGGGTCTGTAATGCCTATTTCCCTGGGACTGAATCGACAGAACACGGCAGGACAGACAGGCAGCAGCTCAGAAAATGAAAAGAGAAGAGAACCAAAGCCTGTAGAAACGCCAGAGCGACGGCCAAGAACAACGAGCTCCAAAGCGCTTTGGAAGCCGAAAACCTTCCTTTTACATCCCCCTCTATTTCTTACTCAATTATGGAAACTCACCTGATAAAAGGAGCAAGAAATTACCCCGCTTAATGGCACAGATCAGGGAAGAAAACCCAAGTGTTTAGTTCCCATAAGCATCTCCCCCCTCTTTGTCTCAGCCTGGATTACGCTAACACTATTAATCTTTGTGTCTGCGACTAACTCCTGGGCTTCTATGCTACTGACCTGATTCTGCACTAACACGCTCCTCCCAGCTTGGCGAGGCTCCCCCCACCTCCACCTCCATCCCAGTGTGAGCCATTCTTCCCCCTCAATAAAGTTGGAGAATCTGGCTGGGCTGAGGGGAGCGGCGGGGAGGGAGCGGGTGTGCGGGGCTATTGCACCCTCCCCGCGGCTGCAGCACAACTAACGCGCCTCTTTAGCTCTACCCGCCCCTGGGCTTTAAAGACCGAAGCAGCCCCGGGAACAAGACTGGCCAGTTGGCAAGGGCTCGGGCTACCTCCGTGCTCAGGCTTCAAGCTGGGGGCTCCCAGCCTTGCCACCACCCTTTTCAGCAAGCAGCCCAGCGAGGCGAGGAGGATGTGGCCGGAGAAGGTGAGTGCTGCATGGCTACGATGAATCCTTTGTGCAGAACCCTGGGGGGGGTGGGGGGGTGTTGGTGCTCAGTAGAAAGTGGAGGAGGCTGGAGGGGGGGTAGCAGTGGCAATTTTTTAAATGGACACAGCCAAACCCCTCCTTTTTCTTTCCCCATTATGCCCCTTTCAAAGGGAATCTCCCTAATGAGCCCATTTCCCGACAGGGCTCCTTTTCCCGGCGCGGGGCGCAGCAGTGAAAAGCATGGGAAAAACGCCTGCTGCAGACCTGCTGTTTGTCTGTCCGTCTGTCCAGGCAGGAGGATGCTCCCCTGCATCCTGCTCCAGCCTCCCAGCTGGGGTACGGCCCGGTGCGGTCCCCGGGGCTGGCAGGGCTCGGCTGGCACCCGGCGTGCGGGGCTGGCACAGCGCGGTACCAGCTTGCGGGACTGGCACGGCACGGCGCTCCGATGGTCACCCCCGCTCGACCACCGGCCCCGAGCCGCTCGTGGCCACCACTGGGGCTGTCCAGCTGTGGACAGAGGTGTGACCGCCCTCCCCTGGGTACCAGCAGCCTTCCANGATCCTCCCTTGTAGCACAAGGGTGCTAGATGTGCCTATAATAATATATACACACCCATAAGATTATAGGTACCTGCCTATAAACACCCCCTCCTCCTCTCACACA
>VZTM01027876.1:0-55399 GCA_013400555.1 Jacana jacana | reverse complement strand
CCCCCCCCTGGGTCCCTCCCCTCCCTCCCCCCCTTTCACTTGGTGTTTCTCTTGTGCAATTTTAAAGGTGAAATTCCCTGAGCGTTGGATGTCTCGTAGCCCTAAACTGTAACTATGCATCAAGAACAGGCACGCTGGCTGGAGGGAGAAGAGTTTGCTTTTCAAACGAGTTGGGTGAATACTTGAACGTTCAAACAATCTTCTCCTCTTTAGCACATTTTTCTAAAAAATTAAAAAAAAAAAAAAAAACCCCAATGTTATCCCTGTGGGAGTTTCCATCCTGGCAGATTTTTAGATGTAAAAGGGAGGCTGCAAAGCATCCCACCATCCCACCATCCCACCCGTAATTACGCGCCTCGCTAGCGGTGGGCAAGGAGAAAAAAGGAGAGATTGGAAAAGGCAGGGGGATGTGAAAGCTGTTCATCTGCTCCTCTCCCTCTCACAACCCATTAGCCCAGAGCCAGAGCCCTCCTCCTCCTGCAAAGAGACCCAGAATTTAATGCAAAGGCCACCCATTGTCTTAGGAGCTTGTGAAGACTCTTAGGTTCTGTCCAGATGAATTCAGCTCCAAACAGCTTCCAGATTTATCTATCCAGTAACTCAAGAGAACAAGCATCGCTACAGGCTGGGGGCAGTGTGGCTGGAGCTGCCTGGCAGAAAAGGACCTGGGGGTGCTGGGTGACAAGGGGCTGAACATGAGCCAGCAGTGTGCCCAGGTGGCCAAGAAGGCCAAGGGCATCCTGGCTTGCATAAAGAATAGTGTGACCAGCAAAAGCAGGGAGGTGATTGTCCCCCTGTGCTCAGCACTGGGGAGGCCACCCCTTGAGTCTGGTGTCCAGTTCTGGGCACCTCAGCACAAGAGAGATCTGAAGGGGCTGGAGCGAGTGCAGAGGAGGGACACGGAGCTGGTGAGAGGCCTGGAGAATAAGGCTTATGAGGATGGATTGAGGGAGTTGGGATTGTTTAGTTGGAGGAAGANGTGATTCTATGATTCTAATTAAGCATTTGCTTGTACCTGGCCTGGTTAAGGGCTTGCTCTGGCCCCAAAACACATGTACCAGGACAAAAGGATCCTAGAAACAGGCAAACAGGGGGGGAATAATAATTAAAAAGAACACTGAGCGAGTTTAGGTATCAGTGTAGGCAAGGGAATTGTTTGCACTTGCGTTTTCACACAGTAACATTTAAAATACAGACTAATGAAAAAAATTCCCAGGCTGCCTCTGGAATGGCAGGATGTAATTGCCCCTGATTTTGAAAGGTATGTGGGAAGAACAGCACCGAATGTTGTGCAAGAGAAATGAGTAAGAACTAAATTAGCAAAAAGTTAACCAGGGAAGACAAGTCCACAGGGAAAAAGGAATCCACGCTTCCCAGGGTACATCTGTAGCTGGTGACATAAGACCGCTCCGTTAGCAGGAAAAACAAGGAATGGCTTATCAGGAGAATCCTGCCTCTGGAAAAGAGGAACAGTGTCTGCTGGTTTGAGAAAAACAATCCCAACACCATTGAAAACGCGGGGAAGCCTGTTTTGAAGTGAACACCGTGAAGGAGCAGCTCTGTTCAGCCGGTGAAGAGACCAGCACGGTGATCCTGCCCTGGCTGCCAAGTTAATAGAAAACGCTGGGGGGAGAGGGGGAATCCAAAGTCTTCCCCAAATCTGACCATGAGAAAGGAGTAAGACTCGATGGCTCTTCCCAACGTGGTTTATTCCAGCCTCAGCCCAAGCATCTATGGGGAGCATCTCATCTACAGCTCCAAAGCTACCCACACATCACTCTAGGGTTCCACTGGGCAGGGTGAGAAACGTCCCTCACCCCGCCATGGAGACACGAGGGCTGACACACACGCTTCACTAGCACTGGTTTATGGTGGGAACTGCTCAGACGTTCAGCCTGTAACCGGTGGTTTGCTCCTGGCAACGGGCACCAGCAACTTCCACGAGGATCTGGACTTTGTGCAGACAGAAGGCAGCGTTTGCTGAAACATGCAGAAGGCTGTAACGACACCTAAAAAGCTGCTGGTGCTCCTCAAGTCACAGTTACACCACATCACCCTGGGACACTACCATGAGAAGTCACCGACTCAACCCGATTCAGTGGGTTGAAGATCAGTTTCAGAGAGTTTAAGCCCCCAACACAACAGCTCTGCTGTCACTTCAACTGCTCCACGCTCCAGGGATCACTTCATTCAACTCAAACCTTAAACCCCAGGCTCAGCTCCACGTGGGTTCTCTAGAAACTAAAAGCCCAGGCACCCAGTCCCGTAGGTTTATGGTCAGGTTAAGCACAGACACCTGCCCACCCAAGTTCTCTCTGGAACATAAAAGAGGATGTCCCACAACTTCCAGCTGAACCCAGGGAAGCCGCTGACCCAGCATCTCTGCAGACATAGGTAAGATGGTCCCAGGTTCTGCTGTAGGATTACAGGCTTTGGCCATACACAAAGTGTCCCTCGAAACGATCCAAGCCCGACACAGCTCGAGGGAGAAATAGGACCCCATTAGATATTCTTCCTTTTACAGGAACAAAATTAAACTTTGGGTTTTAAAACTTTCACTCAGAAAGAGTGTGGCCATCAGGTGGAGGGAGGTCATCCTCCCCATCTGCTCTGCCCTGGGGAGGCCACAGCTGGAGCACTGGGACCAGTGCTGGGCTCCCCAGTTCCAGAAGGACCGGGAACTGCTGGAGAGGGGACAGCAGAGGAGCACCAAGAGGATGAGGGGCCTGGAGGATCTCTGTGCTGAGGAAAGGCTGAGGGACCTGGGGCTGTTCAAGTCTGGAGAAGAGAAAGCTGAGGGGGATCTGATCAACACCCAGAAATACTTCAAGGGTGGGTGTCAGGGATGGGGCCAGTCTGTTTTCAGTGGTGCCCAGTGAGAGGACAAAAGGAAACAGACACAAACTGGAACATGGGAAGTTCCATCTCAAGATGAGGAGGAACTTGTTTGGTGTGAGGGTGGCAGAGCCCTGGCAGAGGCTGCCCAGAGAGGTGGGGGAGTCTCTGTCTCTGGAGACATTCAAACCCACCTGGACACACTCCTGTGGGACCTGCTGAGGGTGGACCTGCTCTGGGCAAGAGGGTTGGACTGGCTGATCTCCAGAGGACCCTTCCAATCCCAGAGCATCCTGGGATTCAGTGATTTCCACTGACTTACAGATCCCACCAAGGCTGGAAGGCGTTACTACAAGTGCTCCCAAAGGAGCAAGGAGAGAAAGACTCCAAAAGGGAGGAGAAAACCTCAAGTATAATGAAGACAGAACAGGCTGAACAACTGCTCAAAGCCGAGTTTTCCTGCTCACTAGGATAAAAACAGCGTCAAAACATTCTGAGACAAGGGTTAGAATTTTATACACTTAATTAAAAGATTAATTGACTTGCTTAAAACTTTATCTAAGCTGCCAGTTATAACACTGGACGTAACTGCAAGGGTTTATGCAAATTAAGTTTCTAAGGATGACTATGTGTAAAAATCTCAGATAGTTCTGCTCCTCTGTTTCAGCGTGAGATGAGCAATGGGGGAGACAAAGGCATAAAGAAGCTGTTGGATTTTAGGACTTCTCAGATAAATCTCTGGTGTTTAACACCTACAAACACACCTGAAGTGTCCTTCTGTCACAACCCCATGTGTATTACTTAAGCCCACGTCCTCAGAGTGCCCAGACCCTACTGGAAAGGATCAAACCCAACTGGCTCCCAGCTGAAAGCTGAGCAGACTTGAAACCTTATCATTTCCAAAAATGTTCTAAGTGTTCAAACCTGAAGATAGAGGTGGACTAACAGGTACATGGGGTTTGAAAACAGCAAGGGTGGTCTTATATATGTAATTGAAATATTGCTAAAACCCAGGTCTTTGTTCATAGAATCACAGAATCATAGAACTGTCAGGGTTGGAAGGGACCCTTGGGATCATCCCGTCCAACCATCAACCTAACCCTGATAAAACCCATCACTAACCCATGTCACTCAGCGCTGTTAACCCAGATTTTAACTCCCTCCAGGGATGGTGCCTCAACCCCTGCCCTGGGCAGCCCAGTCCAAGGCTTAAGAACCCTTTCCATGGAAAAACTGTTCCTCATCTCCAACCTGAACCTCCCCTGGCGCAACTTGAGGCCGTTTCCTCTTGTCCCATAGCCTGTTCCTTGGGAGAAGAGACCGACCTCCCCGGCTACACCCTCCTTTCAGGGAGTTGTACTTGTGCATGAGGTTACGGATGATGCTGTGAAAAATAAGTAGCAGGGCTAAAATATCTCACTTCATGCTTTTTGAAGCCTTTCCTGCCCTTCTCTCCTTCTCCTGTCCCTTCCTCCATACCCTCTTCCCCCTCCTTGTCCCCACTTTGGTTGGCTCTCGCTCCCGCTCTGGCTTCAGGCCGCAGCTTTGTGCACACGGGTGTGAGCCGATGTCTGACAGCCTGAACTCCGGGGGGGCAGAATGGGAATCGCCCTGGTGTGAGGTTTACAGCACCATGGACACGTTTCATACCAAGGGCTTTACATCAAAAGGCTGCAAACGGGGAGGAAGGAGGCACAGGCTGCTGTAATGCAATGAAAGCCGGAGAGACGATGTGAAAGGCAGCAGGGCAACCTGCACACAGGCTGAAGGCAGAAAGCCAGCAAGCCCCAAACTCCATTAAAAAGCCAATCCATATTTAAGATAGAATCATAGAATCATTCAGGTTGGAAGAGACCCTTGGGATCATGGAGTCCAACCATCAGCCCTACTCTACAAGTTCTCCCCTACACCAGATCCCTCAACCCCACATCCAATCTACTCTGAAACACAGTCAGGGATGGGGACTCCACCACCTCCCTGGGCAGCCCAGTCCACTGACTGACCACTCTCTCTGGGAAAAACTCTTTCCTAATGTCCAGCCTAACCCTACCCTGCTGCAGCTTGCAGCCATTCCCTCTCCTTCTAGCGCTCATTGCCCGTGAGAAGAGACCAGCACCAACCTCTCTACAACGCCCTTTCAAGCAGTTGTAGAGAGGGATGAGGTCTCCCCTCAGCCTCCTCTTCCTCAAACTAAACAACCCCAACTCCCTCAATCCATCCTCATAAGCCTTATTCTCCAGGCCTCTCACCAGTTTCGTGTCCCTCCCCTGCACTCGCTCCAGCACCTCCAGATCTCTCTTGTGCTGAGGTGCCCAGAACTGGACACCAGACTCAAGGGGTGGCCTCCCCAGTGCTGAGCACAGGGGGACAATCACCTCCCTGCTTCTGCTGGTAAAGATGTTATAAACACCAGCAGCAACTCAGCATTTGAAAATACACGGTGGATGACGGCGTGAGTAGGTGAGGGAGGCGCACACAGAGGCAGCAGCAACACTCTCCTACTGCTGGAATCCAGGGGATTCTCTGTATTCCTTCACAAGGAGCAGGTTTACAGCTCCAGGTCAGTCGTCTTTTCTTTCCAAAGATGCTTTTGTGCTCACTTGAGAACAGAATTACACATTTGTCTGACTTGCTGCTGGCTTACGTGTCCTTATCAAAACTGGTTTTGCTCAATAAACAGAATCAGGAAGTCAAAGAAAGGAAGTTTGAGTTGGCCTAAAGGTCAGGTATGTTCAACCAGCGTCACAGTTAAACAGCAAAACAGCAGTAGCTCACCTGTCATTTCCGGCCTTCATCCTTCCGGTGAAGCTGAGGATTCCAATCATTCCCCAAACTCGGTCCTCCCTGTAACTGAAACACAGAATCAGAACCAGAGTTACTCCAGCAATTAAACAAGAGCCACCCAAACATCCCCCACTGCAGCCTCAGACACATCTGGTCTCCCACATGGCATCTGCAGCTTTTTAAGTTCTCGGGGGTTTTTTTAAGGATTCGATGCAAATCATCACCTCTCTTTGCAATGTGACAGAGAACATCACTATCACCAAGCCACCAGCAAACCGAGGCCAGTTTTGGCCTTATCAGAAGGGAGGAGTCTCAGTGAAATCAAAAAACCACTGGTTTTTGCTCCTGTAACTTGCCTTGCTCCTCTCATACAGATTGCACCCCAGCCGCTCGCAACTTCCCATCCTCAAAAAAGAGAAAAACCCCTCAAAACTCCACTGGTCTGTACTGTGTCAGGGTACTCTGCTGGGAGGCAGAGAGGTCAGGCTCACAGAACAAAGGAAAGACAAAGCCTCTCCTAAGGATGTGACAGAACAAGGAGATTTCATCACCTTATACATTTTATAGCGAGTTGTATTTCTCTTTACCCCTCAGCCTGCTAAAGGAGGGAGCCATGGAAACACAAGCCAGAGTCCATCTTCCTGAGTCCCAGTCCCTGACTGTGTTTCAGAGTCGATTGGATATGGTGTTGGGGGATCTGGTGTAGGGGAGACCTTTGTAGAGTAGGGCTGATGGTTGGACTGGATGATCCCAAGGGACTCTTCCAACCTGAATGGTTCTATGATTCTAGTCAAGGGCAAGACCCCATCCATAGCCTGTTTAGCCCAGTATCCCAGTAAAACATCACTGGTTCAGTAAAAGCTTTAGAAATGGACTCTCTCTACAGCAATTCTAATAGGCTCTCATGAAAAGTTTCTTCCATCAAATCTATATTTCCAGACCCCCCCAAAAAAATCCCTCCAAATATTTTTGCAAATACCTGCACCTCTAATAGATTTTATTAAACCTTAATGGGAATTAAATGTGCCAAGTCCTGAGACAGTAGTTTGCAAGTTCATAACACTCACTCAAAATACACTGAAGACTTATGACTCACACCAAAACAACACCGAGAATCATTTCTTTTCTCCTCTTTGAATTAATTTAGAGCATGGACAATGCAAAATGTTTGGTTTGGGTTTTTTTCTTTTTACTGGGAAGTTTCCTCCTGAGAAAGTGTTGACATTGAAACTTGAGCCGATGGAACCTGACTCAACCAGAGATGTCTCATTCGTGCGTGTCTCCAGTGTGCACTCGACAATCATCACAGCGACCACGAACAGCCTTCTCAAGATTTAAGCAGAGTGAAGAGGTCCAACTCATGCTCACCTTGGTGTCCACCAGGACCCCCAGCTCCTTCTCTCCAAAGCTGCTTCCCAGCCAGTATGATGTACTTTAAGTTGGTCCCCTGCATGTACTTGTGCACAAGGTGGCTCCTCTCCAGGGGCAGGTCTTTGCCTTTCCCCTTGCTGAACTTCATGAGGTCCCTCTCCATCCACCTCTTCAGCCTGCTGATGCCCCTCTGAACTGACACCATCCAGCTTCCTCAGCACCTCATGGGAGCATCCCATCAGCTCCTCTGAATTTGTGAGCATTCAGTAGTTTCTTCAAGTGTTCCCCAACTCTGTAACACTCATAGTCCTCGTTGTGCCTCACTTTCCCACTAGTTGTAGAGGGCTGGGATTGCTCAGGGCAAATCCGACTGGACAAAGAGAGAAGCAAAGAAGGTATTAAGGCCTCTTCCATGTCCTTGGTCTCCAGGTCCCCTGTCCCATTCAGGCCAGCATTTGCCCTAGCCTTTCTCCTGCTGCAGATCTACCTCTAGAAGCCCCTCCTGTTCCATCTATCTTCCAAGACTCATCTCCAAATGGCTTTGGCTTTCCTAACCCCATCCCTGGCATGCTCAGACAATCACTATATTCCCCCTGGGTGACCTGTCCCTCCTTCTACCTCTTACATGCCTCCATGTCTGAGTTCTGTCAGGAGCTCCTCAGTCATCCACACAGACCTCCTGCCACCTTCACTTCATTTCCTGCCCAATGGGATGGGCCATTCCTGAGCTTGGAGGAGGTGATAGCTGGAAATCAACCCCATCTCCTGCACCCCTCTTCTCTCCAGTGTCCTACATAAGAGTCAGAACCAGGCAGGCTCCTGAAAAGGCCAAGCTCTGCTCTCCTGGGCTCCCACAGCAGCACTCTGCCTGTGTGAGCCACATCTATGATCCCAGTGAGACCACCACCTTGCAGCTTCACGAATTCCTCCTCTTGCTTTTGATCCACCCTCCACCTATGCATGTGCAGGCACTTCAGGCTGACACCCAGCCACACTGATTCCCAGGAAAAAGCAAGAGCTTCTCCCATAAGGCTTCTTCTTGGTGCTTCCTTACTCCAGACACTTGAGGTAGGTTCCCCTTCAGCCACCTTCTCCAATTCTTGAGGTTTCTCTCCTCTGGATCACCCTGTGCTTGCCAACCCCGTTCACTAAGTCACCCACAAGCTATGGGAAAAGAGACTTAAAAACGAGGCAGACTGGAAAGCGGTGGCAGCGTTGCCCTGGTGCCCAGCAGAGCCAGGAACAGAGTCCTCGGGGGTTGTTTTGAAGGGCAGGGATTTGTCTGTAAAAGCAGTTTCCTCCCCTCAAAAGGCACTTTGCAAACTTCAGATTTTAAAAGCATTCCTGTTTTGGTTTTGAAAACGCACACACCTGAGCTGACGGGGAAAGGGAGCTACAAATAACATCCCCTGGCCTTCCCAGAACGTTACCAGCTGCCTAATGCTTTTCTGTCCTCCCCACAGGCATCCAGGAGCTGTGGATAGAGAGGGGACGAGAGCCGGGTCCAGGCAAGTATGACACCATCAGCGCCGAGACATTCCCCCCTCCCGGCCTTCCGCATGGGCGGTGGGCACTCGGCTGCTCCGTAAACCCAAAGGGCATTTCTCAGTGTCTGGAGCTCTTCTACTGCAGTTTCTTCCTTTGGGCCAAGTGGGAAAGGTGCTGACTGCCCAGCTGAGCAGCACCAGGACATTCCACTCTCACCAACCTCCCGAAATACGTCTTGCCAGTCATGCCATGTGTGGGCACCCAGCAAAGACAGGGCAGGTTGCACTCCTTCCCTTGTGGGAAATGAACTTCCAATCAGCTTCCCAAATATATATATTTTATTTTTTTTTTGTCCTCAACTGCAGTAAAATCTGCCTTTTAAACTTTCTTAAAAAGCCACATTTATTTTTAACTGTGTGAACATATTGTTCCAAACTGGCAAGAACTGCTCATTTACATCTCCCACCATCAACAGGATGCTCATCTATAGTAAACACTCTTCATTATGAGCAGGCACGTGCTGTTAATTAGTAAGAGGGACCCTCAGGTCTCTGGTAGCCTAAGTGGGATGAAGTGAACCGAGTTAATTCCTCTAACGAGGATGAATTGCAATCATGTCCTATCAAAGAGAGCCTCTCTCAACAAACAGTTATGCAGCAAGGATCTCAGAAACCTAATTTTGGCCTCAAAGCATTTGGGAGTGGGGTGGAGGGGGTTTGGAGCAATCTGTTATTTGAAATAAGCCACTCTGTGAGTGCTCAGAGCTCCTCAGATTAAAATATCCGTATCAGATAAAATATAAATAAGGAATAAAATATGAGTATCCTACTGCCCTGAGCGGAAGCAGAAATGAGTACGAAGAGGCCACCCTTTTCCTCATCAGATCTAACTCCCAGATGAAGGTCTGGAGGAGGGAAGGGGGGGGGGCAGATCAGTTCTCCACCTTCCCCAGACCAGCTCTACGCAGTTCAGAACTGCTCAGATGAGTACATCCTCTGGGATCTGTCACACACAGCATGTCCCAAAGCCAAGTGACTTAAAACTTATTTGAAGTTCTACCAGAATTAGGAAAGAGCAAGGTTTTTAAATTCTAGAGTACAGCTCACTGCCCTTAGGGGAGCTCACCTCTTCAATAACCCTGTGTCGTTTCTCACCCAGGTCATTTGTCCAGGTTTGCCATCAGGGAGGACATCTCCTCAACTCCAGTACAACGAGGACAAAATCCCCAAATCCTCTCCAGACACACCAAGTCTGAGAGCAAATATCAAAGAAGAGGGGAAACCAGAAACCCTTTGTTAACATAAGAGCTCCTGGTTTGTAGCTGGTTTTGTTAATGCTGATGATGTTAGCAAAACCAAGCCTGCCCCGCAGCAAAAAAATATGCCTTTGATATCACTCTTTTTTGGGAAGACCTGGGGGAAGAAAAACAACCCCTCGCTGAAGGAGCTCCTAAGACAGGAACTGCACTTGTTGCAGCGCTTCTTTTGCTTCTAAGCCCGAGGAGAAGCCCTGCCACCACAGTGCTACTGGAAAATTGATTTCGTTTTCTTCAATTATCTCTTTTGGAAAACAAAGACTCACCAACGGGCAGTGAGCTAAGGAGCTTCTCCCAGCCCTCTGCCAACGCAGGCAGCAGAGCACACCCCCACCTCCCACCTGCACAGCTTGGGCTGTAGATGCCCCGTGCTGTGAACTTTGGGACACGGGGTTATTCCAACACTGCCATGGCCAAGCAGAGCCCCTGAGCACCACCTATGCCCGGAGAAAGCCCTCTCACGGATGCCCTGGGTGAGGAAGGAGCCATAGTCCTGGCTGCTGCAGGAATTCTGACCGAGAACACCTCTGGAATCCCAATGAGGCCCAAGTTCAAAGAAGCTCCTGTACCTGCACTTTCGGCCTCAACGGACTACGAAAGCTTTGCCCAACTGAACGCAACGAGAGATGCTGAGCCCACACAGCTGGAGGGGTCCCTCTCGTCCACTGTCGCACTGATAGTGGTGCTGGTTATCATTTTCTCTCTGGTAATGACTTCCATAGTGACCTACTGCTTTCACAAGTGGAAACTGAGAGGGAAACAACTGCAGAAAGCACAAGAGGAGTACCAGAAAGACCAGGAAAAGAGCGTCTTTCAAAGCACGCCTGGACTAGTTTCATAAACAAAGGATCCACCCTGAAATACTCTTGCATTACCTGGAAATGAAAACAATCAATCAAAGGACAGCAGCTATGACATTTCCAAGCAAATATATCCTTGTTTTTTCCCCTTTCTAAGAGTTGTTGGCAGTTCAGAGATTTCCTACCGCTTTATTATACGATTATATATATATATATTTATATATTTAGTCTCATTTGTGCAAAGTCAGACCAACACAATCATGTATTTTTACTCTCTACTGTACTACAGGAAATGTAAACCTACCACTCGTGGTCTTTCAGAAGTCCACTGGCCCAGGGAAGGCAGAGGGCTGGTTTTTGGTTAACACCACCCAAGGCAGTCGATCAACGCCAGGGGAGCTGCGTTGCCTTGCACTGGATCTAATCTTCTGGCTGAAGGTTTCCAAATCCAACTGGGAGTCAATCAGATTCCCAGCTACTCAGCCTGGGTCTGAGGAACTCTTTGTGCCTCCAGCAGGAGGTCCAGGCAGGAGGGAGGCAGGACCAAGCCCCACAGGTGTTACCAGGTGGTAAATCAGGATTTCTTCCCTCTTGGCCGAGAGGTGCTAGCGGCGTTACAGCCACGGGGGGACCAAGGACACCCAACATCAGTGGAACCCAAACTTACCAAGGAAAGAACAAGCCTAATGCTTTTTTCTAAAAAAACAAAAACCCTAGGCTTGTCTGTCTTTTTCTTTTTTAAACCCAACCACACAACGGTGTGTTTCTGCTTTCCCAGCCCTGATATCACGTCCCGGGGAAACAACAGCTCTACTGTGAGCAGCCTAATGAAGTACTATTTTCTAACAAAGTGGTGGATGCAACATTAAGATGCAGAATTGTTTGAAAAAGCAGAAAAGGTGTACACTGACAAACAAAAAGCCCTGCTCAAGTACATAGCTTGCCTGCAATTGCCAGTAACGCTGTCTGTATTTTTAAACAAGCTATAAAACCGTGATGCTGCTGTAAAACTTTCTTCTGTAGGCAAAAAATGTTCTATTTAAAAATGTCAAGATGAAGGATGTAAATGTTCTTAAAGTGCTATCAACTACAAATGTGCATTTTCACAGGACATTCCCGAGGATTCTGTGACATGCTACAGATCTATTTTACAAAGGTGTTTATGGATGGTACACACAAGTCTATGTGAGAACAAACAGTACTATTTTATTACTAAATAAATAAATAAGCAGTGAGCATCCATGCCCAGAAGCTGGAAAATGGTTGGGTTTTTTTCTTAAGGTATCCTGGTCAATTCTGCAGGTAATATGTGAGAGAGAGGAGTTACCCCTTCCTGGCAGAAGGTACCCCCCCCAGTCTCCCCTGGCCTCAGCGCGCTGCTCTCGGCGCAGGCAGGGGTCTGCACCATCACTTGTGGAGGGGAAGGGCAGAGCTAGTCGTGTAAAACCAACAGAAAAGCAGAATTCCTAAGATTAACACCCACATTCACCAAATTAAAAACCATTTCTTAAACCCAGTGGCAGTGGGAAGCCCAGCTGCCAGGCAGGCAGTGAGGATGTACAGGCAGGGGCTGGGTTAGCTCTGGCTGAGCACAGACGACCAGAAGTCAGTCCCCAAAACATGATCCTGGCCAGTAATCAAATTACAATGGGAGGACTGCAAGTGTATTTTGAAATGCTTTAAAAATACATAGCTGGGAGTATGGATGTGTGATTTGGAGTAACAGCACCAAAGGCCACAACTGAAGAAGCAGCGGGGCGCTGTGACCTGTCTCCCAGGGCACCATTCCAGCAGCAAAGCCTTGTCCTCGCTGCCACCAGTGTAACACTCCTGTCAAGCTCCCCACCTGAATGAATGGGTTCAGCTCCTCCCAGACACGGACCAAACTGGTGTTTTGGGTAAAAAACACCAAAAAAAACCCTGACTCTCGCCACAACAAAGCCATGACTGGGAGCTGGGTTTATCAAAAGCAGGCCCTGAAGCATTTCAGTGTTTGGTGTGGCTTCAGGGAAGAGGGTCAGGACTAACATGAGGACTCCTGCACCACCACTCCGGGACTGTGCACTTCACAGGTAGCTGGGAATGAGTATTCCAACGGGTTTTCCTTTGTTCCCAGTTCATATCCAGGCATGTTAATTGCACTAAAGCTTCATTCCCATTCAACCATGCACCTGTATCCTATTGGGAACGCGATGGAAGTTTATCCTAGAAGAGGAACAACTGCCAAGTCCCGTGGCCGACAGCTGGCTAGAAACAAGGCTAAGAAATGGCTGAGCCTGGAAGCCAGGTTAATTATTTTTACAGAGAACGCTGGGCCCAGCCAAAGTGGAAGCTACATCAGTGCAGTCACAAGAAAGGGATTGGAATGGTAATTTGAGGAATGTAAGTTTATCCCGAGGGTCAGCCATAAAGCACAGCATCACAAAAGCAGTTACCAGCACGTGCTTAATGTAGAACAGCCTACAGAAGAAAAACCCTTCTGCATTTGTACAGAGTTCAGAGCCACAGACTCTAGGACGTCACCAGTCATCCAGAGGAATAAACAACGGCACTGTGTGGAGCACAGAAGAGAGAAAGCAAGAGCTCCCAGCACTTTTAAGGGGCAAGGTGGTTTGTTTTGGTGCTACAGCCGCTGCCACCTCAATTGCCCTTCAGCCACCCCGCTCCCTCCACACCCCAGTGGGCACACATGGGAGCAGGTGAAGGAGTCTCTCTTGATCACAGTTTTAGATCAAAAAGCAAATCTACTGCTGAGGAAGGGGGGCAAGATCCTGTGAAAGGGGAAAAGGAAGAGACATTAATGACTGACCTCATTAATGTTTCTAGATATGTANCCAATCCCTGATACTCTGTGATTGATGCTGTGATGATCTACTTTTATTCCTACACACACAGGCACATTCCCCATGTCAGAGTTTTTTGATCTCTAGCCTCAAACACGGCAGGATTATGGGATGAATTATTTGGGACTGGGATCATTCACTCCCTATGAGCTGCTACAGGAAAACACTCCCATCTCAGAGTCACTCTTGATAAGAAACAAATGAAAGACCCGGAGTGAGCGGTAGGAAAACGCATGCAAGAGCTGTAAGCAGAGTGTGCTTTGATTTTCTGCAGAGGAGCCATCTGAATTCCTTGTAACACTTATGCCAGCAAAGGGGAACTGCTCAGCTGCTGCCGAGCGACTGAGCAGCGCTTCCCAGACAAACGCCGTCAGACGCCGAACCCAAACAGCTCATCGTTCAGAGCCCTCACCTAAAGGCTCAGCAAGAGCTGCAAAGAAATACTCCAGTGTTTCTAGGAAGCACCTATGGACTGGAAGGAAAAAAAAAACATCAAAGTGTCTTATCTTCCTTCCAACAATAAGCAATCTATATTCAGAGCCCTGGATCTTGCTCTCTGCGTTCTCTGTAAGGCCAGAGAGCTCTGCTCACTGGCAGTAACAGCAAAATGATGTCTTTCAAAGGATTTAATTCCTGGTCACCATTTCTGTATCCAACAGCCCTTGTGAGACCTCAGGTGGAATAATGAGCACCCTTTGCTTCGTGTCAAGCAGGCTGTTAGAGACCTTGGAAGGGAGAGAGGGAGCATAGCCCAAAGCAAATAAGGAACATCTAAAAAGAAAAGGTTTCTGAGACTGGAAGGCAGGAGATTTCAGGGACTACAGAGTAACAGGAATAGAGAAGCAGCAGTCTCCTAGTTATACATGGAGGTAGGTGACCTGCAGTGACAATCCAGAAGTTAAAGCCGAGCTCAGGGGAACAGTTGGGATGGAACAGTAAACTCACTCTTTACAAGAAACCAGAAGAAGCTGCCATCGACACAGCGAGGACAACCAGCTCTGAACAGCTCAGGGCTGCGCTGCGTTTTCACTTGGGCCTTGCCCTACCCAGGATCAACTCCCAGTGAAATCACTCCAGGTGGGTTTTTAAGCAGGTTGCTCTACCTCCAGATCCTGGCACTGCTTTTCAGGTTCTCCATTGCTCTGTGGGGAGTGAAGCCAAGAGGCAGAGCAGCCCTGAGGCACTCTTACAAACAGCACACCACATACAAAAGGAAGTATCCACAGGGACGTAAAAATACGGACCCAACTTCAGCAATACACGTTCTCGACCCCAAAATGGGACAATAAAACCCAGCAGTAAGGTTTAATCCTGTTTTCTTCATAACAAAAATTCAGTACGAGTTCACAGATAAATATACTCCTTCAAGACACCCACAGCCTTCAGAGACCGAAACGGCAGCAAACTGGGGCACTTCCAATGGGAGTCAGCAACTTCGAGACTCGCCCAAGTCCAACGGCCACGAGGTCACCTCAAGAGTTCCTGAACCCTGGCAGGGGCTGCCCAGGGAGGGTGTGGAGTCTCCTTCTCTGGAGACATTCCAAACCCACCTGGAGGTGTTCCTGTGTGACCTGCTCTGGGTGTTCCTGCTCCAGCAGGGGGATTGGACTGGAGGAGCTTTCAAGGTCCCTTCCAATCCCTGAGATTCTGTGACTGACACGCTCCTGCCACCAGCAGTAACAGGAAGGTGGGCTGCTTCTGTACCCCCAGATCAGCACTCGCCCCCTGAGCCTACAGCGAAGACGACCTCATCGTCCAACCCACTGAGACCCCCAGAATAAAGCCATTTTACCCAGAGGGGAAGTGAATGCCAGGCTTTTCCACAGGTATATTCTTAGAAGCATAGTGGCTTTACCATTTTGAAAAAAAAAAAAGCCACAAAGAATTACAACAAATTCCAGAGTACATTTTAAAAATGGTCAAAAGTATTCTCTGGCATCTTATTCCCATTTTAACCTGTGTTGTTTTTTCTCTTCCTAGACACCTACCCTACACAGGCTCTGTGATTAATTTATTATCGTTTCTTGTCCTGGTGGCATCCTCAGTCTTGCTGATTAATTTGTTATAGTCTCATTATTTCAGTTCTATAAATACCCCGTTTCATTTTACTCCTTTCTATAGTTACTTTACAACCTTCTTTCTCTCCTCCACCTGGGGCCCTCACTTTCAATTTAACGTGAGACAGTGGGGAAGGATTGAGCTGAAATCCAGTAATTACTCCTCCCTGCCCCGAAAAACAGAATCATTTATTTTTCTTACGGGTGGAAGCAGCTGTGGACTGGTCTGAAGTCCCACAAAAAACCCATACTTATTCCTTGTCAGGTTAATAATAGACAGCGTTGGCTTCTGCAATTTGAAAAAGGCCTATCTTTGGATTACAATGTATTACAAAGTTTGCATTTGGGAAGAATAAAGAGCAGAATCCCAGCCCAGATTCCAGCAGGCTGGGCATAGCTGGTTCCACCTGCAAGAATATTAAACCACCACCCCATTTATCTCTGACAAAACAGGTTATATCTGCAGTCCCAGGCACTCGGTACGTGACCGCCCAGAACACTCTCCCAGTTCTTTCTGTCCTTGAGTTCCATTTACAACTTTCAGGCTTTATGTTTTCTGACCTTTCAGCCTCTGCCATAAGTCCCTGGGGTCCTCTGAAGGTTTGGGAAAGCTTCCAAGCGCTTCTCCTATACGAGTGAGCACGTCCTGAAATAAAGAACAAACATGAAAAACAACTGGGGCTTGTCCTCCTGCTGTTTCTCATGTCCTGAATCACAGGCCTCCCAGTGGCAGGTTCATACAGTCCCTCAAAAGCAACTGGTGGGCAGCCCTCATCACCACGATTTTGCTGGATTTTTAAAACATCCTGTTTAAAAACTTAGTTGAACAGCGTGGCCTGTGATCTGCCCCATAAAACAGGTTTCCTCCCCAAGGAGGGGAGGGAAAAAGCAGCTGGACTTTACAGGGAAGCTGAGAGAAAAACAAGAGAAAATCATGAAGCCTCACTTGAGGCTGAAGTTCTCCAATCTGGAGCAATCAGGAGTCAAAAATCAGGAGATGGGCATTACTGGGTAAAAAAAGGAATGTGTGGTACAGTGCACAACTCCCCAGCCTGCCCACGGGCACAGAAGGACACATCTCAGGGCTCCAGAGAGCAGGACTCCTTCATGCAGAAACAATCTGCTTTCCACCTGACTCCCTTTCCAAAAGCAAAAGGTCTTCTGTCAGGAGGAACACCCTGAGGAACAGCCAGAGGAGACCCAAGGAATTTCAGTTACCTGCCTTGGACAGCCCACCAGAACACAAATCGTGGAGAAATTATTAAGATGTACCCAAACTCGAGGACATCCTGGGCAAGTCCTTCAGCTTTCATAAATCAGGCAGGCTCAGACAACCCAAGCAGTCCATTAGTCCCAAGCCTTTTATTAACGACCTGGAGCCAAATTCTGGTTTGACTTGCACTACGCTGGGGTTGATCTGATCTCACTGCCATAAATCAGGGGGAAACCTGGCTCTTTAGTTAGAGTACGTACAAAAGGTACCACAACTGGTCTTTTAACAACATTTGCTTACGTTGGAGTTAATCTCTTCTTCCAGTTTCTCTTGGATGAAAGCCCTTTCCAGCAGAATCTTCCTTCGTCTGAGAAAGGCGCTCTGGGCTAACTCCTCCCTCTTCTGCTGACAGTCAGGGCACGCTGACCATTCGTGGACTGGAGTGTCTGTCACCTGAAGGGGGAGATGTTGGTGCAATGAGCAATGTCTGGCCCAGCAAGATGGCCACCCCACTAAGAACGATCAAGAAAGATACAGAGATACTCCCTTAGGGCAAAAAAAGTGCTTTTGGAGGCAGTTGTGTATTACTTTTTAATCCTTGTCACAGCATCACCTTTGTGAGCCCGTCTGAGTGCTTTCACTCTGAATATATCTGCTTCTCCCCAGGTATTACCCTTCCAGCACTGATAACTGGGTTTCATTGGAGCTTAGAAACATAGAATTGCCCAGGCTGGAAGGGACCTTTAAGATGGAGTCCAACCATCAACCAAACCCTGATAAACCCCATCACTAACCCTTGTCTCTCAGCACTGGGCCAACCTGGCTTCTGAATCCCTGCAGGGATGGTGCCTCAATCCCTGCCCTGGGCAGCCCAGTCCAAGGGCTAGGAACCATTTCCTTGGAAAAATTGTTCCTCATCTCCAACCTGAACCTCCCCTAGTGCAACTTGAGGCCATTTCCTCTTGTCCCATGGCCTGTTCCTTGGGAGAAGAGACTGACCCCCCCTGGCTACACCCTCCTTTCAGGGAGTTGTAGAGAGCCAGAAGGTCTCCCCTCAGTGATCTAGTGTCTGAGAACCACAGCACTGATCTGTAACTCCTTCTGCAATAGGCAAGGCTGCCCTGATGCTTGAGGCTGTATGGACATTACTGAGGTTGTATGGACATTACTGACTTCTCCCACTGAAATAGAGGTCAAAATTAAGGAATTCACATGATTGCCCAGCAACACATTGGTGACCCGCCAGAACCAACTGGGAGGATACAGTCATACTGGCAAAAAAATAAAAAATGGTTTCAATTAGTGTAACTCATCTGAGCCCAGGTGGACACTCAGCACAAATTACAATTCTGCCACAGCCAGGGAGGGGAGGATTATCCTTATAAATTATCCTTATAAATTCTAAGAGGTGAAGGGAGTCTGAAGTTCAAATATCTACGTGCAGCTCAGTCAGCCTGCAAACAAAACAAGGCAGTTGTCTTTGTAAGATGAACAGCAGTACTAATTCCCACAGGAGTTTATCCATCATGGAATCTTAAGTGCATTTAACAGCCTTGCACAAATCCCCACATTTGTGCATTTATGAAATATCCATAATTTCATCTGATTGAATGTACAGATTCCATGTGGTTCCATGAAAAGCATGGAAAAGCAGCAGAATCAACCCTGGGAAGTCGTGGCTCCTCTCTCCCTGCCGTCTTCTCCCTGGATTTCTCCTCTGCACAAAAATGTCGTGATGCAGAGGGAAAGACAGGGGCAGAGAGCCAGAGGGGTCAGTCACAGCTCTGGGTGTTACCACACTCCAACAAAGGAGGAGGCTGTAGAAGTTCTGCAGAATTTGGATGGTGGCTTGGTTACCAGCAGGACAAGAAAAGCAAGCAGACTGCTGAAATTCCAAAACAACCTGAAACAAACCCAAACCAGTCATCCGGCCAGAACTGCCTTTAAAAGCCCTGCTCCCTGCTCACCTGGCACGGTCCTTGCAGGGCCAGGCTGGCCACTTTTCCTAAGCTGCATGGCAATAAATTAGAGCCAGCAAACGCCACAGAGATAAAACAAAATAAATGACTGTAATTACTATTCAAAGCTCGTTTTTTTATCAGAACCATTCCCCATACAGATGCAGACATTCTGTACCCACTTCAGACAAAGCCCAGACGTTTCCCAAAGCCCAGACCTGGGGGTAGATCCATCTGTAGGTCACGGTCCCGCTCGAATCCCCAATCCCCGTAACCCACGTCCAACCTACCCGCAAGCACACAGAAGAATGAAAGGATCACTGGCCAAAAAAAACCTAAAATACCAGTCCTGAGACTCCTGGATGCAGAGCTGAAGGGAGGAGCTGTGTCAGAACACCTATCCTATGGTGGGGAAGACCACCAGGCTGGTGAGAAAGCAAAGCACTTTGAATTGTGTAAAGGATCAGGTAATCAGGGAGGATACGTCTAGAAATAACAGGAGCAAACGTAACCCAAACCCAAGGCTTCTCCTTCAGTTGATCCAGGGCTCACTGGGCACTGCCAAAACTGACCATCCCAGCATCACCCAGCGACACAGATCATTACTCCAGCACCAGAGAGTACTTTATAGTGATTTGATTATTCACTAGCAGCAGCTCTGCAGCCATTGCTGACAGAAAGATGAGAAAGGTCAATCCTGAGATATCAAGCCCAAAATCTCTTTCAGAGGCCTGAGCATCAGTAAGGTCAACCTGACTTGGCTCTTACACTACAGGAATGTGGCTGAGGCCCCATCCCTGCAGGGATTTAAAAGTTGGTTGACAGAANTCAGCCTCCTCTTCCTCCAACTAAACAATCCCAACTCCCTCAATCCATCCTCATAAGCCTTATTCTCCAGGCCTCTCACCAGCTCCGTGTCCCTCCTCTGTACTCGCTCCAGCACCTCGATATCTCTCTTGTGCTGAGGTGCCCAGAACTGGACACAAGACTCAAGGTGCGGCCTCACCAGTGCTGAGTACTGGTGGTTGGACTGGATCTTAAAGGTCCCTTCCAACCCAGACAATCCTATGACTCTACAGCTTTTTTCCCCCCCAGTGGCTCTCCCAAAAGCATAGGTACAATGTCTTCCTTCCCTGCAGTACCTGTTTAACAGTCTCTCTGATGTTTTTCAGGCGGATTCTGTTCATCAGCCCACCAGGAACAACGTGGTTCCCATCACTTGTCTCTGGTTCCTGTGCCATGACTCCTTGCTGTGGCTTTCTTGACTTGCCACCACTTGGTCGCTCCCAGACCAGCTGCCGATGCATCTGCCTGATCTTCAGGGCGCAGAAAGCCCGGAGAGCATCCAGCTCTCCAGCAGGTAACGGGGTCATTCCTGCCAGGCACAAACAAACCAAACAAAGGTGTCAATTACTGCAGCAGGGCAAGAGAATAATTACTGGTCTCACACCTGTGCCAGCGCATACTAGTTAATATAACCCCAACCCCAATGTCAAGCCTAGAAGCAGTAACAGCAGTGCAGAATTTAAATACAAACCTGGGTGATAACTGCAGGAACTTGTGCAATAAATGTCTCTATAAACAGTCTCCAAAGAGGAGAAGGGATCAGAACCCTAAAGAATTACATTACTTAATAATATGGTACAAATACTTTAGTCAAGATTAAATACTTAAAACCTGTGACATTAAATAACCTGAGTTTCAATGACTGCCTAATACAGATTTAGCTTCTTCCTACCTGAAACTGCAACTTGCTAAAACTAAATGAGTTCACACTTAAGAGAGTTACTCATCTAGGAGCTCTATGGAGCAATTCATAAGACACTGGAAAATTAGAGGCAGCTTCTACTGAGGCATCTCTGGAAAACACCTCAAATCTCTTCAATAATCTATAGTCCAGCATCTTTGGGGCTGGGGGGAGGGTAAGGAAATGTAATTATATTAGAAAATACTTTTCTCTAAAGCTTCAATGATCGTTTCTTAAATTCTTCTATGACCTTGTGCCGTGGTTTAGCCTTAGGCGGCAACAAAGAACCACGTGGCAGCCACTCGCTCTAAAGCCCGTCCACGGTCAGGAGGGCAAAATCAGAAGGAAAAGGCAAAACTGGTGGGTTGGGATAAAGGCAGTTTAACAGAACAACAAAACAGCAACAAATAACGCGGGTAAAGAAGTATGAGAACACGATTACAATGGCGACCGCTCACCGACTGCNCCCGGCCAGCTCCTGTCCCCCTCCCCTGCCCCTGCCCGGCCAGCTCCTGTCCCCCTCCCCTGCCCAGCCAGCTCCCCACTACCCCCTGGGCATGGCTCACATGGGATGGAATACCTGTGCCCTGCTAGGAGAATTAACCCTGTCCCTCCTGGAACCAGGACACCTTGTTTAAACAATACCATTTTACCCTTTCATCCTCTCTCGAACTTCCCAGTGGCACATAATAAATAAAACCCGAGAGATTGCCCTTCAGAGGGGCAGGTAAGGATGGATCTACAGCTTCATTCGGTGCTTAGTGGGAGATTTTCCCCAGGCTTCCACCCAGTCCATCAATCCAGGCTTATCACTTCCATGAGTAACTGTTTTACAATTGCAGCATTTCCCAAGCATCAGCAGACAGCGATGGTCTTAAGAGACACCACAGCCTTCAACTGTTTAAACAGGGGAGGGCACCCCTCCACCTAAACACTTTGATGGGTGCAATTAAAGGAGGAGCCAGAACATTCCAGCAAGAATCACTGGGAGCCCCGTGCTCAGCTTTGCACACAGGCAGTGCTAACAGAGCTCTCCCTTCCCAGGGCTCCACTCTGGCCGCCAATGCACGCTCTACGGGCACAGCAGCAGAAGCACTAAGAGAACCCCAGTTTTGGGTTGTATGGTCAGGCTCAATGTCAGAAAGTTACTCGTTAAATATTAGCTTGCCTTTAACTGTAAATAAAACTCAAGGATCAAGGACTATGATTTCACAGAAACAGGAACAGAAGGTGTCAAGAAAAGTCAGCAGAACATTACATCCTGAAAGATTAGGCTTCCAACTGCCCTGTGACTGCACTTCCAGACAGGAGGTTCACCCGTCCCTCAGCTGAAGGAGCAGGGATGTGCACAAGGGGATCTCTGCACCCCCTTTGCTGGCTGGTTTTATTTCTTGTGCCTTCCACGTGTTCCCTCCTCTCCCTCCGAGCCAGCCACGCTCCACCGCTCCATCTTCATTTGTGGTGGCAGATTTAAGTGTCACCGTGTGTCTGTCTACAGAGAACCCCTGCCAGGGCCAGCTCCTGTTCCAGAGGAGCGTTCCGCTGACGCTTGGCTGCCCCCAGTCCCACACTCTCACACCCTCTGCGCTGGAGAGGAGTAAGGCAAGAGGGGGTGACAAGAGCAGCAAAACCAGCCAGCAGACACCAAACCAGAGCACTAAGGTCACCAAGCAGGGAATATTTGGAAAGTAAAGCACAACAAACCAGAGCAAGAGGCTGCTCTGGGGGTCTCAGCGTGTACCCACAGGGATAATCTCCATGTGGATGCTCTGTGGTTTCTAGCTAAGTGACCTACATAGGCCTGTGAGCAGCTCCAGCTGTAAGTGTGACATTCCAATCTAGAGGAGCAGAGGGAGAACAATAAAGACAATCTTTACTGAGTTTCCTTTGCCTTTGATGCTTCTGATTTAACAGGAAAACAGGCAAGCAGTTTGTTCTTGTGCTCTACTTTACGAATAAAAAAAACTATGTAAAATGGTTAAGAGAGAGAAAATTGGGAAAGGCTGATAACTGCTCTTCAGAAAGACTTTAACTCCTCATCTCAAGATAACACTTTCCTCATTACCAGCATTTGTACAACCAGAGGCAGCAGCTCCCATGAACTCGCTGCCACAGCCCAACCTGCCAACACAGCGTGCAAAAGCTTTGTGCAGATCACACAGAACTGAGAGAGACCCTGAGACGTCAGGCTATTTATTACAAACAGGAATTTAAAGCAAATAAAGTTCCTCCAGCGTGGTGGAGGGTGCCCTCAGTTCCCACCAACACGACTGAGATGAGACCTTGGAGAATCTACATCTTCTGGAAGATACCCATTCTTTCCCAATTCCATGAAATCATTAATGAAGCAGATGAACTTTCTGTAACAGGAGGCGTTTCCATGTCGCTGTTGCTGGGTGGAACTTCCCCATCCAGCCTACATTACTACTGTTCTACTACAGAATTAGTCTGGAAACTCAGGGCCTAACTAGGCCCACAGGAATCCCCCAGCCCATGCATGTTATCAAGCCATGAGCTTCAGGGCTGAAAAGCTCAAAAATAAGATTGATTCAGTCCTACCTCCTGCAGGTCCACCCACAGCAGGTCCCACAGGAATGTGTCCAGCTGGGGTTGGAATGTCTCCAGAGGTAGAGACTCCCCCACCTCTCTGGGCAGCCTCTGCCAGGGCTCTGCCACCCTCACAGCAAAGAAGTTCCTCCTCCTCATCTTGAGATGGAACTTCCCATGTTCCAGTTTGTGCCCGTTCCCTCTTGTCCTGTCCCTGGGCACCACTGAATAAAGCCTGGCCCCATCCTCCTGACACCCACCCTTGAAGTATTTCTGGGTGTTGATCAGACCCCCCTCAGCCTTCTCTTCTCCAGACTGAACAGCCCCAGGTCCCTCAGCCTTTCCTCAGCACAGAGATGCTCCAGGCCCCTCATCCTCTTGGTGCTCCTCTGCTGTCCTCTCTCCAGCAGTTCCCTGTCCTTCTGGAACTGGGGAGCCCAGGGCTGGTCCCAGTGCTCCAGCTGGGGCCTCCCCAGGGCAGAGGGGAAAGTAAAAGGGGGAAGAATGTTCCCTAGTGAAGAACTACAAAAATCTGAAACTTCTTCATTAAGAGGATAAAATCATCCCAAGTGTAACTTTCAAGGCAGAGCTCTGTTGAGATGGAAAACCCTCAACATTACACCCCTCTCATTCATTCAATGAATCTGAACTTTCAAAATCTCTATGAATCAAACAGTCTTCCTAAAATACAGCAGAATCTTGTGACCATCTCAGAGAAGCTCGCCAGGAGAAGCCTCTCTACTACAGATGAGATGATCTACATTAACTGTCTTCTCACAGACTTGGAAAGCCAGTAATAGAAAGCTAAATCCTGAGGATGAGTCAGGAACTCATAACATTGATTCACCACTGTTGCGAATGAGCAATTAACAACAGCCAGAAATTGTCTTAGGTCATGTTCTCCTACGATACATGGATGGCTTGAGGAAGCTTCTACGCAAATGCAACGCCATGAAGCACCCAGGCAGGAGGATCTCCCTGGTTACTCAGTCTTACAGGTCACCTACAGAACTTCTGAGTTTGTTCACTTCCCATGCACACACAGATTGAGGAAGGTTCCCCTTCTGCCTCAATTAGTTTTTGCTCGACTACAGCTTTCTTGCTCTCTTTTTTTTTTTTATTATAATTAAAAATAGTATCTCTGACCCACTTTTTAGAAAGACTTAAGCAGGACTTGGATCCCACCATCTGCTCTCACAGTTGCTTGTATAACCAGTAGCTTTGAAGAGGATCCTTCTCTCCTCCCTTCCCCTCGCCACCTCCGTACACCACATCTTTGTGGGTCTGGTTAGAGCTGCTCCATTGTTGTGGCCAAAACTGGTGCCCTGCCGCCTCCCTCAGCTTGGGAGAGGAACTAAAACATGGCAACACATGCAATTCAATAATCACCACAACTGATTAGTGGGGGGGGAAACCATTTCACACCATAAATTCTGAAGTCTTGTTAACTTTGGAGGGAAAAAGAAGCCATCCCAAGGGTCTCTTCCAGCCTGTATGATTCTATGATACTCCTAGTACCCGTACAGCTGGAGACAAAAACTAAATAGCCCAGTAAAATGTTGAGGATTTAAATTCAAATTTTTTGAGGATTAAATTTAAAATATGGTAAGGATACTTTTTTATTAAATGTATTTATCCAGCTCTTGTGACAATACATCACTGGGATAACATCACTGTTGGGAGCATCAAAGCCATGTGTGCTACGGAAGACAAACTGCTTTCTGAGAAAGCACAAAAGAGAAACTCCATACTTAATTACCTGGCTTAACTTTAATAGCTTGTCTATAAAATTCAAGTCTAGTTGAAAGTTTGCACCCCCTTTTCAAAAGGAACAAGAATTATACCCTCTCCTGCAGTTACTGAACTCACCAGCATGAGTTTTCAGGACAGATTTGTCTCGCTTAACGCCAGCTTCTACATTTTTCAGATCAATCCATTCTCCCCCAACATCTCTGGCTGCAGCTGCAGAATCCCCTACTCCAGGGTGATCCTCTGTGACCAAAAAGAAAAGACCAGATAGCTTTGAAGGCAGGCTGGAAAGGACACAGGACTGGAGAAAAACAGAGCGGGAGGCAAGTAAACAATCCTCTACTTGAGCTTGAGTTTCCCCTGTTGAGGGGAGAGAAGCTGAACCAACAAGCTTGTGCCCCCACAAAATACCTCATATTGCCCATTTCTAACCACAATATGGGATATACCGAGAAAGAGAGACCACTGCTTAGAGCTTGCTGACACATCCCATTTTACCCATAATACTAACTTAACCTCCATCTACCTCCTCCCTCACTCAGCCCCACCACTTATTCCCAGCCCTGCAGTTGTGGTGGCACAGGAAGCCCCGGGAGCTCAGGTGAGCTGTCTCCAAGTATTGATCCAAGTGAAACATAACATGAGGCGGGGGCAAAACACTATCTGTATCAGCTCCCTGCTTTCCAGCTTGTTCCAGTACAACCCCCGTCCTGCAGAAACGGCGTGAAAGGGAGTAACTGGGAAAGGACAGAAGATTTAAGAGGGCTGAGAAGTCACTGGCAGCAACAGCAGGATGCGTGGTCCCGGTTCAAAACACTGAGCACACCCAAGAAGCATCTGAGTTCTCTACCAAGTCCCCTATGGGGACACCAGCATGACAGGTCTCCTATGGCTTTTAGTGGTTATATGTGCTGCTGTGGGTAAGCTCTATACCATGGAATATTTTTCCCCAATATATTTTTCTATGAGTTATTCCCCAGTTTCTCATTTAACTGGCAGTACTCAGAAGACTCCGTAATTTAATGAAGCATTAACCTTGTAAGGATAAAAAGCAGTAACACTTTCTAAAAACACCTCTGCATACAGCAAGGCTTCCTCCCAGCATGTACTCCTTGATGCCAGGAATTAGGATTTCAACAGTTAGACATGCAATAATTAAACAAACCCACCTTGTTGGATCTCCATAAAAAAAGCCCTGGTTTATTAAAACCCATCATTGTAAAAGACCAAAAGTTTTAAGCAAAGCCATGAATTCCATGAGACACTGTTGAATTATATAAACACAGCCCAGGTAAGACACCAAGGCAGTAATCCCCACTTCCTTCCAGGCTGGTATCTAACACCATGTTCTGTGTTATGATTCACATCCCTAGACCTGACAACAAATTCTGTCTGCCCTGTTGGGATTTCACACCCAAACAAGCCAGAGTGCAAAGCAGCACCGGTGGGGAGCGGGAGGGGAACACCCACTGCCCTTGTCTGCAGTAGGAAAAGAAAGAGCTTGGCAATTCCAAAGCACAGCCAAGGCTAGTTATATATTGGTCAAGTTGAACTGAGCAGAATCAGCTCAGGAGTAACATTAAGACATTAAGATATAACTTAAGTCTACCAGACCTTTAAAAATATATTAAAGGTCTTTAATATATTAAAAATATATTAAAGCTATAACGTTTCTACCCACTGACAAGCTCCCAAATTAAAGAGATTTGAGAAAATATCCATCTCTTCCAGCACCCACAATACTCACCAGAGCAAACCTGGAGAAAAGGGGAAAGTACAAGAATAACAGAGAACCCCATGGAGACAGAAGAAAACCCAACCAGACATGAAGGCAGTTGGCTTATGTCCTGCTGCCAGCTCCTTTCTCACTCATCTGATGCAGCTTGAAGTATTTCAAGTCCTGGCACTTTCCCTGTGCCCTTGGAAAAAATGTTTTACAGCCCAATTACTTTTTACATGGGGTAACTCAGTGAAGATACCTTGCACGTTATTTTGGGGGGGTTTTCTAACAAGCCAACAGAATTTCAGCCTCACAAGGTTACTAAGGCAGAGTTTCCATGGCCAAATCACACCCCTCTGCGCTTGGTTGCCAGCAAATCCTGCGAGCACAAAGCACAGCTCTAGTCACAAACCGAGGTTCTGCCACTTTGTGTGGCAGGAACACTGCATGCAGTTCTTATGTTTTCATTCTTCAAGTCTCCACTGCACTGATTTAAAGCTCAGACAGGTCTGGAGCACGTTAAGCTCTGCCTACCTGCAGGATTTTGGCCTGCCATCCACGACAACCTTTCCAACGCGTCTGACCCAGCAGATCACTCCAAATCCACCGTGGAACAACAGGATTCAGCTGTCTTAACGCCAGCAGGCTTCTTCCTCCTCACTAAGGGCTCAAAGGTACCTCCTGAACTGTCCACACCAGAGCTACTGCCGCTCTGGCTCAGTTTCACCAGCCAATTTTCTATCTGCAGGGGTAGTCACCGTGGAGCAGCGCTGCAAATAAAACCAGAAACTCGTAACAGGTTGGGTTATACAGGAAGAATGACTGGATTGCAGCAATGGGGGACACGTGGAGGACTATGAGAGCTCAGCTCCCACAACAACAGGTGGATGAAATAATCATTTCATCACCACACCGGGGCCAAGGCAACGCCCTTCAAAGCACAAGCACCCAGCAAAGCGGTGCATCATTAACATCTACCTGGTACACACACAGAAACAATTATCTCTGACCATCAGCCACGACTTCTGAGCAGCACTCCTTTCAAATCTGTACTCAGCTACCAGGTAGCACTGGGATAAAAGCATTCTATTCTGTGATTCTGTGAACAAAAATTAAAATATAGTATCTCTCCACCTTCAGGTTATCAAGCCTCTCGCCACTCAGAAACACACCACCTCCTTGTTCTGCTTAGCTTTTGTCTAGCTAAAAAGAAAACACATCCAGCATCAGGCAGCTGCTGCTCTCACATGAGGAGTCGTGCTACTCAGCATGAAAAAAAAAAAAGACATTAGAAGTTCTCCAGATTCCAGCTCCAGGAACAAATCAGACTTCAGATCATTTAGCAGATATATTTCAAAGCTTTCTTCTTACTTATTGCACCCTTTTTTATTATTAGAATAATGCGATACCAATACCCCGTCTTCCTGTGAATTCATGGACCTACATAACTTCATCCTGGACAGTTTTGCTCCTGAGTAAGCTTCCTCCCTGTTCTCATAAAGTAAGGGCTGAACGTACAAGGAAACATCCCCCTGGAGAGGTGCTTGCAGCAGTCACAGCCAGGGCTCCCTCACCAGAGAGATGGAAACCCCAGCACGACAACAGCAGGTAGATCATTTTCTGTGATGCCCAAAACTCAATTTTGACACTGTACTTGGTGTTTTCTACCAGGGTTAAGGCACCTTCATTTCAAAGGTGTTGATTTTGGCCATTTCCCTACTGAACAAGCTGTGCTGCCTGTTTTATATGCCACATTAACCACCAAAGTCTTTCTGTCAACTGCATACAGGCCCCATGCCCCTAAAACAAATTCAGGACTACTTTCCCAAGGCCAGACTTCCAAAAGTAATCTGCAGTGCCAGACTGCTAGGTCCAAAGGTTTTCTTTCTGTCCCCCAAAATTAAAGAGTTGTTCTGATCTAAAGTTTAAATATTAATAATCACTAAGTAATTATTTTGCTCAGGCTGGAGATGGGTTATTAAGATCAGGTCTAGTTGGAGAAAAACAATGGGAAACACCAAGAGACTGGATGAGTTCTCCAGCCCACAGCCGACAAGCAGCACAGGGATGGGGGTGCAAGAAGATGAATTTCAGCAAATCCCATGCCTGGCTGAAGTAGAAATGCTTCCTAATATTAGATAAGACCCGTATTAACTAATTTTCACAGGGAAAAATAGGTATTTGTTACAACATCAGTAAATAAATAGCTTGGAAGCTCTAAGTAACCTTACAGATAGCAAATAAAAGATGCTCACAGACAACTGTTGAGTTGTATCTGCTGTTGTACAGCTTTTATTCCTCACGAGGCTGAGGTAATGCCTTCACAGACCAGCAGAAAGCAAGCTGAGTGCTTCAGGAAGGGCTGTGAAGAAGAGAAGCCATGGAGCTGTTTGAAGTATTTCTCTAAAACATGACTTTGTCTCACAGACAGGGTGCCGAATCCCTCACCCACCGCCCGGAGGAGGCTGCCGTGCCGCTGGAAACGGGAATCTCAGCGGAAGGACACCTGAGGGAACAAACCTCCATCCTCTCAGCGGGCACAAAGGTGGTGGCCACACACCAAAATCATGAAAAAGAAAACATTTCCAAGGGGAAACGGCCGATTAAGAAATTCTTCTCCGTGCCCTTCGGAGCTACAACCCAAAGGCATGAGGTGGGGTGTCGCTTTGGGGTTCGGCGTTTTTTCGTTTCACAATCCTGCATTTCCAGGCAGAAAACATGAGGTTTCCAAAGCTATTTAAGACACACCTTAAATGAAAAAAACCTCCTTTTTCGAAACCCCGACACGTGATAGAGTAGCTTAAGCCGCCTTTCCCTGCACTACTGGCCACCCACACCGGGCCTCCTGCGGCCTCGGCACCTCGGGCCCAAGGACGAGCCCCCCCCGGCCCACTCTCGAGCCCAGCCGCGACCCTGGTTCGCTGTCAAGGCGAGTAACCCCTCACGCAGCAGGGACCCAAATCCCCGCCTGGCCGCCTCCCTGCTCCCCCTCGAGGCCCCGCCGGCACCTTCCCCTCCAGGCGCCCTTCCCCTGGGGCACACCGGAGCTCTGGGAAGGCGCCCTCCCTCTCCTCATGGCGCGGAGGGCGCCGGCCCCCTGATGGAGGCCGAAGCAGCGCACAACGGCCCTCACCGGGCGGGCGCCTACTCGCTCCCCGCCACTCACCGTGGGCCCGGCCCCCGGGAGCGGGGTCAGACGGAGGAGAGCCCGGCCCAGGGGAGCGGAGGGAAGGGAAAGGCCCGGCCCCCGGTGCTCTGCCGGCCCAGCCCGCCGCCCTGCGCCTGAGGTGGGACTGGCCGTGGACCCGGGGGTGGGCAGGGGAGGCCGGTTCCTTCACTCTTGGCGCCGCCTCCTCCCGCCATCTCCCTCGGGGAGCGAGGAAAAAGTGCTGCATCCAGTTCTGGGACGTCAAACATGAGGACATGGAGGTCTTGGAGCGGGATCAAAGGAGGCCACGGAGATGCTGGGAGGGCCGGAGCCCCTCTGCTGGGAGGACAGGCTGAGAGAGCTGGGGGGGTTCAGCCTGGAGAAGAGAAGGCTCCAGGGAGATCTTAGAGCCCCTTCCAGGCCCTCCAGGGGCTCCAGGAGAGATGGGGAGGGACAAGAGTGGGAGGGGAGCAATGAGACAAAAGGCTTTGACCCTGAAAGAGGGCAGATGGAGCTGAGCTGTGGGGAAGAACTTCTTTGGGGTGAGGGTGGTGAGAGCCTGGCCCAGGCTGCCCAGAGAAGCTGGGGCTGCCCCATCCCTGCAGGGGTTCAAGGCCAGGTTGGAGGGGGCTTGGAGCCACCTGGGCTGGTGGGAGGTGTCCCTGCCCAGGGCAGGGCGTGGGAGCTCAATGATCTTCAAGGTTCCTTCCAACCCAAACCATTCTTCCATTCTTGCTTTTATATCGTTGTTCTTTCTATATTGAAAGCACGGCTTGGGAGGTGCAGCATGGTGAGACATGGCACCCTCAGGCAGGTGCTGGCAAGGGTGAAGGCCAGGCTGGGCCGTGGCCCTGGGGCACTGGGGACTTTATGGGCAGCCTGTTGCCACCCTGTCCCTGCTCACCATGGTACAGCCATGTGTGACGCTGTCATGGAAATAAGGTGCAAGAAGTTGGTATTTCAGGGGATGAAATCCACCTGGAGTTTGAGGTCCAATTTCAAGAGGTACATCATGGTAAAAGCAGCTCTTCTTTATACCGGGATCTCGGTGTAATGTTGCTGTTTCAGGTTAGCTGATAACGCTTTCTTTTATCAAGAAAAGGTTGTTCTTCAGCTCTGGGATGCATAGCATGTTGTCTGTCACATGTAGGTCACTGAGGTATCTCACCCCCCTCGAACACCTTGTGCTTTATTGGGACTGACCTGCCGAGCTCTCAGCCCAGCAGAGATCTTCAGGACAGAGATCTTGTCACCTCTCATGTTTGATGAAGTGCGGAGCGTGCTGCAAGCAGCTCAAGGCATCTTGTTTCTCTTGAAGCGGAGAACCCTCTGTGCTGCAGCTGTACCTGTAGTATAAGGAGAGCTCACCCAGTCTGTATTTTCCTTCTCAGGAAAGTGAGGATGCAAACACAGGAGCAAGCACCCCAGCTGAACAAGATCAGTGTCTGGAAGGATCTCAGAGGCAGGCTGACAGTTTTCATGCTCTGGGTTATAAACAGTGGTGAAATAGGGTCGGGAGAAACATTACCTTTTCTTTAAAATTCTAATCAAGATAGCCAGAATCACTCAGAATAATACAGATCCTCACAGTTCCCACTAAATACCTGCCTGGCAGCTCGATACTTCATTGCTCAGCATCGTCTGTTTTTTAATGGCAACAGTTGACTTGAGATTATTACTGACCTGGTTGGTATTTGGATTTATTCCCGAGCGGTTAAAGACTTTGCAGCTTCGTGTTCTCGGCCCTTTTTAAAATTCATCATTTCAGAGCATAGAAAATATATTGTTCTATCAAGTTTATTTCGCTGACATTTATTCAGTGGAGAGTGTGATCCTAATATTAAAGGCCTTTGTTTTGAAGCCCAGCATACAGATCATTCTTTTCACTGGTTTTGCCTAAACCGGGTCGTTTTATCACTGCGGTTCCCCTCGGTGGTGTCTAGGAAGTTAATATGTTGAAAAGGCATAATTATTTGGAGCATTCTTTGTTTTTAAAGGATTTGTGAGTGATAATAGATGGCTCAGCCCAGTTGTGTCAGAAGGTATTAAGATATCTGTCTGCAAATGTCCTGGAGTTGGTCCTATATGGAGCCATAAATAATACCGTGAGAGAAGCAGTGACAGGCTTTTACTCCAGCTCCTCTCTTTATCCTATGTTATATTAAAATTAAACACAACTGTTGAATTCCTTCGTGTGGGTAAATGCTTTTGGATGTCTCCTTCTATTAAAGTTGTAATACCCCCTTTAACCAGAGGGCTGCATAAGGATCCCTGCTTCCCAGGTGTGTGTCTCAAATAATCATCATCTCATTCATGTTGCCAGTTGAAGTATGGTGTGAGGCCGGTGGAATCGAGCATGTTCTGGTGGTGGAGGCAGTTGATGTGGCTCGTAGCTGAGACGCTGGTACGTGTTCTTCCCTGTGGAAGGGCAGGTAGTTTGAGGCTGGTTGTTTGAAACTCCTGAAACGTGAAGGACAAAGGCAGGAACTCTTAGGAAATTTCAAAGCATTGGTTGACAGTTCAAGGTACAATAAAGGTTCCCTTCTTTATCAGCACAGACACGGGAAGTACTGCCAAGTGGCACCTCGACACCATAAATCACAGAATCCCAGAATCTCAGGGATTGGAAGGGACCTTGAAAGCTCCTCCAGTCCAATCCCCTGCTGGAGCAGGAACACCCAGAGCAGGTCACTCAGGAACGTGTCCAGGGGAGTTTGGAATGTCTCCAGAGAAGGAGACTCCACCCCCTCCCTGGACAGCCCCTGCCAGTGTTCCCCCACTGAGCAGAGTGGGCAGTTTGAACACATTGCAGAGGGAATGCTCTAGGGCAGGCAGCACCCGGGGAGGTCAGTGCTATGGGCCTGTCGGGTTGGAAACGGTCCTTTCAGTTGCCATTAATTCACATCTCTAATTAAAGAAATGGATTGATCTTTGCTTAAAGTTGCCAGAGACTGGCCAGTGTCCAGGGCAGATCAGAGCTGTGCATACAAATTACATGTTAAAAGTGTCTGCTGTCCTGCAGAAAGAGGAAAACATAGACCTGCGTTTGTAGGGAGCTGCTGTTAACTGCACTCCTGGTGGTGGGAGGGAACCACAATTAGCTGCCTTTTGGCTCGGCTTCATGGTGGAGAAGAGAGGACTGAACATCTTTTGTGAGAAGAGAAGATAAGGCTGTGTCTTGCTGTCTGGTCCTTGGTCACAGCAGCGTCTCTGCGGCTGAATCTCTCCATCGCAGCTTCCACAGGAATCTTGATATTTTGGGTCTGAATAGATTCAGTGCTGCTTCCTACAGCAACTGGAGCGTAAGAAAGTCCCAGCACGTCATCCTCTTGCTTTGGGAGACAAAGGTGTTGGGTTTTAACTGGGTCTGTGTCCTTTTCTACATGTTTGCATCACTTCTTTTATCCACACACCCCACCCCCCCATGCAGAGCTGTCGTAGGTGCCTTCAAGGAGATGCACTAAACAGTTGGGTATTTGAGTCCAGTGGTTTATCATCACCTTTCTGAGGAACAACGTGTTCCCCTCGATGGCCTTTAATGGCTTCAAGCTGCAGCAGGGGAGGGTTAGGCTGGCCACGAGGCAAGAATTCTTCCCAGCAAGAGTGGTCAGAGCCTGGACTGGGCTGCCCAGGGAGGTGGTGGAGTCCCCATCCCTGACTGTGTTTCAGAGTAGATTGGATGTGGTGTTGGGGGATCTGGTGTAGGGGAGAACTTGTAGAGTGGGGCTGATGGTTGGACTCCATGATCCCAAGGGTCTTTTCCAACCAAAGGATTCCATGACAGGTGGGGATTTTTTTCCTGAACGTGACATTAATTCACCTGAAAGAGGAGAACTCGGAAACCCAGAGAGTAAAAGTTTGAGGTTTTCCTTGTTTTCTTCTCTCCCTCTGTTGCCTTTGTTCCAAGCTCTCCCTGTGGGCCCTCCCGCTGCCTTCCCGGGGTGCTGCCGTGGGCAGGGCCTGCAAAGGGGAAGGCAAAGCATCACACGCGGGTTTTAACAGATCGATACCAGACTTATTGCTCAGTTTTCTTCAGGAAGAGTTTGACTCTGTTGGGAATCTTCCAGAATTCACTTCAAACCGACGAGCTGTTTTGACAGCTCAGAAAATGCCTTAATTTAGAAATTGCAGCTTTTCCTGTTGACGCTCTGTTTAACCCATCGCGTTCCATCTGGTGTAAAAACACAGCATTTATTCCTGCAGCAGCAGCTTTTGTGATCCCACTCGCTGCAGGGTTGGCTCCTACACCTGTGTAACTCGTATTAGTGAGGCTCCTTCTTCTTCTCATTCTGTATTGGTGGAATATTCTTTCTACTGGGGCAGGTGAAGTGATTTGTGGTCTGTTCAGAGAGCGCTGTTTGGAGATCTCTTCAATCTCTTCTCAAGGTGGGCTTATTCCTGAGAACTCTTGTTGCCCTGGAAGAAGGAACATCAGTGTTGCTCGGAGCATTTCCTTACTGCGAAGGAGGTGAGTTCTTTTGGGTGACTGTAGTTTTGGGGAGTAAATCGTTGTACCCCATGCCAGGAGACCAAGTCTTCGGCAGGAAGTCAACTTGATGATCTGATTCTAATTAGTTTCTTGATTTAATGGCAGTAATTTTACTTTCACAGTGGCAGGCACTGTCCCAGCTAGCAGCAATAACAGAGTCGGTTTCCTTAAAGGCCCATTTAGGCTGCATCCTCTGTTGGATCTTAAGCAATAATGAGCAGAAACCTATAGTTATTTCAAAACAATGGTATTTAGATGGTTAACAGTGTCAGGCTGCTTTGCCTGAGCCTGGTGACTGGGAACTGCCAGTATAAGAAAATGAGTGCTCATAAAGTTAAAATGTAGTTTGAATTGATTCCGTTTCCTTCTAAGATGATCTGCCTTTTGCTTTTTCTCTTTGCTGATTTAAACACCTGGAAGTTGGAGTCCTCGTAAAATGAAAAAGATGCAAAGGAAATCTGCAGAGGAAATTAAACAGCAGGGGATGGGATGTGTTCACACCAGGATAAAACCAGAATGACTCCACAGAAGATCATTAAAAGCAACTGACCCAAAAGGGCTGATCACCTTAGTGACCCGATGGCAGAAGTGTCACTGAAGTACCGTTGTGCTCTCAAAGATTGTACTTCAGCTGCAGAGCTGTAACGACTTGTGGCTTTAATTGTTTTCCCCTGAAGCTTGTGAGGATCTGGCTCTCCACAGCTGGGTTAGAATTGGAATAGGTGCCTTCACATCACGGTGCCTTTTGAGTTGTGGATTTTGGAGAGCCTGGCAATCCGTGCTGGGGAATCCCTTCCTGCCAGCAAAGAACCTCCCGAATCACTGCACCCGCCTGTTGGTTACCAGAGTGCTCCTCAGGGGGAGAGTGGGGCTGCCTGGCAGGGCTGTGGGACCTTCTTAGGTGGTACTGGTAAAGAGAGAAATACTGGTCCAGTGTGGGGCAACAAAGGTGATGGAGGGATCAGAGCATCTCCCATAGGGGAAAGGCTGAGAGAGCTGGGACTCTTTAGCCTGGAGAGGAGCAGGCTGAGGGGAGACCCCATTAACGCTCACGAGTGTCTGAAGGGTGGGTTGAAGGAGGATGGTGGTTCCTGGTGACAGGACGAGGTGGCAGCGGGCACAAGCTGGAACCCGGGAAGTTCCCTTCCAAGCTGAGACCCAAGTGAAATGCAGGAAGCTCTAGGAGTTGGGAGCTGTAGAATTCCATTAGCATTTTAGATGAACTCCGAAGCTTTTCCAGACTGGCATTCCTGCATGCACACTCTGGCACAGAAATGCTAGAATATTGTCTGTTTTCAGCCCCAGAGAGCTCACCTCTGGTGAGCAAAGTGCTGGGGAGCAGAACCACCACTTAGAATAGATTAAATCCCAGCNCCAGGCCTCTCACCAGCTCCGTGTCCCTCCTCTGCACTCGCTCCAGCACCTCCAGATCTCTCTTGTGCTGAGGTGCCCAGAACTGCTGAGACAATGCTGCTCACCAGAACCGAGACACAAGGGTCCGAGGTACAACATGCATCCATATGTATGTATGTTATCCTATATACCTATATCCTTATCCTATATACCTTTGTATATCGTTTAAATTATACAATTACCTGGTGTATTAGTCCCATTGACTTACAAGAGGAGTCTCCTTTATCCCACCGGATTTCTGTCTGACAGGCACAGGAAAGCCTTCAGCATTGACACATACAAGATATTTAAGCCTTGGCCCCTGCTCCTACTGGTAGCACTGGGGGAGTCCTTTAAACGTGAGACTCGCCCAGGGGCCTGCTCTGCTGTGAGGAGGTGGTAAATCACCCCAGCAGCTCGCAGTGCATTTGGAGAACTCGCTGTCAGAGCCCCGGGAAGGGGACAGGCAGTGTTGTCTCAAGGGGGAGTCGAAGCAGGCAGCACCGCCCAGCCTATTCTCAGAAAACCCATCAGAGCTGGATTCAGCTCTTACCTCCCCTCGAGTTCTTCATCCTCCTGAAGTGTCTGGCTTTCTAAAGAAAGAAAAAGAGACCACTAAGCCAGTGGAAGAGAGGACACCACACACACACACGCTGTTTTATTACCTTCCCCTCCTATCTGTACTAAACTACAGTTTACTGAAATTAATTAGGGTAGCAGCACCAATTAACTGAGAACTCATTAGGGGAAGTCTTTTACCCTCCTGCATCAGCTTCCAAGTAGGAGTGTGGGGATTAAGTACCTCCTTCCTGTGTTTTACAGGCTCTGCAAAGGGTCCACAATTATTAACTCCTCTAAGGCACCTCCCAGCTGAAGCTGCCGAGCAGTGACACAGCCACGGGAACTGAAACCGAGCCCTGGACACGTCCCCTCCAGCACGGTACAGCGGCTGGGGACCACCAGGGAAGGGTGACACTCGTTTCAGTCTTTCCTTGAACAGGTAAACGAGCCTCAGAATCCTGCCTTTTGCAATAGCATTAAGATCACACAAGTGAAAAGAACAAGAACCTAAAAGAAGTTCTCAATTGTCATCTTCAGAGCTGTGAAAAGCCCCAAAGCCCTTCTGAATAGTGCCAGGCATTCGAAAGCGTTCGTTTTGGTCCCAAAGGACTTTCTATAGCAGTGAGGTGGCATCCAGGTGGGACTGTGTCATCCCCTCAAGACATGAACTCCCGAGTACATGGTTTGGTCACCCCGTGCCACCCCACGGGAGGACGCGTTCCCGCCGTGCCCGTTTTCAGGAGAGCTGCCGGGGGGGGTATCGCGGTGCGGTCGGTCGGTATCCTGGGGTCAGCACGGGAAAGGGGCAAGAGTTGTCCACCAGGGCATGGACTTAAGAACTGAGCTTCTTCAGCCAACCCAATAACAGGGAGGGACGGAGCCAGAGCCATGCAGATGTTGCTGGTCTGAGGAGCACTACTCAGCGAGGTTCTGGTGGCAGAACTGGAACTGGAGAGGTGAGAAGGAAGATCAGGTTCTAGTAGCCAAGCCTGGCCGGGTGCAAGTCCTCTTGGCTGCTCCTCCTCCTGGGATTTCAAGCACTTGCAGCAGCAGATTCCAACACAGGCACCACCAGCAACAAACGCCACGAAGACAGACCCAACCAGCAGGAACGGCAGGTACACGGGCACTGAAAACGGAAGGGTGACGTTAGCCCAGCGTTGGCTCCCGGGGATTGCGGGTGATACTCGCTTCTCCGTGCCTTATCGTGCACCAGGGAGCAGGGCAGAGCACTCTTACCCTCAACTCTTCTCACGCTGTGGCAGGATTAGAAACTGGCAATTGCTCCAACAGGCTCATAATAAAGTACAGAGGGTCTGACGGGTAACCGAGCTGGGCCGTGAACACCTACACTGATCGGTTCCAATGGAATCTGGTGTGAGGACCTAATGCAGAAGTTAAGGTGTTAACAGGTTACCTGGAGGCATCCCCATGCATTAACAGAACAAGTTGGCCATGCACATGTTCCACCAGGGATAGAAACATCAGAGGTGTCACCACGTTATTTTGTTAGTACCTTAGAGCCTTTTCTAAGAGCAGGACTGACAGAAAAGCCTTTTGAGTAAAGTTCTTCACTCTTCCCAGTGAAGGGAACTGGGTGGCTCTGGCCATAATAAGAACCGTGCCAGGGCTCCACACCTTCTCCTGCAGTGGTTACAGCTCTAAAGGGCAGAGAAAAGAGGCAGGAGCCGGCTGATGCCACCCAGGGAAGGTGGTTACCGGGGACACAAGGAAGAAAGCACATCTGTTATGTCCCCTCCGGTCTGGTGGTGGCACAGGAAGCTTACCTGGGACTGGAGGCCTGGGGCTGGGCTGCTGATAGTCACCGGGGCAGCGGCCCTGGTCCAGGCGGGCCTCTCTGGACGAGCAGCAGTAGCGCAAGCTGCAGGTGCCACAGCACAGAGTGGCCTCTGGGCCATCGTAGCGCTCGGGGCACTGGAAACCACGGTGCCAGCGCTGGAGGCTGCCAGCCCAGCCGTGACAGTACTCCCCCACCTGCCCAGGGGTGGGTGGCAGGGCCACCAGCAGCACTAGGGCACTGAGAAACCCCCGGGCCATGGTGGCTCTGGCAGGGGTCTCGCCTCTAGCCACTTGGCCCTTTTTGTCACCCTTCTTTCCCTAAAGGCAAAGCCCTCCCCACCCCAGGCAGCAGCAGAGCAGGGTGCTCCCCGACCCCCAAAGCACTACCTAAGCTCCTGCTGGAGCAGGTTTTATCTCTGGGCTGGAGACCTGCCTCTAATCCCCTCTCTACAGCAACAAAGAAGGAGCCACTAATTGAAAACCATTTGCAGCTACTCCAGCTCCACCTTCCCTCCTTTCTCTCCTTCATTCCAGCGGGGAGCGGCTACTGGTTCCTGCTGGAGATGGCACTCAGGGTTAGGCGTTTCCAGCGGCAGGGATGGTCCTCAGCAAGGCTGAGGGGATGCTGAAAGCCCAGGGATGTGGGAGCTGCTGAAGTGTCAGAGGCAAGAGGCTGGTGACTGCGCTGGGGACGACACAGGGTGACAAGTGAGAAATCAGATTTCCAGAGCAGAAAGAACATACAGGGATAACCGGCTTCCAGCAGGCTCTAAAGTGTAACGGGTCTGAGCTGGCACCAAGGTGATACTTACCCCGTTTAACGTGCATCAGCGATTGCAGAAGTACCAAGAAGAAGATGTTCAGCTGAAGACGTAGGAAAAATTAATTTTGAAAGCTCTGAATTGGTCTAATTTCTGCCTCAGTGGTTGAAAACCGAGAGGCTGAAAACTGTAAAGGGTGCCTTGCACTTCTGCTTTCCCTACTCCCAGTGCAATCCACGAGTCAAAGAGTTATTTCAGGGGAGCAATGCCTATTTTAAGATCTTAGAGAAGTTTCCCCTACGCAGGAAAGGCCTCCAGTGTTCCCAGGTCCCCACAGCAGCACGTAGTGGCAGTGACCTCTTCACCCTCTTCATCCTTAGCCTCAAATAACATTTGTGGTCTTTCTTAGTCCCTTTACAAGTCTCACTACCTGCTGGATTAACAGGCTCTGTGGCTGAAGCCTCCTTAGCCTGTGCTGGACTGCAGCCAGGGAGAAGATCATAGAATGATAGAAATCAGGGCTAAATGAGCACCCTGAAAAGCGGGGAATCCGGGCAGCGTCTTGTGGGCCAACATCCTGCACAAAAGCTGGTTCCCACACAGCTTCTTAGGATTGCACTGACTGCAGAGGGGGACTCTCCCGTGCTGCAGACTGGGAGAAACGTGCACAAAATGATCTCCTTTCTGATGGTTTGTTTGTTTGGTTTCATATTGGATAAGGGATCGCACATTTATGCTTTATCAACTATGTTGTAGGTTCAGTTGAGTCGTATTTCAGACTGCCAAAGACACTGCTCACCTTTGGTGCATCATTCTGTAACTGGCTCTCTGGCAAACACCATTAAAGAGATCCTTGGGGTCAGGAATGGTCAGTGAAACCTCTGCCTGGAACCAGAGACCTTTCCAAACCCTGCTCAGCGCTTTCAGATGCATCTTCTGCTGCTGTGTTTCAGCTCTGCAAGTGGAAGGTTGGCTGGTGGCGTAGGACATGATCCTATAAATCCCTGAGCACGATCCAGAGAGCACTGAGCAGCCCCAACAGCCTTCACAAGACAGCCAGAGCTGAGACAGCACTGAGCAGCCCCAACAACCTTCACAAGACAGCCAGAGCTAAGACAGCACTGAGCAGCCCCAACAGCCTTCACAAGACAGCCAGGGGTGAGACAGCACTGAGCAGCCCCAAGCCCCTTCACAAGACAGCCAGGGGTGAGACATCACTGAGCAGCCCCAAGCCCCTTCACTAGACAGGCAGAGGCACAGGCTGTGCCTGGTGGGTTGGATTCTCACAGTGCTGATGCAATGCTGTAAGTCCAAAGCCACCTTTGCCTCAAGGCAGATGCCAGTTTATTCACCCGTTCAACCTCGGCAGGATTAGGCCAGGCTAAATACTAACTTTTGTTATTCCTTCTTGGGGGGAAAAGACAGGTTTTAAGCATGTGCTTAGGACTTTGCAGAGTTCCTCACAACAAAATAGACCTCAGGAAAGATAAGGGGATGCAATTTTTTCCTCCCTTCTTACATTAAAAGAGTATAAAGACACCTGCTGAGCCGGGTATTCAAATGCTAAGAAACACATCAAGCTGTTCACTGGTTAACACTGGGAAGGAGGGCTGCCCTTACACCATTTCCTCTCTCCCTGTTTATCTCTTCGCAGGCAGGGATAATCTCTTGGAAATTCAATGCCCAGTTCCTATCCAGGGCCTGGGTGGGTGGGTGTTCGAGGTGGGGGGGTGGGTTTAGTGAGTGCATTTGTTTCCCGACTCACAATCTCTCATCCTCATTTTGCCCCAGCCCGATGTCTGCTGCGACGTCCTCTTCACCCTCACAGAAGGAAAGAAACTAAATGGTGTATAAAAATTGCATGTGCCCACAGAACTCGGGACCCACTTCCAGCTGTGAGAGGATCCCAGGGGCCGTGGGGACGTATTTGGATGCTGGTTGTGAGCTACAAGGGTAAATCATGAATAAGCTTCTGATTCACCCTCCGTTTTCTTAGTCTTTCACCTCCCAGGGTGAAAATTTTCGTGCCTCTTCTTTGCCAGCTTTGGGGAAGTTTTAAAGAAAAACAATCCAGGCAGTTCTGCATGAGAGGCCAGTGATGATGGTTTCCCATGATTAACAACAATCTAGTTACCTTTTCTGAGTATCCCTGCAGCCAAAACAGCTTGAGCTTTGAATTTACAAGTTACCATGGAAATAGCCCTTGGAGAGCAGTCTTTTTTTGTCCATGTGAGGGTTGTTTCTCTTCTTTAGGGAAATGTACATTCCCCCTCCTTAATTTTATGTTTGCAGCAAGATGATTAAAAATTCCTCTTATTGGGAGCAGAAAGCACAAACTGGAAACTCCCTGATTTGCAGCTTCTTTCCCTTCCCTGCAGCTCCAGGGGTCACTTTTCTTTTGTGTCTCCTCATTGAGAAAATAGCTCTGGGCTTGCCTGGGCTTCATCTGCCCTGGAAAAGCTCTGGCCAGGTTTTAGGTGAAAATGGAGAATCAACAGCATTAGCCCCTGTGAAAACATCCCCCAGCTCTGCAGGAGGAAACTAGCAGGCCTGTAAGCTTATTAGTTTAAAGAGGGACACAATCTCTGCATTTTGATGTAGAAGCCACTCCTGTAGGTGGGCTTTAGAGCTGTGTGTGCCTGTGAGCCCTGTCCCACTGACGCGTGGCCTTACTTCATCAGCAGGAGTGAAGATGAGGGGGGTGGCTGGCCTTACTTCATCAGCAGGAGTGAAGATGAGGGGGGTGGCTGGCCTTACTTCATCAGCAGGAGTGAAGATGAGGGGGGTGGCAGAGCGGGACAGGGCTGGAAAAGGCCCCACCACTCTCTTTGATCCGTACCTACCGATACAGCAGTTGGCCTGCACCCCTGAACATTCCCACCTGACCCACGGGGCAGGACTTGCCAAGTCCCAAAAATGGAAACGGAGCCTGTATGCTCGTTTGCCAGTCCATATCATTCCTCCTCCTCAGCAACGAGCACGGGGCAGAGGTGGCTCACATCAGTGGATTTAACACCATTAGTCCTTTTTTTTTTTTTGGGGGGGGGGGCATTTTTTGACTGAACCGACAATTTCCAACAGACTGCAGTAAAAATCCAGGTCTTCTATTTTCCCTGAATTAGACTTTGACGGCCCCTCTATTCCTGGTGATTTTCCTTCTCCCAACTCCTTGTCTGTTTTCTCCCTCCTGAGGAGCCAGCCTCATTTCTGGGAGGAACCGAGGGTTCCGTCTGTTCCCTGCTGGGCTCTTCCCTCTCGCAGGAGCCCCCTCTTGATGGCAGCAAAAAGCTGGTGGCTCCCACAGCCCTCCTCACCCGAAGGGACAAACCAGCTATTACGGGGGGGTAATTGAGATGGTGATTTCCCCGAGGTGTGCTTTTTTGAAGGGTTGTTCAGCCTGAATGCTCTTGATTGTTCATATACAATAGGTCTGATTTGCAAGAAGAGGGGAGGGTTCCTCCTCCCTTCCCCGGGAGCCAGCGGGAGCTGCCGGAGCTCTCTCGGGGTCAGGATCAGGCCCAGGCGGTGCGGAACGGCGCTGCCCTCGCAGAGGGAGCCTGAGAATCAAACACAGTAAGGGCTGAGCCAAACTTCCCATTGCCAACTCAAATCACAATGCGTTGGAGTTCAAACGAGTCTGGATTATGATTATTTTTAGTTAGTTAGTTGTAAATTTGGGGGTTTTTTTAGTACTTTTTTGAGACGCAGCCGCTGCAGCGTTTAGAGGATTTGAAGCCTGAAATGCTGGCGATCTCACCGGAAAACCTGCTCTTAAAATCTCCAGCTCTGAATCTGGACGAGTGTCTGACCCCTTGGGCTCCTGTTATTTTCTGCTGGAATGTTCTGCAGAAGGTGTTTTCGGGCTGAGGATAAAAGGCTGCCGCCAGCGCTGGCTGTTCCGATCCGGGCCGAAGTCACGTCCCCGAGAGGGATCGTGACAGCTCCAATCATCCTTCACAGGCTTAACTCAAAGTCTTCCTGGGCATTGGGGTTCACCAGAGCGTGGCCAGGGTGCCTGTGGAGTTTGTATTTGCATTTCCCAGTGTGTCTCACCCAACTGGCAGCTGTGTAAAATAATACAGAAAGGGTTTCTTCGCTCATTTGCCAGTGGTTTCCACGTGAGGCCTTGGTGGGACTTTGGAGGTCAGGGTCCTTGGGAGCTACCCTGGTCCTGTATTGCAGAACACGCCTTTGAGGAGGAGGTAACTTTCTGAATATTGAGTTACAGGGACCTTCTCTCCAGCAGGATAATGGGAAGTGTTAAAAAAACTTGAATTTTAACAAGCTGGAGGCTTTCTGTGTGGGGGCCAGCGGGGAATGGGAACCAGCATTTTCATAGCAATTGAGAGACGGCAGAAAAGGTGAAGACTAACCAGGAAGATTTTGGAAACTGGTTGAGGAAAAGGCTGTGAAGATGTTGAAAATAAAGAAAAGAAACTTATGCTCAGTAGGAAAGAGAATAAGGAGTCGGCAGGGAAGGCTCAAAGGGAGGGGTGAGCAGGCAGAATAGGGTTATATTTATCCAGGTGATAACCATAACAATATGCTGAAAGTCTGGCAGTGCTTCTCCTAAGAACACTCCAACACTGAAGATAAAGACAAGAAAATTACCAGATAATTTCATGCAGGAACACATCCTTCACAGTTATATTAAGAAAAGATGGGGTAAGGTAGATGCCTTTCTAAATCGCTTTCCTTTTTAAATTCCCCCAGGAGCAAAGTGCTGCAGGAAATGGAGGCTTGGGACCCGATAGCTCCCAGTTCCAGGGTTCTGTCAGTCCCACAGAAAGGCAGACAGACACACAGCAAACATGCCAACCGGCAAAGAAGCAATCCCTCCACAAGCCCCACGTCACCTATGGGTTTTCAGAAGGCAGTTAAGGTGCATGATGGCTGACTCAGAAGAGATCAGCCCCAGTGGGCTCTGTGCTGGGGATTAAATTAAGCACTGATGTCCGTCACAAGGACTCGTTCCCCTATTTCTTGGTACAAGCCTTCATAGCGCTTTCAGGTTCCTGCTTGTTTCTTTCTCAAAATTACTTTGATGTCTCTTGTGATTGTCTCTCTTGGCACTTCCTTACATTCCACAGACACAGGTTGTGTTCTGCCTGGCAGCTCTGCAATTGCTCTGACACTTGAGAGAAACCTCCTCTGCCATCAGTCCCTTCCTTATCGCCGCTTTGAATTTGCTGGCAGACCGTGCGCCACTCAGCCCCGCGCTGTGGAATTGGCTTTCTCTTCCCTGGCTTGTGGTTTGGGGACCACCTGTCAGAATCCTGCATTTGAAGCCTTTTGGGGATTTTTTTTTTTGCTGGTGTGATTGCACTGGTGAGATTCATCCCTCCGTGGCACAACCGGTGTGGATGGCTCAGAGTGTCAACCACGAAATTGTGCCTGGAGGAAAAGGGCAGACCCTGCAGAGCATGGGCTGCAGAGCCCCCTTCCTCCAGGCTGTTTATCCTCATTCCTGGCTGAACAAGGTGTGAGCAAAGCCCTGTGAAGCTGAATGTTGGTTGTTGCTTCAGGTTCAGATCAGGCTCCTCCGTGCAGACCGTAATAAAAGCGGAATTCAACAGGATACAAACCCAGGTGATGGAACACGGGATCAAATCTCCTTCTGAGGTCGTTCTCTGCAATGCCCCCAGTTACCTACGGGGTGAAACTGGCTCTAGAGGTCTCAGCTGTCCTGACAGCACCCGCGTGAGGACAAACCAGTGAGTTCCCTCGGAGTGGACAGACTGGGGAGGGAAGGCAGCGGGGAAGGGCACTGAACTACAAGCACTGGCCTGTACAGTAAAACTGGCCACTTGCCATTCAGGCAAGGGGAAACAGGTGAAGAAGATAAGTAGGAAGCCAAGCTGTTGCCCTCACTGAAGCCAAGCCTTCCCAGAAACTTAGACAAGTTCAGATTACTTAGTATTTTTACTGTTTCACATCTCTGCTCCATGGCCATTAAAATAAGAGCCTCTCTGAATGATCCCTGAGTAGAAAAGGAAGCAAAGGGGCCACATTTTGTGATCTTCCTACAGGCAGGGAACAAGAGAAAGCGCTGGGGACACAGCCTGTCCTCCCTGCCCTGGTCATTACCAAGAGGTTCAGAGCATTTAAAGCAGCATTGGTATTTCTGGATACTCAATCAAAGCCAAACCTCAAGGTGAACCTCTGAACCTCTTTCAGCTTGACCATTACTTCTTATAAGTGAGGTTTTAATTTTCATCTAATGCCAAGAAAAGTCTTTCATTCTCCCCAGCTGCCACCAGAGATAAGGGACTAAATCCCCCAGACATTAAAACATGGAACAGCTCTGTCATATGTTACTTTGGTCTCCTGCTCACAGGCTTTTCTCTTCTTCCCAACTGATCTCAGATATAATGCAAAATAATCAGTGAGCACAAAAAAAAAGAGCAGCAATTTGAAGTGTGGCTTTGAAGTTTAGCCTGGATTCTGGGCTGTGCCTCATTTTCCAGCCATCTGAGAGCTGTCTGTCCTGAAGGGTTAACCCAGGTTGTCAGGCCAGATCTCCACAGGCTCATCTCTTACACCAGGGAATACTCTCAGCCCTGACTAGGAATGGGTTGTGGGTTACAAAACTCCACTTTCATGGAGATATCTCATGGCTGATCCTCTTGCCCCAAATGAGCTAATAAATACCAGGATAGGCTTGTCCACATCATGGTTTTGCAGAACTGTTCCAGTCCGTATCACCCCTGGCTGAGTATCTCTTAGTGCCTTCTCCCATTAACTTCCCGTTGCCCCCACTTGTCGTTGAGCCTCGCAGGATGCTCAGACAGTGATTTGAGCACTTGGCCAGGGCCAGTCCCGTGCCCTGTCCCTGCTCCCAATTCTTGACCGCCCACAACGTGCTCCTCAATGACAGTACTGTTGGTGGGGAGGTATCTCTGAGGAGGTATTAGACATTGGCTGGTTTGCAGAACCAGTACCACCCTTATCTCTCCCAGGACACAACCCAGCACAACATCATGGTACACAGGACAGGTCCAACTGGGACTTGGCACTTCAGTGAACAGACCAGCAACAACATGGCAGAAGCCTGACAAGATACAGCTCTTCCCTCAAAGAAGACAACTCCAACTTTGTGCCTGAGCAATAAAGTCCTCCCCGCGCTCTCCTCCACCAGAGGGTGCCAGTGACTGAGAAACCACAGGCCTTGACAGCCCCTGCCAAGGTTGCAGAGACCCCTCTGCTCCCCAGGAGCCCTACCCAAAGAGCAGGATCCACACAGCTGAGGAAATTCGCATTTGCTTTTAGCTCCCTCCTTGGAAGGAGAACTGCTGTGTGGTGGCAGAGTTCAGCAGAGCTGGCCACAAAGCCCCAGCAAGGGCACGAAGGCAATTTGAGAGAAAGAGCCCCAGTTCCAGCCGTGGCTGTGCCCTTCCTGGGAGACGTGAGAAGGGAAGCGGTCGACCCTAGGGTATTTTCAGAGTGCCCAGCCTGCTTGTAGCCCTTGGTCACACTAACCCATTTCTTTGGATTTTTAACCAACGTTAACATGAAGAGTTTCTAAGACCTTTTTCAACATCCCCTATTCCAACCTTGGAAAACTTAAAGGGCCAGTTCCCCGTCTGAAACAAAACTGTTCAACTTGATTATTCATCAGCTGAAGATCTGGGCTAAAATCTTTTCTTTCTTTGACAGAGAAGATAAAAATAGCCCTTTTTTTTTTTTAGTTTTTCTTATTTTTTCCCCATTTGCCACATGTGTTCATCTGCCCCATTACCAGCAACAGCAAATAGAATCATAGAATCATTCAGGTTGGCAGAGACCCTTGGGATCATCGAGTCCAACCATCTGCCCCACTCTACAAATTCTCCCCTGCACCAGATCCCTCAACACCACATCTAATCTAGTCCTAAACACAGTCAGGGATGGTGACTCCACCACCTCCCTGGGCACTCTTGAAAGAGTGACTGACCACTCTTTCTGTGAAGAATTTTTTCCTAATGTCCAGCCTAACCCTCCCCTGCTGCAGCTTGCAGCCATTCCCTCTTGTTCTGTCACTAATTACCTGTGAGAAGAGACCAGAAATCTTACTACCTTTTTCTCCTCTTAGGCATCTAGAAGGAGCAAAGCCAGGCAAGAGCAAGCTGGAGCCTGGTCTGTCTCGCGTGATACCGACATACGTGTTCCATGAGCTGCAGTAGCAGAACCAGCAGTGCAATTCCCTTGTTTTCCAATGCAGCCATTGATCATAGTCTGAGTCCCACTGACAGGAGCAAGAGCAAAGGGGATCATTTGGCCTGTGTCTCTTCAGTAATTATTAGTGCAGGGGATGAGTGTGCAGAAACAGCCGGGGGGGTGAGTCCATCCCTTGCCCTAAGCAAGTGGGGTACAGACCTAGTGACACTTAATGAAAACAAAACTCTGGGGTGAGAGTGTATTTGTCTATTTTACAGAGTCACTTGTCGCAGCAGAGTTTCACTTTGGTATTGTAACAAATTCATGAGATCTGCTGTAATGGGAGGCAAAAATAACCTGCTGCGTAGACAAGCTGGCGGGCCAGGAACAGGAGGACATGGCAGAGACAAGTGGAATTGTCAGACTAAAGAACCAGCCTTCAGCTGCTCGAGTGAGGCATATGTTATGTATGAATTAATTTTTTAATCTCAGCTGGGTGACATTTTCCCAAATGCAGAAGTGCCACCGAACAGAACAACTCACGGTGAGTGGCAGCTCCCCAGGAGGGGATATTGCCAGGGAGGGCTGGTGACACCTTAGGTCAGGACTTTAAAGCGCTGTTGAGCCTGGGGAGTGGAATAAGGGCTGGTGCAAGTCAGGGTTGAGTTTGCAGAACTGCGTGGGAGCAGGTTGTGCTCTGCCTCTGACACAGAGCGTGTTCCAAACACATTGCTAAAAAACACTGGTGGCATTTCTGACACAAACAAGACGCCCATGAGTCCTCCCCTCTGCCAGGAATCCTCCCCTCTGCCAGGTTCTCTTTCAACTCAGGCAGTTAAACTGAGCGTGAGGCTTTTGGCTTTACTAATTGAAACACACAAGTGATCGTCCATCTCACACCAGAAACTCAGGGTGGACCTCACTGATGTGCTTTATTCTCTCTGCATGACCCCAAAGCCAGAAGCAGACAGATGTCCCATCTGTTTTAGAGCCGACAGAGTGGCTCCTGTTCTATCTCCAGCTGTTGGTGAGTGGCTGGCACTCCTTTGGGTGCTGCTGCCCTTGCAGGTCACTGAAATAACTCCAGCAGCCTTTGGGAGCCTGAAATAACTCCAGGAACCTCTTGAGAAGTGACTGCTGTAGCCCAGCCCCAGTGTGAGATACAGCCCGGGATCAGGAAGCTGATCCTCTACGCACATCCGTCCTTGGCCACAGCAGAGGGGAGAGGGTTCAGGAAAATAAAACTGTAATAAAATCCTTCTAACTTCAAACAAAAGTGGTCTGGTAGAACATCATTCCAGCACAGGGTTGTTTCCCATGGCATGCTGCCTCATGCTCAGCTTGTAACCCCCCCTACGATAGGTGAGGTTTGAGACACACACAGTGACTGAGAAAAACTGCTGGTTGGCAGAACATCAGCAGCCGAGACAACGGCTCTGTCTACTGACTTCCAAACTGCAATATAATCTTAGTTATTGGTAAATCCAGTGTTGTCCAACCTGATACCCTCTGTGGAAGCACAGCTAATGGCCAGCAGCTCAGCTTCATACTGCTCATGCATAGTAAACTGTAACACACGGATGTACCACGGCACTGGTTTTTCTAAGAGCTGATTTTCTTCCTCTGTGTCTTTAAATTGATCTGGTTTGAGGTCTTATAGCCAGAAGCAATCAACACATAAACCCCACAAATGTGGATATTAGAAACTAAAGATATAATAGGAGAATACAAGGAGAGTAAGAAATAACTCACACAAATGGAAAGAATAGAATTACTAAAGGGAGTATCAGCTTCAGGATTCTGAGGTTCAGCAGCAAGGCTAATCTTACAGAAACCTGCCTTCCCCTTGCACCTCTCCAGTCTTTCTAATGTTGGTAATTATTATAGTTACCTTAATTGAAGTTAGACTTCCCTTGAGCAGGAGGTTGGGCTAGATGACCTGCAAAGGTGCCTTCCAATTAATTTTCTGGTCACTACTGGGACACATGTGCCAAAGTTCCCCAAGTGGAACTATCTGGGGATCAGTTGTGTTTCCCCTGTGAGATCTCACATTAAAGAGAAAGTGTGGGGAAAGTGAGAAATGGTAGTTGCTAGAAAGTGTTACTTTTCTGACAATGTAAGTATAAACCAGTTCTTATGATGTGGAATGACATTATCCAGGGCAGCAAGGTTCCCCTCACGGGTGGGTGGTGCAATGGGCTCTTCAGACCGATTTGTCATCCTGAGTTGAAGACCAGCAGTGGGTGAGTAATCGTGATGGGTTTGCAAATAACAGTAGGGACCTGTATCTCATAAACACCTTCTGTTCTACAGTTTCCAGTGACACTACAAGTGTGAGCCATCCAGCTGCTGTTCCTTTCACTTGGCTTGGGTTTCTCGTCCAAAGGCACGAGAGAGGCCTGTGCCTCTTCACACCATGGACCTTTTCTCTACTTCTCGGTAGCTAAGAGCACAAAGAGTTGCTGGACAAATTGCCCTCTGTCAAATTTGCTTTTGGAGTGTCCTTGAAGTACTTTATTAGACAAGCACATATTATTTTTCCAGTTCACTGTAGAGAAACATTCATGCTTCACCTACCCACATTCCAGCTTCAATAGCTGTTCAGCTGGCGCTCAGCGGGGCTTTGTCCAACAGGCCGACCAGGAGATGAATGGGATCCACCATTCTTCACTGCTTCTTTCAGCACTCTTCAGTTAAAGCAATCTTGTGAGGCCTCAGTTAAAGAGATGACTTTGAAGAGAATCTATTCCCTGCACTAGCCCCCAAGCCCCCAGATCATGTTTGCTTTCTTTAACAACAAGAAGAAGACAGCCCTGAACACAGCACTTTAGAGAGCAACGTGCTTGGCCTTAAGGGTTCCTATGGGTGTGGGGTGAACAAGAATGAAAACAGCCAATCCGTTCTAGGAGGGCTGGGACTATTGGAACAAGACTGGAACGTGAAACCTGTGTGGTGGTAACTGGTATGGATGGATGTGAGGATTCCTCAGGTGCTGGGCTACGCGACATGGGCTGGTACTGGTGTTTGCAAATTCTCTGGCAGATGTAGGCTGAGGAGAGCAGAGGGTGGAGCAGGGATTGGAGCCATTGTCATGTCCGGTCCTGGGGAAACTGCTGTTGCTGAGATTGTTATTTCCCCCCTTCAGCCTTCTCCAGTATTTTTCCAGCTTATTTCTGGAAGCCACTTTGACCCTGTCAGCAGTGAACAGAGAGGGCATGGAAGTTCTGAGATGATATTCCTTGGAAATGTGACCTAACAGAGCACACTGCAGCTTGGCACCAGTGCACACTGCACACTGCAACGGGCTCATGGGCCACTGACTCCAGAAAGACGAGGGAGCCCCACTGGAAGAATGTATGAGCTGTCTGTCCTTAGAGACAGAGTGAAAAACACACGTTCAGCCTGATTTCCCTTGAATTTTGCCGCTGCCCCTATACATGAAGCCACCAAAGATTTCATCAGGCTATATTATATTTCAAATGTGTGAGTGCAAAGTTATCCCGCTGTCATTTGCTATCACTCAGTGAGTTTAAGCACTCCACACACCACTGGTGACAAACAACCTGCAATCGTTCATCTTTGCTCCCTCGGGTGCTCTCCCTGACAGTGGCGTGACTCAACTCAGCAACATTGACTAGATGAGCACACGATTGCACAATAAAATAATCAGTCACTTTTTTAAAAAGAGCAAATGTATGCAGCCATTTGGAAGAAAAATAGCAAAGTGCAGCCCAAAATTCCTTCTACTTACAGTGGGAAATGAAGCACGAGTAAGATGATTAGGACTGTAATTAAACAAGAGAGTCAAATCCACCGATATGCTCAACATACAGAAGGAGGTTCTTGGAGAGATAGCACAGAAGAATCCGAAAGTATTTTTCCACTGCAAGCCCTAGGGACACCCCTCCTTAATTTGATCTCTAACAAGAAGCTATCTCCAAAAGCCCCTCTGTTTACCCTGGAATAAAAGCCAGGCGTCAGGAAAAAGTCTAGCTAATTTTCTCACTAAAAAGCTACTGCACACAGAGTCCATCAGCTTCATTAGAAATGGGAAAAAACAATTTTCTAAGTATGGCAGGGGAAAACCCCAGAGGAGAGTCTGTCTGCAGCCAAGTAAAGCTTGAGTTTGGCTCCAGTCCTGAATTACATCCCCCTCTGCCATTTGCCAAACACCAGCTCGGTTCTCCAGATGCAGTCAACATCCTAATATCACACCGCGTTTAAGTACCATTCCTGCTCTCCTTCCCTGTATTACACAGTTCTTGGCTGTTTTCAAAAGCTTTCCTAAACCCACATCTGAATTCTCTCTGATAGGTTTCAGTAGCTCGCTGAGAGGCAGATAATCCACCCTTTGTCACTATGGATTGAGCCCTGTCTCAAAAAAAGAACAACTCCATTTCATCAAAGAAAAATAGGAAGGAATTTGCCACTGCTAACAAGCTTGGCTGGCTCAGAGCTTTGTGTGCTGGGACAAAGAGTTTAAGGCCCTGAAACATGTTGATATGGCAAAGAATACTCTTATTTGGTCACCCTGCCATGTGTATTGTAATGCAGTATCTCACTTGTGTTTTGTTAGACCACCTCCTACACTAGAGGAAGAGTCCCCGTCCGAATCCGTATAAATCCTTCCCCGTCAGATCCTAATACATCCTCCTGCTCTGCTTTGGATCTCATTCAATGGGATCTTNTCCTCATAAGCCTTATTCTCCAGGCCTCTCACCAGCTCCGTGTCCCTCCTCTGCACTCGCTCCAGCACCTCCAGATCTCTCTTGTGCTGAGGTGCCCAGAACTGGACACCAGACTCAAGGTGTGGCCTCACCAGTGCTGAGCGCAGGGGGCCAAATGTTGTATAAGAGGTCACAGTGCCCCTACCTGTTTCCAGGCATAGCAAGACAAGCCAGCCAGATTCAGCCCTCAGCTAACCCAGCACAATGCCGAGGGGAAGACAACCATTCCCGGCTCTCAGTCACTGCTTCATTCACCCAGAGCTTCAATCCCACGGGGAGCCCTGTGAGCAATGCAAGCTGTTAAAAAATAGTTCCAGGAAACAACTTTCCCACTTGACAGCAGGACACAGGAGAATAGCTCTGGGTCCTCAGGGAAGGCCAGGATCTGTGATGTTTGAAGACGGAAGGGGTTTATTCTTCACAGAGAGATGCCTACTGCAAAACATGACCTACAGAGATTTGTTTGGAACTGTGAACACATCTGCTTTGGCCTTGCTCAGACCTCTTTCATGGTCCCACTCCATGATGTTCATGCAGGTGAGTTCCCAATAACCTGGCTCTTTGCAAAAGTCAGATTTATATCCGCTTTCGCTAGCTGAGGCAGCAGGTAGATTTTCCGCAAGCGTGCCCTGTGATGTTGAGGGAGATTCTTTCTATTCAGGGGGCAGAAGCAATGCTGCTTAATGACAAGGGCATTAAAAAACAAGGCGTGCAGCTCAAATGGCAAAGCAGTAATCAAGAAGAATCTTGTAGGATAATTTTGAAAGAAAGAATTCATCTGAGAAACAACACAATCCTCTCCTCGCTGATCGTTAGGAAAGAGGAGAAACTTCACTGTATGAGCTATTTTCAGTTCAGTTCCAGGAACAACAAGCCAGATGAAACTGTGTTCATCCCCTCCCTAAGCTCTGCTGGAAGTGGACATAAGTGTCAGGCGATTTCATCAGGGTTGTTGTTATGACATTTTGTTTTCCTTCCATTAAAAACATCTAACCACAGCAACTGCAAAGGAAACAATCCCCGAAGCCTACATCACTCCACCGAACGTTTCCTTACCTCACATCTCCTCAGTGATTTTCCATCTCTGCAAGCGATGCTTTAATTAACTAAAACCCTCCTGACGGAGCAGGTTGGAGGTGCTGTCCCACAGCCCCATCACAGCACGGCGAGCAGATTATTCCTCTAAAGCAAAGTGACACAAATGGGGGGTGGGTGGGGGAGTGGGTGAGGGGGATAAAAGTACCAGGGACACGCGAGTTGTTCCATTTGATTGTATGGGATTTAGCTGAGGAGAGGGATGGTCCCGGCATGCAGATCACCTGCTGCCTCTTTGTAGTCACCACCTCTTCTGGGGTATAAATCCCCTTGAAGGGGAGATCAGGGGCTAGACTGGATTTTTTTTTAATTGCTTTACCCACCAGGCGTTGGGAACCGCTGTGCTTGACCCCCAGTAAGACAATCACTGCTGTCCAGAGGATGGCAGCAGAAGGGGTAAGAAATGGTAGAGATTTTTTTCCCATGAGGTGTTTTCCAAACCAAACCTTCAGGGGAAAGTCATTAGTTGGACAAGACCGGGTCTCTTAGCAGAGGCTGTAATTGTAATGATGCTGCAACTCATCACAGAAGGACTCTGACACCACTTCATGATACCTAAACTTTAAAAAATTTCCACTGAAAGGTCCCAAGTTTACAAGAGCCTGTTCCCAGTTCTGCTTTCATGCTTCTCAGCAGCCTCATTTCCCATGAATCAAGCTACTTTTAAATTCTTCTTCTCCGGGAAAATACTTCAGCATCTATTTGTGACAGTCAAAATTCTAAAATATGGGCAAATTCTCTGCTCCCTAAGGCTATTTCTTGAGGCAGCTATTTCTTGAGTATCATTGAACTGAGAAAAACAAACTCTGAAGGCCAAATTGATGCCTGGTCTCATTCAACTGACCTCAGCTCCAGCAGTGGACTCGGCCGTGCACATCCATTATGCTGTCTGCTTCAAACTGTCTGAAGTGCACATAAACCCACCATCTCCATGTATTTTTTTGGCACCACTCTCTCTATAACACTTGTAAATGAGACTGCCTTTTCCCCAGCCCCTTCGGCGTTCATATTCCAGGGGCTTAGCAGTGTGGGTGTCGAGCAATGTCCCTTCCCAGCCTCCACTTAGTAAAAATAACACAATAAATTGGTTCTTTCTCGGATGTTTCCCAGTAAAATATGTATTTTTTCATCTGTGTTACATAAGATTTCACTGTTTTTTCGATAGCAATTTATTGTGGCAGACTAGCTGCTTGTTAAAACACTTACTAAAAGATGAGTGACTAATAAAAATGAGAATATGGGAATTGCTTGGTGTGGGACACACCATACATATAATTTAGCTTACCTTTCCCTGCAAACTGATGATCTTCAAACTGGTCTCCAGGCTGCAAAATAATTTTAGAAAGCCACTCTTCTGTCAGTAGAAAGTAACCTGTGAGTAACCTGGCCAATTCAATGTCTGGAGGCAGCAGCACTCAAAGTCTGATGGTGGCCTCCATACGAACAGCAGAATCAATGTCAGTGTAGGGAACTCTGAGCAAAATCAGAAGAATTACAGGTTCCTGTAGTATGGGTGGGTGGGTGTCTGTAATAAATGTGACTCAACGTGACAGAAGAACACCTGTAGCCTGAAGATGCTGTAAGCTGTACTTAGAAGTTCAGCCAAGGCTGTGACATTGTCTTGGTGGCCTTGTACAAGACACTCGCTGCCCTGTGGCAGTTTTCTTCATCCATCAAATGGGGCTTTAACCACACTCATGGTCCAGTGGACGACATTCAAAAACCTCCCTCCAAGAAAAACAGTCACCGAAGCCACTCTTTCCATGGATGATGGGCTGGTTTCTTTGGATGTGCCTCCAGAGCCAGACACAACGGAGAGGAACGCTCCCTGGAAGAAGTTGGCACCCTTTTTTCTTGGGATTCCTGCTCCAAACCGATCTCTGTGGCATCAGGTTGTGAGTAAACTGTGAGGGTGACAGTGTCTGCTGAGAAATTTATCTATTACTCCATCTCTTCTACTCCTCACCCCAACACGCCTGTTTCTTCCCTCATTTCTTATTTCTTGCCTTCCACGTGTGAAGTTCCTTTGGGAAGTGGAAGAAGCGTTGCTATTACACATGGACATTGTGTAGCACCATAGAGTCCCCTTCAGCGATCCCCACTCAGTTTATTAACCATCCTTCTACAAAGTGCCTTTCTTGCTGGGATCCGTGACAAACACTTGAATTACACTAATATCACCTGTTATCTAACAATTAAAACCTGTGAAATGCTTAGGTCTTCCTCCTGAAGGGAGCTTCTCGGCAAATTAAGGGTTTAGACGGCACCGAGTACTTGAAGAGACTCTGCTGCCCTTCGGTTTGCCAGGCACCATGAATATTCACTGCAGAGGCAGCAGCAGGTGAATAGCAATTACCACAGCTCTTCAGGATCCAGCTTGGGCATCCAGGAGAGACAGCTTTGAAATTAAAATATACAGAAAAGCAGAAATTTCATTAGTTCTGTTAAGTGCCTGTACCAGCAGGGTCAAATACATCTCCAAGCTCCTTTTCTGAGGGAATGAATTAACCTGCTACCCATTGAGGGTAATATTGATACCAGAGCTTGATCGCCTTACATACTGATGGCAAAAAAAGTGAGCTGTTGGGGTTTTTTTTTCCTGAAATATTCTCCAGGAGCTTTGTGTACTCCTGTGCTGGGAGCGGCAGGCAGGAGGCCTGGGGGCAACAGGGTCCCAGCACAACTGAGAGGCCTCTCTGGGGCCCAGCTCAGGACTCTGGAGGATGACGAGGCTCTCCACCATCCTCCCGGACCGGGCCCAGGGCTACAGGACACCGGGAGACAACGACAAGACCACGGCGACCTGAAGAACCCCGATACCCGCCATGGCCCTGCCCTTACCCAAGATGGCGGCGGCGGCACC
>VZTM01027874.1:0-23945 GCA_013400555.1 Jacana jacana | reverse complement strand
GGGGGAGGGGAAACAACAAACAATCAAACAAACAAACAAAAAACACAAAAAAAACCACACCAAAGAGTCTACTAGCAAATATCCAGTCCTTCACTTTCATGATTCTGCACATTTTGAAGTATGTAAAAACACAGAGACTCTAAGCTTAAGTCCCTTGTGTTAAGGGATATTGTTTGTTTCATGATGAAATGATGGTTAAGGCATTTAATGCAGTCATAGGTCAGTGGTCTTCAGGAGTCTGTTAAAAGACAGTTACTTCAGAAGCTGAATGTTGCCTCCACTTTCTTTCTCCCTCCTTTGAACTCAGCTATCAAGGAGCAGAGGCACAGTCAGGTAGAGCATTGATTTCCATCTGCCAGAAAAAAAAAAATCACACTTTTTTATATATGTAAAAGAAAAGTTGTAAAACTACAATACAACAATTCCTAAGTAAAAACTATGGGCTTGAAAACCCCAGAAATCTGGTAAATTATATTCATGTCTGAAAAACTGCACCAGTCCACCTTCCAAATGCTCACCCAAGTTTCTAGATTTAGCTGCAGAATACCTGTCCCAAATCCATAAGCTGAGTGCATGCTCATGGGATACGTCCCCCAACAACAACTGAGTCTCTACTCAGTACTTCTTATACCTGTAGGCTACAACATTTTAAATAATAATTAACTGCCTTTTTGTGCTTTCAAAAATCTTCTCTTGTAATGTTATCTAGGGCAGAAGCTAGGGCAATATAATGGTATTTACACCAACTCTCAAATAACAAAGGGAAAGGAAACAACTTTAACACTTCCTGACTGGAAGGCGAGCAAATGTTCACGTGAAAGACGAGATAAGGATCAGGTGTTAAGCAACCCAGGGAGGTAAGAAAGCGTAAACACTTTCCTAGAAGAGGAAATTATATACCTGAATGGAAGGTTGGGTGGCAAGTCATGCAGAGAAAGGACTCAAAGACTGCTCTACTTGTTTACTTAGTTATCTTGAGCCTTTGATATAAAAAGGTAGCCTCGATGCTGCTGAAAATACTGTAAGAGACGGGAGAGACAGGACACTGGAGGAAATATGAGAAGTTTGGTACTATGGACTTTCACTTTCTTTTAGTAGTAGCATTATTAGAATCATAGAATGGAATCATAGAAACATTTTGGTCAGAAGATACCCTTGGAATCATCAAGTCCAACCATCAGCCCTACTCTACAAGTTCTCCCCTACACCAGATCCCTCAACACCACATCTAATCTACTCTTAAACACAGTCAGGGATGGGGACTCCACCACCTCCCTGGGCAGCCCATTCCAGTGACTGACCACTCTTTCTGGGAAGAATTTTTTCCTAATGTCCAGCCTAAACCTACCCTGCTGCAGCTTGCATATTATATTAGCATAACTAGTAGTAAATAACCTTAACTAATAGTGATAGTTAAATCTATTTAACCTGAAATTACCCTCCTTGATTTATTCAGCTGGTTTCTTGGTTCCCTTATTTAAGATTACTTATTTAGGATTACTTTTACTACAGGCCACAGCCTCCCCCTGTCGAAGCACTGGACAGAGTGTGCCAATTCCATCACTGACATAACTCCACTAAGTCAGATAACAACACTGCAGGGGAAAAAAAAGAGAACAAAAATCTACAATAATTCATGAAATATCACAGGATTGTGGAATTGTCAGAGTTGGAAGGGACCTCTAGAGATCACCCAGTCCAACTCCCCTGCTAAAGCAGGATTGCCCAGAGAACATCACTCAGGGCTGTGTCCAGGTAGGGCTTGAGGGTCTCCAGAGAAGGGGACTCCACACCCTCCCTGGGCAGCCTCTGCCAGGGCTCTGCCACACTCACTCTAAAGTTTTTTCTCATCTTTGAATGGAACTTCCCGTGTTCCAGCTTGTGCCCATGGCCCCTCGTCCTGTCACTGGGAACCACTGAAAAGTGTCTGGCTCCATCCTCCTTATCAGCATTACAAAGGTCTCCCCTCAGCCTTCTCTTCCCCAGGCTAAAGAGTCACAGCCTTCTCAGCCTTTCCTCATGAAAGAGAGACGCTCCAATCCCTTCATCATCTTTGTTCCTTATGCTGGACTCTCTCCAGTAGTTCCCTGTCTCTCTTGAACTGGGGAGCCCACAACTGGAGGCAGCATTCCAGTTGTGGCCTCACCAGTGCCGAGTAGAGGGGGAGAATGACTTCCCTCCACCATTGGCCTCACTCTTCCCTACGCAGCCCTGGATTCCATTGGCCCCCTTGGCCACAAGGGCACATTGCTGGCTCATGGCTAGTTTACTGTCTACCAGGACCCACAGATCCTTCTCCTCAGAAGTGCTTTCCAGCAGGTCCGTCCCTAACCTATATTGGTACCTGGCATTCTTTCCATTTTGCTTAAAAAATTTAAGTTTTTTCCTCCTAGAGTCAGCATGGGCATGAATCTGAAACAGAAAAAAGTGCTGGTGTAGATAACTCGTGTTAAGAAAACCACAAAAACAGTATCGTGATGGAAATCACATTCTGAGACAGACCCTTAATGACTCAGATATTCTGAATTACTTTTCAAAAGGAAGTGGTTTTTTCTATGTGGGGGGAAAGGATATCAGCTGTCACACGGCTCTTTGCTGTATTTGCACTCAGGGCTCTACAGAAGTCCCCTATTATTGAAAAAAAAAAAAAGAAAAGAAAAGAAAAAAAAGCACTTTGCATGTTTCTCAAAACTACTGGGAGTGGGAGAACAGATCTTCCAACCACATCATGTGGGCAGAATCTTTTTTTTTTTAGTGTTTTCTTTCAGCAGTGGGAGACCAAAGTACAGATGGAAGAAAAACAGCTGCCCAAGGATGAGCATGGGAGTGAGATACACAGTGCCAACAGACATGAACCATGGATTTCAACTTAAGTCAAGACACACTGGGAACCAGTTTTGTTGCCCTGCATTTAGCGCCTTTGTTAACCCTCAGCACTTGTGTAAACCAGGAACTTGACACAACCAGGGACTCCTACTCAAATCCTCCTAATCCTAAATTTTACCCCAGTCCTAGCCCTCCAGCAAAAGGTTACATCTTCCCTTCCTCACCTGTCACTAGCACTTAAAGAGAGAAAGTTCTGACTGTAAAGGGGGAGAATCAGGCTTGTATGGTAAGAGGTGTTTCATCCTTCTAACTATTAATTTATTTAAGCAGAAACAGGTTCAGTGGAAATAGCAATGGGACAGTGTTTACCTTCTTTAGTTGAACCTCCAGCCTCGTCGCTTTGAAGTCTTAGAGCTCAAAGGTGTAATGTGGACAGAGGGCTGCTGAAGTCTCTCTTGCATGGAGATTTGGAGACGGAAATCCATGCACTCATTCCCTATCATTTAGAGGTGCAGTGGACTCTGAAGCATGACCATAATAAGCACAGTAAGTAATAATGGTGTTATTATTACCACCCTACCTCTCTACCCAGTGCTGCTGAGGCCAGACTTGGAGTCTTTTGCCCAGTTCTGGTGTCTCAGTAGTTGCCTGGGAGGTCATGGAGCCTCCATCCTGTGAGATACTCAAGTCATCTGGACATGGACCTGGGCAACCAGCTCTGGGTGGCCCTGCTCAAGCAGGGTTGGACAAGATGACCTCCAGCATTCTTAAATGTTGTAGCAGTTGTTAATTTTTTATTACCTTGTCAGTTTTTTCCCTTTCAGCTTCATCTCCCAAGATAGTCAGACAAGTGGATTCTCTCCATTTCACCCCAGAAGCGTTAGGTTTTTCTTTGTGTTTGTTACAAGTTGGGTATCTCTCACTCTCTGAATGGCTAGATTGGCTCCTCTGTGAAGAAACTGATATTTCAACCTGATGTTGTAAAATAAAACTCAAGGTTAAAACATATATTTGGGAATGTAAATGTTATCTGCATCATGAAGAAATTAAAGTGGCAGGAGGGGACACTTCTTTTCCCTCCCTTTCTGATTTCCTTTCAAGAGCACCAAGGTAGAACAAACCAAACCCATTAAACACAAAGTGTGGAAAGAAAAATCACTATCTCTCTTGATTAGCAATCAGTCCCTTTAAGTAGGATGTGTCTGAACAAACCTCTCCCTTTTCTATAGTAGAAGATATTATTGGACAAAAGGAACAATGTAAATAATGACAATAACCAAGTACTGTAGTAAATGTGAAGTATAAACACATGAAAGTGTAAAAGCCACAGGCTTTTACTTTGAAATGTAAAAGCTTTATATTTACCTGTGAAACGGTGTGAATAACACCACATCTGAGCATGAGTCGGAAAGAAAACCTTTATCATGCCCTGAACACAAGAACCATTAATTGTCCCCTCAGTGAGACACAGTGATTTTCTTCTGGAAGATAAGCATAACAGAAAAAAAAGAACAAAAAGGAACAAAAAAAGAACAACAAAAAAAAAACACAAAAACAAAAACCCCAAACAAGCAAATAAACAAAACCCCCAAATCTGACATTTTCAATGAAAAAATAACACCTCTGTTGTATGGCATAATATCTGAGAAATGAATGCTATCTGCAGCATCACTGAGGCTCTGAGTTTTTACTGAGAATTACAAAGCTGCTTGAAGAGCATCCCCAAATGAAGGAATGCACTCACAGAGTAGCTTCAGTGACAGCTTCCTCTAAAGCTATAGACAGAGAGCGTGGAATCAAGTTCTGTCAGGGAAACGCCAGGACAGCAGAAAATAAAATAATCTTAAAACAAATACCTTTACACGGGTATCTGCCTACCACATGGCACGTGGCTCCTCTGCTTTGGATGGGAGATGCTCTCCTCAGCAGAGCTTCACTGTAGTGGAAATACAAATACATTGCAGCCAGTGGGGCAGCTGTATTGAAACCTGTTATGGGGTAGCCAAGATCTAAAGAGAATGTCCCTCTTCCTTTGGTGCACTGTGATTTTCCCTGACTGAGCATGCTTAAAAATACATTTGAGATGTCTTTTATAACATATATAAAACAATTTCAGGGCAATCTTAGAGCAGCCTTGTAGCATCTCCACTTGCAGAAATGGAAGATGAGGGTGACTGTAAGAGATCCTGGTGGGATGTGTCATAGAATCATAGAATGGTTAGAGCTGGAAGGGACCTTAAAGAGCATCTTGTTCCAACCCCTCTTGCCATGGGCAGGAACACCTCCCACCAGACCAGATTGCTCAAAGCCCCATCCAGCCTGGCCTTGAACACTTCCAGGGATGGGGCAGCCACAACTTCTCTGGGCAACCTGGACCAGTGCCCCACCACCCTCATAGAAAAGATTTGCTTTCTAGTATCTCATCTAAATCTCCCCTCTTCCACTTTAAAGCCATTACCCCTTGTCCTGTCACTCCACTCCCTGACAAAGAGTCCCTCCCCAGTTCTCCTGGAGCTCCCTTCAGATACTGGAAGGCTCCTCTAAGGTCTCCCCAGAGCCTTCTCTTCTCCAGACTGAACAACCCCAGCTCCGTCAGCCTGTCTTCATAGCAGAGGTGCTCCAGCCCTCTGATCATCTTCATGGCCTTCTGCTGGGCCCATTCAAACAGGTCCATGTCCTTTCTGTGCTGAGGACTCCAGAGCTGGACACAGTGCTCCAGGTGGGGTCTCACAAGAGCAGAGTAGAGGTGTAGAGTGCAGAGTAGAGAGGTATAATAGTATAGTATAGTATAGTATAGTATAGTATAGTATAGTATAGTATAGTATAGTATAGTATAGTATAGTATAGTATAGTGTATAGTTCTTCTTACATAATTGAAATCAGGTTTAAAAATAAAAATAATTAAATAATCCTGCATTTTACTGATGGTTTCCATAGATACTCCAAAAGTAATATTGCTACTTTTTGGTGAAAATCCTTAGTGTTTACAACACTCACTAAAGTTGTTGGAGACCTAATGTTAAGGTCTGGTTTGGGTTCATTTCTACAACTCCTGTCTCACAAAAAAGTACAGTTTCAAACTGTTGATTTGGTGGATAACAGGAAAACACAAGTAAGCCTTTCAGGCAGAAAGTATTTAGTCAACCTAGAATGACATCTCTCAATGAAATTGAATGCACTGTGCATAAATCTGAAGCATTGCACAGATTTTTAAGCAACTGTGCAAATTCTGCCTAGTTATTCAGAACTATTATCCAGGGCGAAGAAGTCTTAATGCTCTCTCCAACTGCATTACAGGCTGAGTGAATTTATTCCAATTGTCTATTTCTCAATCTGACAATTGGAGAGAAATTACAGACATGTATCAGGTACATCATGATATTACTATTAACTGCACCAGTAATATTAACTCATATCATTATTAACTGAAGCAAATATTTTATAGTATTTCTATGCAGTAGAAACTTCAAACCTTTTTCCTTTCTTTCTATTTGTCTCTATTGTTTCTTCAGCTGAAAGCTGAAGACTTACAATACTTAGGGGAGTATTTAAAAATGTGAATACTACTGCCAGCATTTCATCCTAGCTGGCCCTGTCCAAGCAAACAGCTGCTAAGAGTCATTGCTTCCACAGGCAGGGTTTTTCCCCTGGAGCACACGCAAATGTCACAAGCGGGTATCTCACGCCGAGTGCTTCCACTCCACGTGTGGGGATATCTAGCACAATCTTACCCAGCAGCCCGTTCATCCTATGCCTGCACACCAGTTCCTGAAGGCATTTACAAAGAGCCTCTTCCCGAAGACAGGCTGAAATCTTAGCCTACATAAGTCAAGAAGCCAAGATGAGTCATTAATGGGTTCAAAGGTACTAGGACGGAGCCCCTGGTCACTGCTGCAGCCCAGGAGGAACCAACCAATTCGACGTGAACAGACCTACTTCTGTGACTGTGGTGTGCGGCCACTAAAGGGGAGGTATTGCCTGGAGGGGCTTTTCACAGCTTCTGCTTGTCAACAATCATTTGCAAATATACAGTCCCTCCAGCCACGCTCCTGCGATTAACAGAACCTACCCTTTATTTATAATCTCTCCAAATACATCACGTTTCCCAGCATGCATTTATAGGGAGCTCATACACACTCGGCGCTGCTTTAGGGGTTTATGAAGGTTTATTCCTTCAATGTGTTCTACACTCTGATTGCTTTTGCAACTAAAAGTTATTACAGGTTGGCCTAAAAACCCTGTAATTGAACATTTCCAGGCGTTGTCACCTGCTCTTTGTATGGAAAAAGACTGGCTTGTTAGAGAAAGTCCTGCTTTGGAAGCCAACCCCTCCACTGTTCCACCAGACTTTGCCTGTTCTTTAGCAGCACTGTGGCTGGTGAGACCTTTTATCAGATTAAAAAATAATTAACTGTCACAAAAAGGGATGTGGGATGATAGAAGGGAATGCTCTTGGGGAGTGATGGGTAAACAGGGAGTGTAAGCAGGATTCTGCAGGCAGAAAATAAATCCGGCCCTGAATTACAAGAGCGCCAAGCCGAAAAGCAAAGGAGACAACTTTGCAGACCCAAGAAGGTGCTCTTATGGCAGTCCTCTCTTGGTCTGCCAGGGGTCTGTGCATCTGCTTCAAAGAACAAGCATGTTGTTGTTTCACATGTTTTCACAGCATTACACTGTGACAGGCATTTATGACATTTATTTGCTATGAAGCTTTTTCTGTGGAGTTAGCAGGCCAGACGGGCTGCTGTGATTGAAGAAGGATTCCAGTGAGGAAACGGGTGTAAAGTGACCACTTTGGGTGTAAATGGACCATAAGCACCTACAATACTATTTAGTTGCTGTGACAGGTACCCCCTGCTCCTCACCCTGGCACCCTGGTTAGCATGACAAACACCATTCTGTGGGACCACGTGGGTCACACATTTGTTGCCTTCCCCTCACTACCAGACCCTGAAGGTCCCATGCACCAACCTAACAAACCAAACAGATTTCTTCTTCCCATCTCTCAAAATTCCTGGTGCCAGGGCAGTTACTGCCCTTCTTACCAGCCTTGATGGTTTAGGGCTACAAAGATAACGAAGGGAGTGGAGCATCTCCCATAGGAGGAAAGGCTGAGGGAGTTGGGTCTCTTTAGCTTGGAGGAGACTGAGGGGGGGATCTCATTAATGTTTATAAATATGTAAAGGGTGAGTGTCAGGAGGATGGAGCCAGGCTCTTCTTAGTGATGTCCAATGATAGGACAAGGGGCAATGGGTGCAAGCTGGAACACAGGAGGTTCCACTCAAATATGAGAAAAAACTTCTTCAAACTGAGGGTAACAGAACACTGGAAGGGGCTGCCCAGGGAGGATGTAGAGTCTCCTTCTCTGGAGATATTCAAAACTTGCCTGGAGGCATTCCTGTGTGATCTGATCTAGGTGTTCCTGCTCTGGCAGGGGGATTGGACTAGATGATCTTTCAAGGTCCCTTCCAATCCCTGATATTCTCTGATTTTGTGATTCTGTGGTCCCACGGGTCACCTGGGCAGCCCATGGTGGGGTTGGCCCCAGCACAGGGGACAAGAGCATGAGAGCACAGAGGACCATCCATGAAATGAAGCTGTTACAAGTCCCAAGGGGGATAAGCCCCAGGCAAACCAAACTTTAAGATCTCACACAACCTGCAGAGGGTCCAGGTGATCACAATCATATATCAAATTGTATAATAAATTCTGTATTATGCAACTTACTATAGGAGAAGGACTAGAGGGTGTTGGTGGAGGAGGAGCTCAACATAAGCCAGCAACGTGTGTTGGCAGACCAGAAAGCCCACCACCCCTGGGGTGCATCCCCAGCAGTGTGGCCAGCAGGGTGAGGGGGGGAATTCTACCCCTCTGCTCCACTCTGGGGAGACCTCCCCCTGCAGTACTGTCTCCACTCCTGGGACCACCAACACGAGAAGGACATGGACTTGTTGGACCAAGTCCAGATGAGGCCACAAAGATGATGAGAGGGCTGGAGCACCTCTCCTATGAGGACAGGCTGAGACAGTTGGGGTGTTCAGTAAAGGCTCTGGGGAGATCTTATTGCCCCTTCCAGTCCTTAAAGGGGCTACAAGAGAAATGGGGAGGGACTCTTACCTGGGAGTGGAGCCATAGGACAAGGGGGAATGGTTCTATACTGAAAGAAGAGAAATTTAGATGTGATCTCAGGAAGAAATACTTTACTTATTTTCCACAAATTAAAAAATGTGTGTACTGCATAAGCAAATAATAGCAATAATCTATAATTAGTAATAAATCTATAAATAGTAATAATCTATTGCATTCAATAAACATGATTTCTCAGGCAATCTTGTTTAGCTTTGCATTCTAAGAATATGTGATCATGCTGTGTGTGAAAATATCTGCCTCCTCCAACACCCTTTGGTCAGTGTTGGCCAAGCCTTTACCAGGACTTGGAAGTAATTACTTTTCCACAAGTTTTAGGAAAATAAAGTAAGGTGAAAAGACTCTCCCTCTATCCCCGCCAAGCAAAAGGGCTCAAGTCTGCATGAGACTTACAATGAAATAGTCTGCAGGTAGTTCAGAACAGGTTAAATCTCTTGCTTTCTCCTCTTCAGACAGTATTTATAGAAGAGACAGTGATGATGCAGGAAGAGGCAGAAGGAATGGATGCATAGAAACATACAGTACATATTCATAGGAAATTGCTGCTTATGGAATTACTTAGTTGCTTTTAACTTTCTTGCTGGCACCTACTTTCACTATGGCACTAAAAAATCATCTGAGACCTTGCTTCTCTACTGCCATGGTACTACTCCCCAGTATGCCACATCTCCTGTATCTGGTAAGTAGGATTTCCTTGGATTTCTTCATAGGTTCTGATACGATCCAAGACCTTAGTTTAGGTGAAGAGGTCCTGTAAAGGTCTAACTAAAGTAGTGTATTTTCTAGCTACGCTGATATCAAAACCGTGGCACAGAAAGAAGCCAAACCCCACCCACCTTCAGACGAGAGGCTCATGTCAGGCATTCGTGTTGTACAGGTGCTCTGTTCCCCGGGAAATAAAGGTGATACCAATAGGTGGATTGGCTGGTTAGGAGAGTAAAGTGGTTGAAAAGGTGAGGAATCATAGAATCATAGAATCATTTTGGCTGGAAGAGACCCTTGGGATCATCGAGTCCAACCATCANGGCCTTTCACAGTTTCGTAGCCCTCCTCTGCACTCGCTCAGGCCCCTTGATACCTCTGTTGTGCTGAGGTGCCCAGAACTGGACACAGTACTCAAGGTGTGGCGTCACCAGTGCTCAGTACAGGGAGACAATCGCCTCCCTACTTCTCCTGGTCACACTGTTTCTGATGCAGGCCTTCTTGGCCACCTGGGCACACTGCTGTCTCATATTCATCCGCTTGTCGACCAGCACCTCCAGGACCTTTTCTGCCAGGCAGTTCCAGCCACACATCCTCAAGCCTGTAGCCAAGTATGGGGTTGTTGTAGCCCAAGTGCAGGACCTGGCACTTGGCCTCGTTGAAGGCCATGCCATTAACATTGGCCCATCTATCCAGTCTATCCAAGTCTCTCTGCAGATCTTCCCTGCCCTCAACCAGATCAACATTCCCACCCAACTTGGTGTCATCCGCAAACTTACTGATAGTGTTTTCTATGTCCCTATCAACATTGTCAGTGAAGATATTACAAAGGAAAGGCCCCAGTACTGAGCCCTGAGGAACCACTTGTGACTGGCCACCAGCTGGATTTAACTCCACTGAACACCACCCTTTGGGATCGTCCTTCCAGCTAGTGCTCGATCCAGCAGGCACCAGGAAGCAGAGCAGGAAGGCAAACGCAGCATTGCTAGGAAGTTTGGCACAGACATAACGAAGCAAATTCGTGTCGATGCAAATGACTTTTCATTCCCACAAGAATAAACTCCTCCAGAGGAAATTCGAGTTACAGAAATGCGAGCTGTACTTCAGCTGTAGACTGGAAGAGCGTCATGTGCACTGCTATAAATTTCTCACATACACAAGCCCATAACTTTCTCAATTAGCATCTGCTTTAACTCGAGGAACAGAATTGCCTCGCCAGACATTTAAAGGCAAGACAATGAAGGGCAGGAGGTAACCGAGGCAGGTGATCTGTCACTGCACACTTCCCCTACTTGTACACAAAATCTCAGAAGCACAAATGTTAAGAAGCATCCTTTGCCAGTGAGGAGGGACACTGTGTTTTCCTGTGCAGACAAAACAGGAGCTAATCTGTCACTAAGAAGAGGTCTCTTCCTACAGGGAAAAAAACAGATTTTAAATGATGGAGCATTATGCTCAAAATCCTACATCCGTGAAAGCCCTCTCCCATCGCCAGCTCTAATTCCATTAGAAAGGTGACTTTAACCTTGTTTGAAACCTGCCAACCTGACTGTGTTCCTCTTGGAACTGCTGACCATCATCTTGCATGAATTCAGCCCAAATCCTTTGTTTCCTAGAGAGAAAACAGCTTCTGGGTTACTGTGTTGAAAACAGGCTGGAGCTTGTCTCACAAGCCCCAGAGGAGAACCTCCAGTCCCTAATCATCCCTATCAGCGAGAGGGACAGCGTCCACTGCGCCCTACATTGACCCTATGGCTGACCAAATGCAGAGGCACCTTGAGCTCATGGCACTCTTGCAGCTGCAACCTGCTTATCCCAGAAAGCAAGGACTCTCAGAAAAACAACCGGACACCAACATTCACTCGCTCTCTCCTCTTGTTTGAAGTAACAATTAAGCCAGTTTCTTGGTGTTACTAACCATGGAATGCTCCATCACGTCACCTCCATGTTCCCCTGGTCCAGGTGCTGGACGTGCTTATTCCTTGTTTCACAAACTCCTCCTAGGCTGCAGCTTCTCATTAGCTAGAACAGAAGGTTACTAGTGTTTAACCTTCCCAAATTTTCTATTCACTGCGTTAGACCCTGCTCCTGTTGTAAATTCTATGCATGTATTACTGTTCACAGAGTAAATTTTCAGAATTGGCATATTTGTACCATATATACTCCACGTCTGATACACTTCCCTAAGCCCTCACAGCTTTCACCGCTCTATGTACATACAAATACAAACATCAATGTGCAATTGCTGGCTGCGAGGAAGGGGATATCCTTGCAACCCAGGCTATGCCACTGAAGGTTGCAAAGATACCCATGGGAGCTGCAAAAGCCACCCATAGACCAGCACCACCTCGGAAAATCTTAAATACAAGCAGTGTATTTAATAAAAAAAGCAGAGTCCACATTATCATTTAGACACCAAGGGTAACTAATGTTACTTATAACTGTCTTTTAACTGCTGATACACTAATTGCCCTCACGTCGCAGATGACAGCCACCAGATGCAACACATCTGAAGCTCCCATCTTCTTTTATCATCAAGGAAGCAGTGTTGAAGTGTATCAGACCTCTGCTCCTTTTAAAGTAATTAGGTTCAGCAAGCGATTTCACTATTAGCATTGGATCCTTAGGTACCTCTCACTTAAAATCAAACAGAATAGTGGCACGGCAGCTAGTAATTTCCTGCTTAACACCTCTCAGCGTTTGATCCACAATTGGTTAAAATCCAGCAGAGCAATCACTCTGTGATTACGTGCAGGTTACTCCGGGAATGAGTTATACCACACCTTAAGTCTATGGACTACTTACCTGGTAGTTGCTGACCGTGGCACTGAGTTCAAAGTCAACAGAAATGCAACTAGCTTAAATAATGCAGGTAAATATTATCATGAGCAATGAATAGAAGAATAAGGGACAAATTAAAAACCACATCTTAATTAAGTCATAGAATCATACAATCATAGAATCATTTCAGTTGGAAAAGACTCTTGGGATCATCGACTCCAACCATCAGCCCCACTCAAAGTTCTCTCCTACACCATATCCCTCAACACCACCTCTAATCGACTCTGAAACACAGTCTCCAGGCCCTTCCCCAGCTCCGTGTCCCTCCTCTTCACTCGCTCCAGCCCCTCCAGATCCCTCTTGTGCTGAGGTACCCAGAACTGGACACAAGACTCAAGGTGTGGCATCACCACTGCCGAGTATCCCTGTATCCTGTAACAAAAATAGCTAAGAATTGGGTTTGACATACCGGATTTTAACATTTTGTTTCTTCTTTCTAACTTAGAAACATTTCTTAACTGAAAAACTCATCCTAGGAGACAGAGGACATGCAGGAACTAACCTGTAAGGAGAATGGGACACTTAAACTGCCCCAGTGTAATGCTTGAAGGAACTTGTCTCACGGGAGTATATTCATAAGGAAAGAGGGATCTTCATACGCAGCATGGATACTTCAGATGTGTAAATATGACCTCAGACAGCTACCAGTTTGCAAATGCATTTTATGTGCCCAACATGCAAATGCTGGATTCTGTACAGTCAGTAAGCGCATACACAAATTTTGTTGGCACCGTGTGAGCAGCCGTTTTGAAAAACTACTGGCTTTATGCAGATCTGATGCCCCTGAGATTAGATCTCGCCACATCTTAGCTACACTCACACCTGCTACATGAAACAGAACTTCCTGATTTTTCAGTTTTCAATGGCACCATTCACGAACATGTTAATTTGAAAAAAAAAAAAAAGGGTCAAAAAGAGTAGATTACTATTTCCTGGTAACTGAAAATTTAAGTGAACTTTCAAAGTTAAAAATTAAATTATTTTCATTATTACTACTATTTTATGAGCACCACTATACAAATATTCCTTGAAAAGGCCAATGTATAGATATTTGTGAAATATACAGCTCCATCTAGAAATACTTTATTTAAATTTTGCTCTTGAATTGTTGTGTTAAGCAAGGGTATCACTTTCTATCAAGGCAGAATATGAGCTTGCTGAGTAATAGATGAATTATAGTCTTTTGTTGATTCATATAGGTTATGCATGTCGTTTCACTTACAGGAACACTCCTTAGTTATGTCTGACAGAAATGTCCTGTATTTAAATAAAAGATACAGGCAGGTGGCTTATATGAACTCATAGCAACCCATAATCACAAACTGAGAAATCATTTTATTGAAAGTAATGAGAATCACAGAATATCAGGGATTGGAAGGGACCTTGAAAGATCACCCCGTCTAATCCCCCTGCTGGAGCAGGAACACACAGAGCAGGTCATGATATATTCCTCAGCACTGTGATTAATTGTTTGTTTAAAAGTGTCAGGGTAAACAGCATGAAAAATGGCCCCGAGCTTGAAATGAAAGACCATCCTCCATGCAAGGGCTGGATGGGCTATATCACAGGTCTCTGTAGGTATGACGAGTGCAATCACATTTTCCTGTTTGTTCACTCTTATCAGAATTTTATCCCTTTCCCTTAGCTCCTGTAAAAGCACCTATGCAAACATCCAAAGGACACCTAAACAGCTGCAAAAATACACTGACATTTGCCAACGTGTAAATTTTTGTCCATCAACAGCCAGAAAGAATCTGCATAAACCCGAAGTCATTCATTACTGAGAACCCTTATGGAAGGTAGCTGTAATTAACTAAGCAGGGAAAATTATTGCATGCAACGTATTTTCAAACTTGGCAAATGGCAAAAGACATTGTTTGTCCTCTGTAACAGATTTTCTGCCCCTTCTTATGGAAAAAACTTAGCAACTAACAAATTGGCTTCCGAATCTGAGGATACTTTCAGCATTGCTTAAAAAATAACATAGCTGTTGATTCTATCTACAAATGGAATCATTCAATACTTACAGGCTCGGGAAAGAATCCATCCAGGCTTTATGTAAAGGCATAAATTATAAATGCAGAAAAGTATAAACTGACAGGTTTCTCTCGCATTTAAATGTAGGGAATAATATGGAACTGAAATTGAAGAACCACAGTCGTGTAAGACAGACAGAGAGTTCTCTTAGCTCTTGTCCCTGTGCTACTGAAAGTAAAGAGGTGTTGTCCCCCCTTTCAGGGACATAAACTTCAGCTCTCAGAATAGAGGAAAAAATGCTGGTGTTGCTTAATTAACTATTATATACTAAAAAAAAAAAGACAGCTAATCTATCAGAGAGGATACTGGTGAGGACAAAGACATATTGGTATCACATATGGAAAATCACAAGCAGTGATTACAGAGCAAATGAAATGAATGTTTTTTACATGTGCCTTTTTTTTTCTTCTCTCCCCACCCCCCTCCTTTTTTTTTTTTTTTTTTTCACTTTGTTATTATGATTTGACTCTTGCAACATTTCCTTTGGAAAAATACACCATTTGCATGGCTGGTCTATTTTCTGGGCTCCGTGTCCACTTCTGCCCTTGCAGTTGCTGCTCTGTTTCTGGTCGAACAGGCACAGCTACAGCTGCCAGGCAGTGCTGTACGACGAGCACGCTCCTGTTTGCCTCCTGTGTGCTAAACCACCTCTGATGAGGCCACTGAAACCTCTTCATCTTTCTTTTTTTTTCATCTAAAACGCACTTAAAAGTTCATATCTGGCAATTATCTAGCAATAGCCTTCCTCAGGAACGCCAGGTACATGACCTGCAATTTGGGTTTCACTGGCTGATCAGTTGCATCCAGTCCCTGGACCAGTTCTTGAATTTTCAGGTTTGTCTGTAAAATTAAAACACAGCACGGACAATTCCAAGTTAGTCCCAACCCAGGTATGTCTGAGACCACGCTGCAACAGTACAATGCCCTGAGAACAAGCCAGCACAGGTGCACCTGGATTTGAAGGTGCCATGCCTGAAATAACAAGCCTGGTCTCTGAAACATACTGCTTTGTTGACATATTTTGCCAGATACGAGCTGATAGCTATTGGGATGTAACAATTACAACGAGAAAATCTAAATGTAAGAAGCAGTTTAACGTTCGTAATCTGTGCCTATTTTTAAAAGATCTACCACAGGAGGCTTAAACAAAGTGCTAAGACACCAGTCTACAACTAGCAGGCAAAACGGACCCAGAAGTCAAACCGCAGCGGCTTTTCTGAAAGGCAAAATCCCGCAATGACACAAGAAGCTGTAGCGAGGTGCAGCAGTGAACGGGCCACACCAACCCCATGCAGCACTTCAGGCTTGGGGCAGTGTGGCTGGAGCTGCCTGGCGGAAAAGGACCTGGGGGTGCTGGGTGACAAGGGGCTGAACATGAGCCAGCAGTGTGCCCAGGTGGCCAAGAAGGCCATTGGCATCCTGGCTTGCATAAAAAATAGTGTGACTAGCAGAAATAGGGAGGTGATTGTCCCCCTGTACTCAGCACTGGGGAGGCCACATCTTGAGTCTTGTGTCTAGTTCGGGGCACCTCAACACAAGAGAGATCTGGAGGGGCTGCAGAAAGTGCAGAGGAGGGCAGCAAAAGTGGTGAGAGGCCTGGAGAATAAATTTTACGAGGAACGATTGAGGGAGCTGGGACTGTTTAGTTTGAGGAAGAGGAGACTGAGGGGAGACCTCATCACTCTCTACAACTGCTTGAAAGGACATTGTAGAGAGGTTGAGGCTGGTCTCTTCTCACAGGCAATTGGTGAAATAACAAGAGGGAATGGCTGCAAGCTGCAGCAGGGTAGGGTTAGGCTGGACATTAGGAAAGAATTCTTCCCAGAAAGAGTGGTCAGTCACTGGAATGGGCTGCCCAGGGAGGTGGTGGAGTCCCCATCCCTGAAGATGTTTCAGAGTGGATTAGATGTGGTGTTGGGGGATCTGGTGTAGGGGAGAACTTTGTATAGTGGGGCTGATGGTGGGACTCGATGATCCCAAGGATCTTCTCCAACCTGAATGACTCTATGATTCATGGAAGAAAACCATTGTGTGCTTTGTCACGCTAGAAGGTCTGAAAGAAAAAATGTGTGCACTGACTTACCAGGCATAGGACAGCAGCAAACAAAGCTTCTGACTCTCTTGTTAGTACAGGCCAAGGTGGGGCCAGGAGCTCCAGAGAGCTAATGAATGTTGCTCTCATGCTTTTGAAGATTTCTTCTGAATAACCAAATAATTCACTTGCTGATATACTGTACGACCTAAGGTGGATTCACTCCGATGAATACAGGACGCCTCCGTCGGCAGGAAGAGAGCAGATGGTCTGAAACTAGAAATGTATCCAATGGAAAAATACGGCATGGAACACACAGTACTTTGAAAATTCGTTGGTAACATGCTAATGGTTAAAGTAAAATGTACACTGACATCAGTGTAACACACTCAAGAAAAAGAAGTTTTTTTCATAGAATCATAGAAATGGAAGAGTTGCAATCGACGCTAAAGATCATCAAGTTCCAACACCTCTGCCATGGGCAGTGACACCTCCCACCAGACCAGGTTGCTCAAAGCTCCATCAAACCTGGCCTTGAACCCCTCCAGCGATGGGGAAGCCACCGTTTCTCTGGGAAACCTGTTCCTGTGTCTCACCACCCTCACAGGAAAGATTTTCTTTCTAGTATCTCATCTAAATCTTCCCTCTTCCTATTTAAAACCGTTACCCCTTGTCCTGTCACTCCACTTCTTGACAGAGTCCCTCGCTGTATCTCTCTCTCTTCAGATACTGGAAGGCTGCTTTAAGGTCTCCCCAGAGCCTTCTCTTCTCCAGGCAGAACAACCCCAGGTCCCTCTAACCTGTCTTCATAGCAGAGGTGCTCTGGCCCTCTGATCATGCAGGAGATGATCATTTTTAAAAGTCAACTGTAAAAGAATTACTCTTTGGTAACACCAGCAAGCTCTGCACAGCTTTTAATGCTACGGCATGGAAACCATACACTTCCCAGTTCTCAAGCTGGAATTCTCAAAACTGAAATGCAACAGGTTGTATGACCAAAACTGTCAGGTCATACAAATAATAAGGGTAGGAAAAGTATTTCCATCAATGTTTGTGGCTGGAACGACGGGCTTGCATTATGGCCAGAGTCAGATCAGCATGGAACAGGATCTTCCAAGCAGAAAAGCTTTTGATCCTCAGTGTTATAACTCACATAACTCTTCAGACTAATGAGACGTGTTGTGCTGAGGCTGAGTACCAAACTCTAATGTCAGTTTGCTTCTGAAAGGAACAAGATTTGCTGCATGCACTAAGGGCTCATGAAAAGGGGCTGAAATGCCACACAGCTATTTACACCCATAAACACATAAAATACCCAAAATTAGAGGGGAAGAACTACAACAACAAAAAACAAACAAACAAACAAACAAAAAAAACCAAAACCAAACCAAACCACCAACAAAAAAGAGCTCTTTTCCACTTTTCCAGAGGTAGCCTGAAGTGAAGTGAGACAAGTGAAAAGCTCTGCCTCTGTGCAATGGTGCTGTTTGGAAATTGAAAAGAGAAAGTGAACAATTACAGGCATCTACACAAAAGCTTTATAAGCCATTTTGGAAGGCAGACAAAAGAAACAAAGAGAACAGGATCACATACTAATAAAAATTATAGTTGTTCACATGTATTTTTTGCATCTGCTCAAGAGGCAAAAGGTAGTGACTCAACAGTAATTGCTTTAGGAATTTCAAATTTACATACTCACTTTAGAGACAGGATAGAGCTTCCATTAGTGTGGGGATAACACTTTTTTATTTGTGCTTAATTCACCTCCAGCTTTGATTTGAAAGTGCATCAAAACACAGGAGAACAAAAAGAGGAGGGACAAAAGGTGATGAAAATCCGGAGTTTGAGAAAGAAAATTTCTAATGTGACAAAAATGTCCTTGAAAATCAATAATAATCAGGAAGTCATTAAACAAAAATAACATTTGAAAACTGCTTATCTTTTAAAACACAGAGAAAGGATTTAGAAATAGCTTATCATTAATGATCTATTCAGAGAATCAACAAAACAAAATATTCAATGCAAACAAAAGTTTCTAATTTGTACTACGAATGTGGAAGAATTGACAGCACAGACCCAAAATTAAATATGCAGACAGTGATGACGACTGTTCAATGATTGTCTTACGATAATGAGCCTGGGAGCAGAGCTTTATCCAATAAAAAAAAAAAAAAGAAAATAGAAACACGATGAAAGTAAAGAATTTAAGTTACAGGAAATACAAGTATCAGTATTCAAGTTCTTGCCCAGAGTGCCCAGCTTTCCACCTCCCCAGTAACATGTGTGGTCTCCCATGGGGCTATAACACCTATGCAGGTAGGCAGATGAGCACTCACTATTATTTGGCTGAGAGTGTACAAGAGGAGGATCTGGGAGTGTTGGAGCATTCCAGGTCCTTCATCACAGCAAAGCTGCTGTCTTATCACTCCATCCTGAGACAGAAAGATGGAAAATTCCCCTGTTGCCATTTATTTATTTTATTGCCTACCTTGCCCTCAGCAAGGCTTTTGGCACAGTCTCCCACAGCACTCCCATAGGTAAGCTTAGGAAGTGGGCATTAGATGAAGGGACAGTGACGTGTATTGAAAGACAGAGCTCAGAGGGTCGTGATCAGTGGCACGGAATCGAGTTGGAGGTCCATAACAAGTGAGGTCCCCCAAGGGTCAATACTGGGTCCAGTCCTCTTCAATAATTTCATCAATGACCTGGATGAAGGGATGGAATGTACCCCCAGCAAGTTTGCAGATGACACAAAACTGGGAGAGGTGTTTGACACACCAGAAGGCTGTGCCACCATCCAGCGAGACCTGGACAGGCTGGAGAGTTGGTCACAGAGGAACCTGATGAAATTCAACCAGGGCAAGTGTAGGGTCNGAACCTGATGAAATTCAACCAGGGCAAGTGTAGGGTCCTGCACCCGGAGAGGAATAACCCCCTGCACCAGGACAGGTTGGGGGTGACCTGCTGGAGAGCATCCCTGAGGAAAAAGACCTGGGAGTCCTGGTGGACAACAGGATGCCCAGGAACTAGCAATGTGCCCTTGTGGCCAAGAAGGCAAATAGCATCCTGGGGTGCATCAAGAAGAGTGTGATCAGTAGGCCAAAGGAGGTCATTCCTGCCCCTCTGCTCTGCCCTGGGGAGGCCCCACTGGGAGTACTGTGTCCAGCTCTCTGCTCCCCAGTTCAGGAAGGACAGGGAACTGCTGGAGCAGTAGAGGACCACAACGATGATGAGGGGGCTAGAACATCTCTCTGATAAGGAAAGGTTGAGGGACTTGGGCTTTTTCAGTCTGGAGAAGACTGAGGGGAGATCTGACCAACATCTATAAATACTTGAAGGGTGTGTGACAGGAAGATGGGACCAGTCTTTTTGCGGTGGTGCTCAGTGATGGGAAAAAGATAGCGGGCACAAACTTGAGCATAGGAAGTTCCATCTAAACATGAGGCAGAACTTCTTCACTTTGAGGGTGGCAGAGCCCCGGAAGAGGCTGCCCAGAGAGCTGGTGGAGTCTCCGTCTCTGGAGACATTCAAACCCCACCTGACTTGTTCTGGTGCAACCTGCTCTGGGTAGAGCTGCTATGGTAGGAGGGTTGGACTAGATGATCTCCAGAGGTCCCTTCCAACCCCATAGCATTCTGTGATTCTGTGATTTCTGAGACAGGAAAACACCTTCAGAAAAGCGGAAACAAACTAGAGGAGAGAAGCAGGCTTTGTGGTGAAATAAGGAGTGAAAGTGAAGTTTATATGGTGTTTGCATCCATGATCCAAAGAGCAACACCTCTATAAATAACTGAAATTCAGTTCAGCCACTTTACGTGGTTGTTCATCATAATAAGCATTAAAGTTTAACAGCTTTCAAATGTTGTAAAAAACCTAATTAATCCTCTGACACATTTGTGATGTAGCTTCTTACTCTACTGACAGAGAAAATGTGGGCCTGTTCAAGTGACTTGCCCAAGGCCATGCAAACCATTGACAAACCAACCTGAAAGCTCCGGGTCTTAATCACGTATTTAGCTGCCTGGAGCATCCTCACCGCTGTCACCATTCTTACAATAAATATTATCATGTTAGTAATGCATTCACCGTAATTAATTCTTTACTACACTAGAAAACAACTGGTTCACAAGCCCAGATGGGAGCTCTCCTGGTCTCCACAGCGGGGTGGCTGCACACAGGCTACCAGGTGGGAAGGATGTTTGCCAGCCCTTCCTCTGCTGGCGAGCAGCACCGAGCTGGTGGCACGCTTGGAGGCACGTCAGGAAAGGTCGCTGCGCTCTGGGGTCTGCCAACAATCGTGTTCAAGAGGCTGGGAACACTCCGTCCTGCTTACAAGATCAGACTCTGTTAGTCCAACACAGTCAGGATCCTGTGCAATGAATTTTATTTATTATTTTATAAATCAACAAATGGGCAGGTAGTTTTAATAGACTTTTGTGTGCCAGGCTCAGTATGCTTTTCAACTTAGGTCCAAAAAAGTCATAATCTACCCATGCTCTGACATTTCAATACTAGACCGAGAGTAAAGGATACCGGCCCCAATAGCCAGCACAGAGGAAAATTTTGTATATTTCCAAGATTCATCATCCTGCAAACTGACTCTATGCAATACCAAAATAGACTTCTCAGAGAATCTCACCTGACACAATCCACACAGCAAGGATGAAAGAGTATCTTAGCACATTTTACACCAGGGATGTCATGAAAAGACGGATTTGCAGATGGACAGGAAGTATCTAAGAAAAATATCCTTACACTTGTTCTTTCACCCAAACATATTAGAATCATAGGATGGTTAGAGTTGGAGGGGACCTTAAAGAACATTGAGTTCCAAGCCCCCTGCCCTGGGCAGGGACACCACCCACCAGACCATGTTGCTCAAAGCCCCATCCAGCCTGGCCTTGAATCTTTCCAGGGATGGGGCAGCCAGAGTTCCTCTGGACAACCTCTTCCAGTGCCTCACCACTCTCACAGGAAATAATTTCTTTCTGATATCTAATGTAAATCTCCCCTCTCTCAGTTTAAAACCATTCCTCCTTGCCCTATGGCTCCACTCCCAGATGAAGAGTCTCTCTTCATCTCTCCTGTAGCCCCTGTAAGGACTGGAAGAGGCTCTAAGGTCTCCACAGAGCCTTTCCTTCTCCAGGCTGAACAATCCCATGTCTCTTAGCCTGTCTTCATAGGAGAGGTGTTCCATCCCTCTGATCATCTTTGTGGCCCTCTGCCAGATCCATTGATATTCAAGTAAATAAGATCCATGAAGGGTAATGAGGATTAAGGGACTAGAATATCTCTGTTACAAGGAAAGGCTGAGGGACTTGGGTCTTTTTAGTCTGGAGAAGACTAGGGGGAATCTGACCAACGTCTATAAATACTTAAAGGGTAGGTGTCAGGAGGATGATGACAGTCTTTTTTCAGTGGTGCCCAGTGACAGGACAAGGTAATAGGCACAAACTTGAGAATAGGAAGTTCCATCTAAACGTGAGGATGGACTTCTTCACTTTGAGGTGGCAGAGCCCTGGCAGAGACTGCCTAGAGAGCTGGTGGAGTTTCCATCTCTGGAGACATTCAAAACCCACCTGGACATACACTCCTGTGGGACCTGCTCAAGGTGGACCTGCTGTGTGAAGAGGGTTGTACTAGATGATCTTTCAAGGTCCCTTCCAAGCCCATATCATTCTGTGATTCTTGTATAACGGGAGACAATCTAAGAAAGAGAAGATACAGGGCAACCTGTGTTACTCGTAGCACCAAGCGACCCAGGAGGGAGAAATTTGCCTGCAAAATGGACAGAAACGGTGTGTCAGGGGCAGGGATGCAACAGCTCAGCTCAGCTGGACTTACCACAAGCCCTCTTTCTGTGGGACCATCACCAAACTTAAAATGTCTCTCCCAAAAACCAAATCTCCCAAAGCTGCATCACCCCGCTCCCGCAGCTAATTCCTGACCCGGCTTCCCTTCCACTCCCCCGGGCACCCACACACGGGCTGCTGCCCTGGGAGGCACCTAGAAAAGCCTGCCCTGGAAATTTTATCAATATTTACACCGCATTCCTGTTTTATCACTTCTACAACAGCAACAAGGCTGCATTGAAATAGATATTTTCCTAATTAGCAATCGGCGAGGGAAAGCAAACAGTGGTAAACAGAAACCTGCGGAGACTAGGGGTGGGCTATGTTATTTGAAAGCGGGTTTACCACACCAAAAGCGTGGCAACGCGAAATCAAAGCCGGGCCAGACTGGGGTTGAAAAGCACGTTTTCTCAAGAGGAATGGCGGGGGTATGAACGTGCTACAACGCCGTTGAGCCGGAGGCTAGAGCCAGCTTCTCCTTTCGCTGGCACCGGGCTCAAACCCAGCGCTGACTCCTCTCACCTCAGCGGCGCGACAGGGAGCGAACCCGGCCTGTGAGAAGGCAAGATGCGAAAGCCCGTTTTCGGCAGATAAAAAAAAAAGCCTGGAAGGCTGGCTGGGGAGCTGGGAAAGCGGGAGCGCTAGTTTTAAGTGGCCTGGGGAAAAAAAAAAAAAAAATCACTTAATACTTTTGGGCGACGCAGAAGCTTTGAAAACCTGAATGTTGGGATGCCTTCTGAGAACTCCCGCGAGAGGTGCAAGTGTCAACGTGCCGCTATTTGTCAGCTCTTTTCACAAAGGGCTGTGTGTGTGTAAAAAATAAAAAAAAGATAAATAAATTTTAAAAAATTGAAAGATTTATCTACCGGTCGTACCGCCTGGTAAGGTTTGTCGCACCGACGCCTTCTGGATCACAGGTGCGTGAGGCAAACCCCATGGGCCAAAACCCACCTAAATCAGCAGAATTATGAAGCACCAAGGTAGGCTTGGGGGAGGCTCGAGTAACAGGGGGTAAGAAAAGAAGAAAAAAAGCACCATTTCAGGAAAGCGCAGAGTAAATAACTCTTTAGCAGCCGCGGACCAAGTTAAAAAGTACCTTGTAGACCCCAGGGTGCAACTTATTTATTTATTTATTTATTAAATTGTAAATAGTAGAACAGCAGGTCTTTGCAATAACACACACAGGTCCTTTTCATGCTCATTTCTGAGGAAACCGACCCCTCACTTCAGCCACCCCCGTGTGAAGGCAGGCAGGCCCGACGGCGGCTGAAGGCGGCTTCCCGCCCTGCAGCCAGCCCTGGCCTGGGAGGAGGAGCGCGGCCTCCTCTCCCCCAACCTCATCCCCCCTACACACGGGCAAAGCCCCACCCGCGGCCCGGGGTCCGCCACCGACCGATCCCCCGCCCCGGGGTCCCTGAGGGGGCCGCCTCCTTCTGCCCACCCGCGCACGCGTGTCCGTGTGAGGAGTAAAGGGAGGGGACGGCGGGGCGCAGGCGCGGTGCGGCGCG